>JACEFZ010022267.1:400000-472014 GCA_014155875.1 Cepaea nemoralis | reverse complement strand
CGGTAGGTTATTCTGGGTTATGTTATGATATCGAACAATGTCACTGCTCATTGGGAATTCCCATTTAAATTCGAACCTTGCCCTTGCTACGGAGTTAGTGCACCCGCGCTGGGAACTGCTGCAGCACAGTTCAGATAGAATCGAAGAACCTTCTTGAATACAACTCTTCGAGAGTAGAATCTGGTATAGAACCAGTCTCAAATACAAACCAGAGAGATGTTAGAAAATCAGTGAAAGCATGGCCAGTGAAGATTAATGAAAAGAAAACATCAAGCATCGTGGTCTCCTTCTCAAATACATTACAGCTCACTAGGCCATTGTACAATGGTAAAAGACTGCATCAGGAAGAGAATTCACAGTGCCTTGTTGTCACTTTTGATCATCGCCTGACATGGAAGAAACACTTTGAGACACGTGGAAGGCAAAAACAAAACAGACACATTGAGACATATGGAAATTACACGTTGAGACAAATGGAATGCGCACGTTGAGATACATGAACGACGCACGCTGAGACACGTGAAACACATACGTTGAGACACACGGAATAAGAGCAAGTCAAAGGATGGCAATCATGAAATAATCTTCTCTCACCAGGTACAACATGAGTAGCAAAGGAGAACGTTCTTAAGGCGCTAACATTGGACGACGGAGGCCAGTCATTCATTGATTGCGGCATTGCAGCTTGGGCAGCAGTCGCCAAGTCACACTTTCACAACGTAATCAAAGTCCGAAATCCTGGGAAGGTTAACTCAGTCAACAAATTACCGAAGAAGTCGGATATGTCTGTCGAAAAACGCAAATATCGCAGCTCTGCTGTAAACAGGCACAGCGAAATTACGCCCAAAACAACATTCTGGACGAAAGAAAAAGAAGAGGAAAGTCCAAAATCAAGGAATATGAATCATAACTGGGGTGGGGGGGGGGGGGGCGTGCGTTCGCGCCGCGCGCGCTAGTTTGTTAACTGTGCTTAAAAAGAAGGCATCATAACTACAACCCATGTCAGGGACCATGGGCATAGCACAAAGCCTAGGGTGTATTGTACAGACACTGTGTTACCCATGCAGCAACACCCCTCTCTCCGCCTGCCTAGTTTACTCCAAAGGAAAGGTAACACCAATACATCTGGAACAGGACAAGTTGCAAAGAGGTGCTTTAATTGTTCGCCTGTCGCAGCTTCCACCCTAGACCGGTTGCTGACCAACGCTTAGGGCCTGGCCTGCCCTGCCATGACATTTAGTCTGGAGGTTGCATTCTCTCGCACTAGGGTAAACTAATGCCGACTAACAAATTGGACAAGATCAAAGTCAAGCAGAAGAGTTAGCATAGGCCTGGTAACTGGCAAAGCAAGTTAACAGACGACAGACCAGCCCATGTATCAAAGGTTTAATGGTCTTGACATTGGAAGACTAAAGCGAAACAACTTTGTAGAATCTGCAAAATAAAAGATTAGATCAAATCCTAAACTTAACATATCAACACACATACTCATTAACGATGCATACAGATTCCCAACTTGGAGGAGACAGCAGTGACTGCCTGAGATGATAGAACACATTCCCTAGTTCTGGGAAAAAGAACACTCGGAACAAAATAGAAAGAAGAAGAAACTAGAAAGAGTAAACCAAGAAGAAGAATTCAAGAGAGAGAGAGAGAGAGAGAGAGAGAGAGAGGAGAAATAGCAAAAAAAAAAAAAAAGAAATTCAAAACAAGAATCGACAAGAAAGAGCAAAATAAGAAAGAGAAAACATATTTTAAAAACAAAAAAAAAACAGCCATAAACTACAAAGACGAACATTACCCAAGCCACATCCAGACACATGACCATACAGATGGATTAGCAAAAAACTCAAAGGAAAATAGAGATTGGAGGAATTCTCCTAAATCTAAAAAAATGGAGTAAAGTATACACAGTCAGTGACAACTGGAACATTCTCAAATAACTTCAGAGCAGACGTGGAGGCCTTGAGCACTGAAGCATAAATGTAGTTGAAACAGAAAAATAAAGAGAAAAACACAGCTTTCTTCACGGATGCGAAGTCAGTTGTCTCAATGCGGAGGAGCAGAAATAGTGCAGAACTAGTTGGTTGGTTGGTTAGTTAGTTGGTTGGTTAGTTAGTTAGTTGCTTGGTTGGTTGGTTAGTTAGCTAGCTAGTTAGTTAGTCGATAGATCGTCCTCATTTCACACCGAACCATTCAGCCCCTAAGTGCTCAGATCCCCTCCTCAGTAAATCCCGCAGCGTGTAGCGGCTCACGACACCAGTTCTGTGTTGGTTTATTAATCTTCTTTGGCGTCCTGCAGTGATGTTCTTGCTTGGCCACAACTCTTTTTAACTTGCTAAAAGTAGCAATGTATAAACTATGTCAGAAATCCGAAAGGCGTTGTAATACAATGGATCCTTTCACATTGCAACATGCCTGGAAATTAAGAGGCTGACAGATTGGCAAAGAAAGGTGGAAGACTACACCAGCTTGATGCAGACATGATGAGGCCAAGAAGTTTATAAAAAGCTTTTATAGAATTAAATGAGAATCCGAGCACTCAGGTCACCAGAAAGATGAATTGAGTCCAGAACCGACCTCACGGCACTCGGGGCATTCCCGTTCGTGCTCCCTCCTCATCCTCAAGAAAGATGACGTACATTACAAACAGCACCAAAGATAAAAAGTAATAACCTTCAGACTTCACACAGGACGCATTCATTCATTAGCATGTCCTTTGCAGAAACTCGCTCCCATACCAATCTTCCGGAAATCTTCTCGATCATAAGCAAGATGACCAGCATCCGATACACTCATCTAAAGATCATCCGCCACACCTTCCACCCATCTTCTCTGTGGCCTTCCTCTTCTTTTCTTCCCGGGCATATACCCCTCCATGGTTGTTCTCTCCAAACAAGTGACCAAAATATTTCACACATGACACAGCAGGCTGAATTAAAATGGGGTTAAAGACAAGAGTCTCGATTTCATTGCACCGGGTTTTCCTCATCCAGCTGGGTCTCTTTTCGCAGAGCAGCTGACGGCTTGCCGAAAGCGTCGCACAGAGTAAAAACTCCGTAGCTCAGGCGATAATCCCACGAGCGGTCTCTGAAAAGACTGATCTCGCGACCCGAATTTCCAAAAGCGACCCTACCACCTTCTGGGCGCTAGGTTGACTGCGCAACCCCGCCACCTTGAGAGCCATACGGCTGAAATCATCAGCATCATGCGCCATGCCAATATGCGTGGGTGGTCATATTTCGCCATCTCACACGATCACCATAGTTGTGGATCAGCTCTGTCTTCTTGTCTCGACCACGTCAAGTCACCCAGATATATATTTCTCTGCCTTCCCTTTTTCTTTTCCCCTCAGTTTTGCCAGTTGTCACCAAGTTCTCTAGTTTATGTCTTCTCATAATGTTCCCAACATATTTTGACTGTCTGCGTCTGATTTCTTTAATCAGTTTACGGTTTTCATTTGCTTCTCTTAGGACTTGTTCATTGGTTTTTATGTCTGTCTATGGTAGTCTTCCACCAGGTAGATAGGCATATTTGCTAGACACCCCACTCCGTCATTGTATTGTAACTTTTTTAATCTTCTTCTTATAGTCCATGCCGTGTGGCGTCAGTGGTCATGTCCATCCACGGCCTTCTGTCTCTTATAGTCCATGCCGTGTGGCGTTAGTGGTCATGTCCATCCACGGCCTTCTGTCTCTTATAGTCCATGCCGTGTGGCGTTAGTGTCATGTCCATCACGTCCTTCTGTTCTCTATAGTCCATGCCGTGTCGGCGTTAGTGTCATGTCCATCCACGGCCTTCTGTCTCTTATAGTCCATGCCGTGTGGCGTTAGTGGTCATGTCTATCCACGGCCTTCTGTCTCTTATAGTCCATGAAGTGTGGCGTTAGTGGTCATGTCCATCCACGGCCTTCTGTCTCTTATAGTCCATGCCGTGTGGCGTCAGTGGTCATGTCCATCCACGGCCTTCTGTCTCTTATAGTCCATGCCGTGTGGCGTCAGTGGTCATGTCCATCCACGGCCTTCTGTCTCTTATAGTCCATGCCGTGTGGCGTTAGTGGTCATGTCCATCCACGGCCTTCTGTTTCTTATAGTCCATGCCGTGTGGCGTTAGTGGTCATGTCCATCCACGGCCTTCTGTCTCTTATAGTCCATGCCGTGTGGCGTCAGTGGTCATGTCCATCCACGGCCTCTGTCTCTTATAGTCCATGCCGTGTGGCGTCAGTGGTCATGTCCATCCACGGCCTTCTGTCTCTTATAGTCCCATGCCGTGTGGCGTCAAGTGGTCATGTCCATCCACGGCCCTTCTGTCTCCTTATAGTCCATGCCGTGTGGCGTTAGTGTCATGTCCATCCACGGCCTTCTGTCTCTTATAGTCCATGCCGTGTGGCGTCAGTGGTCATGTCCATCCACGGCCTTCTGTCTCTTATAGTCCATGCCGTGTGGCGTTAGTGGTCATGTCCATCCACGGCCTTCTGTCTCTTGTGCTGCCAGTTATATCTTTGAACGGCGTTCCTCCGTGCCATAATATCAAACTGTCCAGCATCTTCTCTCTCTCTCTCTCTCTCTCTCTCTCTCTCTCTCTCTCTCTCTCTCTCTCTCTCTCTCTCTCTCTCTCTCTCTGTCTCCTCCTGCCTCTATTCCTCTCCAGCCTTCCCGTTGTGACACGCTGTTTCCTACCGGAAGAGGCGGTTCTTAAACTTTTCTTAACGTCGTTCACTTTGAATATATTGCGGACAGACATGATATACAAGGCGTCGGTAAAGAAGGTAGTTTCCCATTGCTTCCCTTCTTAGCAGTGATCATACTGGTTGGTGACCGTGTCCATTGCCTTCTGAAAGAGATCGTCTGCCTACCTTAGCGAAAATTAAGAACATAACCAACAGCTATCTGCCTGCTGCTCCCTTGCTCCACCCACAACCTGCTTGCATGGCTTCGAGTGACCCTGATCGGAGATCTCAATGTGTACTTCACCTTGTCCAATGGTGTCTCGTAGGCTGTGAGAAGCAAGGAGGCACCTTACTTCTCCTTAGACAGGTGATACCCCTATCCCACCATTCAATATATATTGCTCGTATTATCAAGAACTTAATTTTGGAGGTTTTCCCGTTTATTTTGCAGAGGTCAGTATTGGAATTTCCCGTTTGTACAGCGGTCACTATCGGAGTTTCCCGTGTGTACAGCGGTCAGTATTGGAGTTTCCCGTTTGTGCAGAGGTCACTTGTAGATGCAAGGATCTGGATTGCATTCACTGAAATGTGAGTACGTGTGTGTTTGTATTCTCCTTGTGTTTTATGTTTGTTTTCTCCTTGTGTTTTATGTTTGTTTTCTCTGTTAATGTTAACTGTATCCACCACAGCCTTTTCTTAACCTTCTATCATTGACTTTCTTTATCCTCCTTCTTCTTCTTGTTTGTCGTGGTCGTCGTCTTCATATCGTCATCGCCTTTTTCTTTTGCGTTCGCTTTCTTTGGGCTCTATAGTAGTCTACAGACGTGCTCCTACTATTATTAATTGCTGCTACTAATTAGTGCACTGTACTGACTTATGTGTGATTTATATTATTATTACCAGTGTCTCTCGCCATCAGACACATTTTCTCCGACTTCTTAAGACCTTTTAATGTACGTCCTTAAGTCAAAGACAAGAAGTCAACTTATAAGTCAAACTGACTGGAGTATGGAAAGAACCCACTTCACCGCAGGCAGAAGAGAAAGGTTTGGTTTGTTAAACCTCTCAACCACGCATACCTATGTCTTCATCTTCGTCTTCTTGAAGTCTGGGAAATTAGCTGTGCAGGGCAACATACAACAAATCTGGAAGGTTGTACCCAATCGAAATCCAATCCACGACTCGAATCTTTGTTGTAATTGTTTTGTCACCGGGCCTTTTCGTGTAATTGTTTTACACCGGGGCGGAAATGGTGAAAGATTTCCCCTCCTGAGGACAGGAAGTCAAGTAGGCGCCATCTTGTCTCTGCCGTTAGCTGGAATAATGGCGCTTAAGTGAAACATAAGTATCGATCTGTTCAGTTCTAGAGGCCACGACTCGTAGGACTGGGAGCGGGAGAAGAAGGAGAGTGGGGGGACGCCGCGCTAGACTAATGGGGGGGGGGGGGGAATGACTGTACAAGACACAGTGTCTTTATATGGTGTTATTATTGAACACTGGGATTGGGGGAGTCGCGCCGAGCTGTGCGACATTGTCGGAGTTCAGACATGTATTGTTATACCAGTTCTTCTTCTGGTAACTGGTCTGGAGCAGACGTTGGTGATCACGACCTTCTCTCTCTCTCCCCCCCCCCTCTCTCTCCCCCCCCCCTCTCTCTCTCCCCCCCCCTCTCTCTCTCTCTCTCCTCTCTCTTTCTTTCTCTGCCCCTCTCTGTCTCTCCCTGTCTCCATCTCTCTCTGTCTGCCCCTCACTTTCTCTCTGTCTGCCTCTCCCTTCTCTTCTTCTTCTGCCCCCAAGTTATAAATAGACGGTATCTGTTTGCCACACAATTATAGGAAATAATTTCAAAAACAGCAGCTATTTCAAAAGTCCTGACTTTGCAAGGAACCCCCTATAAATGACAAAACCCATTATGGTTTGACATTTACTTGTCCTCACTGTAAACCGTGAACCGGCCCGGTCACTTAGTCTAGTTTGCAGAGCGGGGGATTTCGTGCGCGGTCGTGCAAATTGAGGCAGCGTTAATTTAGCTGTAAGCCGTTAGTTGGGGAATTAGGGAAATTGCTGCGACCGGGGTAATCGGCTAGGACGTAATGATGAGTAACCCGGGCCGAGGATTCGGTAACTGATACCGGGTAGAGGGTTACGGGTGTGAGTTCGTTTGTCAGAGGCGTATCCACTGCAAATATATGTAGGGAGAGGAGAATCGGCAAGTATGATTGGCAGTGGATGTTACCGTTGTGTTCAATACTTTCACCGACATCATTGTGTCGTACAAACGATAGATTATAAATAGCGCATTCACACCAACACTATGCTACCATGTCAAACTTCGAACATTTTTCAAATTACACTTACGCAAAATTAACACCTGTGATATGAGATGCTTGAGGAGAGCTGCCAACTTAACTATCCGAGACCGTGTAAGAAATGATTATATCAGACAGACAGTGGATCAACACTTTACGCCACATATTGAAATAAATAAATAAATTGTTTGCATATCCTTTACAGGACATCGCTGTCAACATCAGCATCTTTCAGGTGATTGTTGATTTCTTGGCAAGATTACGCTCATTAGTTTGCCATTGCTTTCTGAGCGACCGGCTCCATACTCTCATAAGTCACTGGCGCGACTCGAACCACGAGAGTATTCGGGGTTACGGAGAAAGCTGCTAACTCCTCGGCCAGGGAGACCGGCATTTAAAGAAAGAAGATCAAATTATTCGGCCATCTCGTTAGATTGCAATAGCATCAACTACCAGCACTGACGCTACATCAAAGAATATCTGACGCGAGAACAAGAGGACGTCCAAGAAGAAAATGGATTGACGACATCAAAGAGATTGTACAATCAAACGGAATGACACTATCCTGTGCCACCCATCGGGCGCTGGAACGCCAATAAATCCCCAATCCCCCTTCCCCCTCCTCCCACGACGCTTGACGGCAAAAGTGGAATATGATGATGATGACTAAGTGCCTTGCCGTCTAGCATCGGCGATTATGCTTCTGCACATCTGGCGATCCCCAGCAACGTGAAGCAGTTTGTGCATTGACATCCTTCTGTACCACAACGCAATGTTGTCAAGCATATTCACTCGTTGTCTTTCTCCAACTCTCTTTCCATAAATCTCTCTATCTACAAATCTTTCCAGTTTTCACAAATATTGTTACATTATTACATTTTCATTTTCTCAGATTTCTTCTTCTTCTTCTTCTTCTTCTTCTTTCTTCTTCTTCTTCTTCATCATCTTCTTCTTCTTCTTCTTCTTCTTCTTCTTCTTCTTCTTCTTCTTCTTCTTCTTCTTCTTCTTCTTCTTCTGTTGGCTTGAAATTTGTCTACATCTGCATTGTTGTCTCGTGTATGAATTTAACTGTCTTTTTTAGTTCACTCAGCGGTCGTCTCTCTAGGCCAGATGGTTTGCCTAGATATGTTATATTTTGGGCAGCCTTGGAGTATGTGTTCAGCTGTCTGCGGCGCCAATCCACATGCGCACATGGCTGTTTCACCAATCTTGAATTGTGTGTACCTGTGGTTGCGTAATCTATTTTCCCCTTGCCTCATAGGCACAGAATAATGATTTGTTTTGGTCCGTCCATAAATTGGCAGCCGTGTGCACACTGGTGATTCATGAATACGTGATAGTCCGACTGTTAGATGGTTAGATTCTTCCCCCCCCCCCCCCCCCCCCCAACCCTGTTTTATTTTAGGATTGTTTGTTTGTAGCGAAGGGCTGTAGCGAAGAGCTTACGAAGGCTATTCAAAATCCCGCATACCGCGTTTGAGACATTCGGTCGGTTTGGCAACATAACGCCTTGCATTGGTTTTAATACAATGGTATGGGTGCCGGTCGTTCAGAAAACAATGGCAAACTACTGAACGTAGACTTGCCAAGAAATCACAAACAGCTCGAAAATGATGTGACGTCTTGTAAAGGATATGCAACTGACTTGTTTTTATTTTTTTTTTACTTTGTGGTATCTGATAGACACAATCATTAGTATTCTATTGTGAAGAAACTAGGACGGATAGAATCAGAAACAATGATATCAGGATGCAGATCGACACAGCCAGCACTACTGATAAATAGTATGGAGACCAGTAAATTAAATGGTTCGGTCATGTAAGACGTTTATCACAAGACAACGGCCCACAAAAAGCTCTAGCACTTGGACACTACGGACACAAACACCGAGGTCGTTACCGCACAAAATAGATTGATGGAATGTATTAGGACGGGATCACCACCATGTTACTTGCCTGAACCAGATATCTCTGAATTTGACACTGAAAGGCAAAACTGGCAGAGGAGAGTGTAAGGCAGGTAAAAGACCAAAACATTCCGGGAAGGGGAACACCTTCTGACGATCAGAAACTTCCTGCCGTGCTTGGTCCGCTTTATTATTTTTATCACTCACTAATCTAATGCTGAAAGGTAAAACTGGCACATAGGAAGAGGAGGAAAAGAAGAAGAGGAGTAGGAGAGGAAGAAGAACAAGAATTCTAAATGTTGTTATATCCTTCACTATGAGGAACACCGTGTCAGGAGGAGAAACTAAAGAAATTTTACACAAATCTGGATTGAAGAAAACCTGACAGATAACAATCATTTTCAGACCAATACAGTATCCCCGATATGTTGTTGATGGACAGGCCACTTGGTTGAGGGACGTGCTTGTTGGGGCAGCAGCCACGGGTGAGGGTGCAGGGGAATGACCCGGTAGATTTGGGTGGCCGACAGCTGGGCAGGGGCTGGGTGGCGCTTGTCTGAATGAACTGTGGACAGAATATGCTGGGGGATACACACAATCTTCAGTGCAGAAGTGTAACATGATGATGTTGATTAGTAGACAGGTAGGTAGGTAGGTGGGTAGGTACAGACAGATAGATAGCTTTGTTGGTTGGTTGGATGGGTGGACGGATGGATAGCAGATAGAAGGGTAGGTTAGAAAGTAAGATCGAAAGAAACAGACAGACAGACGGACATCCATTCATCCTTGCGGGCGGACAAGACAGGTGCCTGCCAGCAGCCAGCTACTATCTTCAGGTCCGAACTATGTCTCTCTATTCAAGAGCCAGGGATGCTGAGGTGTTTCCAACGTACCAGGGCCAGGTTCTATACTGGCCAAGACCTACTAACACGTCCTAGTCGTGCGTCCTAGGCAACAGGCCCATTCGGGGACCTGGCTAACGTCAGTAGGATCCCTGATTCTTCCGAAGTCGGAGAGTATCTACCTGCACGACGAGGAACTACCAGCCTACACACCAATAAGCCAGACATGGGACAACGGATACTCACGCAAACCTCAGGTCCAGTATGACATCACACTGATGTTGCACAACAGGATGTCTTCATCCGACATACAGGACTTCACGCTGGAGTTCACAGCCAGCGAACGAAAGCAAGCAAGCAAAAGCCAGATTTCGCAATCTTTTGGCCAGTCGTCCTTGTGTGGCTGTAGAACCAAATTTCTCACTCCTAAGCTCGTTGAACCAAATTTCTCACTCCCAGCTCGCTGAACCAAATTTCTCACTGCTAACTCGTTGAAGTCTATTTCTCACTGCTAGCTGAAGTCAAGTGAGCTGAATAGGTCAGGCACCAAGTACCCAGATTCCTTTCTCAGACGAAATAATGAGAAACAGGATCAAACTGACAACGGGGTCTAGCGCTAAGTTCATTCAGGATTCGACCTGCCAATCTCGCTCAAAGGGCTGAGGTTGTGGTGCAGTCATAGCAAGGTTAGTCGGTGATTGTTGCGGTTTCCTGTTAGTGAGCGCCGGAGCGTATGCTACCTTTGAGTAGGGTCGATTCTTTGGTAGGTAAGTTAAAGGTTATCTGGTGTCTGCGGTGAAGAGAAGGACTAAACTGGTAGGACAGAATCACTGATGCAGAACTTAGGGAGAGAATTAGACAGATTCCGCGGGGTTAAGAGGCCAAGAAAGGATGCTGGCGCCTGAAGGGACGAAGATGGCGAGGAGGAGGAGGAGTAAGAAGAAGAAGAAAAGGGGTTAGTTTGGTAGCTGAGTTGGTATGTGGGCCACCATTGTTAGGTAGACTGGCAGGTTTTACGTGTAGGTACCCAGCTCGCGTGTTATCATTCATTTATGATGCATATCCTCCTCCAAGTGATGATGTCAGGTTGTGTATATCTCTATGTCTGCTCCTATCTATCATTCCCTAACAAACCCTAAGTTTGCCATGTCACGTTGTCGAGTTGTGTATCTCTCTGTCTCTCCCTGTCTGTGATCTCTGCTGACTTCCCTGTTATTTGTCACTTCATGGTTCATTCTCATGACGTGTCAACAAAACCTGGATCGTCAATTTATGATACAAGTAACAATATCTCTTCTACCAGGTTCTGAATGCACGAATAAGCACAAAATATAAAGAGACGCCCGAGGAAAGGAAAGACAACACTGATATAAACTGCCGTTTCGATGTGCGTATTATGCCTGAGTACTACAAAATACGACATTTTCGATTTTCAAAGTAAATCAAATGCGACAGTTTATAAAGTTGTTAGGAAAAATGGAGCGAAATTGCACGTGTCATGTGTTGTCTCATGTGTCAGATATTGTTGTAACAAATGTCTGTCTGGTAAAAAAAAATTTATTATGTTGCATATCGCTTACAGGACGTTGCAGTCAACACCAGCATCTTTCAGCTGCTGTTGATGTACAAGGCAAGATTACGCTTTCTGAGCGACCGGCTCACATACCGCCGTAAGTAACCAACGCGGCGCGATCCGCTACCGAATCTCGCGCAGGCTGCGTTACTCATGAGAATATACGGGATTAGGGAGAAAGACGTTAACACCTACGCCAGGGAGACCGGTTCTGGTACAATAACATCTGGAAAACATTTGGTTGTTATTTTACGAGAATGTGCATTTCATTCGAATATTTGGAGGCAAACCCAGCATACGTCTTGTACTCGAGTGCACGTCGTACGCGAGGTTTTACAGCAGATTTTTTCTTCTTCTTCTTTCGTTCGCCTGAAATACGTTTATAACTGCAATGTTGTCTCTTGTATGAATGTAAGAGTCTTTTTTAGTTCACTCAGCGGTCCATACAGTTTATCTTCCACTGTTGTCTCTCTAGGCCAGAAGGTTCGCCTTGATATGTTGTAGTTTGGGCAATCCTAGAGTATGTGCTCTGCTGTCTGCGACGCCAAACCACATGTACACATGGCTGTGTCACCAATCTTAAATTTTGTATACATGTGGTTGCGTAATCTATTGTGTCCTGTTCTGAGGCGCAGAAGAATGACCTGTTCTGGTCTGTCCATAACGTGAAAACTGTAATATTGAGATCACAAATACGTAATGTATATTTGTCAGTGACTGCAACAAACACAGCCCGTTTATGAAAACTTTGGTCGCAATGTTCGTCTCTCTCTCTCTCTCTCTCTCTCTCTCTCTCTCTCTCTCTCTCTCTCTCTCTCTCTGTATGTCTCTCTCCCCACACACGCATGTGTGTGTGTGTGTGTGTGTCCCTCTTCCTGTCCTCTCTTTCGTCTTTCCATCTCTTTTTCTCTCTCTCCTTCTCCTTCTCTATCCCCTCTTTCTTTCTCTTTCTTTCTCTCCCCATCTTCCCCTATTTCCCTCCCTCTCTCTCTCCCTTCCCCCTCTCTCCCCCTCTCTCTCCCCTTCTCCCTCTCTCTCCCCTCCTCCCTCTCCCCTTCCTCCTCCTCTCCCCTCATCCTCTCCCCTCCCTCCCCTCGCCTCTCTCTCTATCTCTCTCCCTCCCCCCCCCCATCTCTCTCTCTGCTCTCTCCTTTCTTTTCCTCAATCTTCCCTATTACATTTTGTATCCATTTCTCTATCGGCACTCCATTAGCAACATACCACACCCTCTTTCCCTAATCCAACATAAGTACGGAAATAGGAAACATCACTCTCTGAGCGACCCTATTCAAATCACCAAATCTGGACACACCAACACGGACACGTCTTTATCAATCATGCCTTTGTTTGATTACCTTTGTTACAGTTGTCATGCTTCATGATTTCATTAATTGATCGCCATTGCTTTCTGCCGGTTACAAACGAATTCAGCTAGTCGGCCGATAAGCGCCCATTTTTCTTGCCGATAAATGCCCTATAGGCGTTGTGATCTTTCATCGCCTGCTGGAAGCGTTTATGAGTTGTTTCCCTTTAATGTGTGTTGCACAATTGCCATTGGCCAGGAATATTTTTTGTCCCAAATCAATGTCCTGATTCCGATTCATTTCCCAAATAATGTTTTCCCAAAGGCTTCATTGTTCCTTAATAATAATAATAATAATAATAATAATAATAATAATAATAATAATATTTATATATATATATATATATATATATATATATATATATATATATATATATATATATATATATATATATATATAATTATTATTATTATTATTATTATATATATATAATGCCAGTACCAGTATGGCTGAATAGATAAGAAAGTGCGTTCTCAAACATCCGGTGAGCTGATGCTGAAGTAGCGGGTTCAACCCCTCGTCCTTGGACTTTGGGATGTAAATTACAAGTACCTCTGAAGCCGGAGTGGGTTCGCCTGATGGCGAGGGACACTGGTAATGGGGAAAGCTAATCCACGCGCAAAATTCAGCCCAGTGCTACTAGAAGAAGTGTGTGTGGACTACACTTGAGTTCAACGCGAGCGAACGCCCAAAAAGGATTTTATAATAAGAATTTAGAATTTCATTTTGCAAACTTAAAAAAAAAAAACATGTTACATGTCCTTCCAGTACAGTGGTTCTCAACCTTTTTTGGACCCGTTCCCCCCTTCACCATATTTTTAGGACGTCATTCTCCCCCTCACCAAATTTTTAGAACGTCATTCCCCCCCCCCCTCCCCCTTTTGTATTTCCTCCCAAAAAATTTCCCCCTTCCCCCACACAGTATACGTAATAATTGAAGCTAAATTTAATAGCACATACTAAAACAAGTCTAGACATCTACATAAAATGTGATTTGCGGATCTACTTACGTTATAAAATGAATTTCAGAAGGATGATACGTACAGAACCGTAAAGTATGAAGAGAAAAACAATGTCAAGTAATCGGTTCTTGTATTAACGCAATCTAGAAATAATCATAATTCCCCCCCCCCCCTGGAAACCCCAAAATTCCCCCTGGGTGGGGGGGGGGGAATTCCCCACCGGTTGTGAACCACTGTTCTAGTAGAACGTTGCAATCAACCGAACTACGGATTGATTTTCAATGTAATTTTACGTTTAGTAGTTTGCCATTGCTCTCTGAACGAGAAATCAGCCTTGAAGTCCGACTGACCGGTTGATTGCTGTACCCCGCCGTCAGCGCACCGGAAGTTTAAGCGCATTACGCCCCGCGGCCACGTAATTATTGTCTAGAAAATTAACCTGGGGTTGGCTGTGACGTCCTGCACAGGATTTGGGGCATTAACGGTTCACATGGCTGGATTTTGTTTCTGGTAAAGCTCGTCTGCACGAAGCTTGGTTTTGTTTGCCTTGGTTATGTTTGCTTTGGTTTTGTTTGCATTTGGTTTTCTTTACTTTTGGTTGTCTTTGCTTTGGTTTTGTTTGCCTTGGTTTTGTTTGCTTTGGTCTTGTTGTAGATAACGGTGCGTATCTGGGGTCTAGGCCTGTCTACCTATCTTGCTTGCTTGTTTGTGTTCGCTGGCTGTGAACTCCAGCGCGAAGTCCTGTATGTCGGATGAAGACATCCTGTTGTCCAACATCAGTGTGATGTCATACAGGACCTGAGGTTTGCGTGAGTATCCGTTGTCCCATGTCTGGCTTATTGGTGTGCAGACTAGTGGTTCCTCGCAGTGCAGGCAGATACTCTCCGACTTCGGAGGAATCAACGATCCTTCTATGTTAGCCAGGATCCCGAAGGGACCTGTTGCCCAGGACGTCTGTCTCTGGGTCTGGTTTACTATCTGTCTGGTTTATCTGTCTGTCTGGTTTATGTGTCTTTGCTACTGGATACCTAGCTTCCTGCCTAGGCGTAGCTTCATCTGTCTGTCTGGTTTTTCTGTCTAGTTTGCCGTCTGCCTAGTTTGTCTGTCTGTTTTGTCTATCTGGTTTGCTTGTCTGTCTGTTTTTTGCCTAGTTTGTCTCTGCTTTGTCGGTCTGTCGGTCTGTCTGGCTTGTCTGTCTGTCTGGTTCTTCTGTCTAGTTTGTCTGTCTGTTTTTTTTTTTATATGTATGTATGGTTTGTCTGTCTGGTTTCTGTCTAGTTTGTCTGTCTGTCTAGTTTGCCTGTATGTTCTGTCTGGTTTGTCTGTCTATCTGTCTGGTTTTTCTGCCTAGTTTGTCTGTCTGTCTGGTTTGTCTTTCTGTCTGGTTTTCTGCCTCGTTTGTCTGTCTGTCTAGTTTGTCTGTCTGGTTTGTCTGTCTGGTTTGTCAGTCTGTCTGGTTTGTCTGTCTTTGTGTCTGTCTAACTGTGCTTTTGTTTTCTTGGGTAAAAAATCATGTTCCTTGCCCACAGCTATCACCATCAGTGTTCAGTCTCCCTCTCCCCACCCCCATCAAAGATCACACAAAGAGTCTCTCATCACAGTGCACGAACTCCGTAGCACCAATGAGGATTTGGGTATGCGTACACAGAAATCCAAGAACCACACGTGATATAATATGCCATTGTGGGTAAGTTGTCCACTTTCAAACTTGTGTGTTAGGGAGCGACATAATGGCGCTAGTCTCTTGGATTTCCAACTGCCGTGGGATGTTTAAACATGCACAGGAGTCCTCCTAGTTTTATGCACTTGTCCGACGAGGATAAGTGTCCACTCACTACCCGGGGCAGAGGGGAGTAAACGCCTCTTTTCGTATTTTGTAAAATGCCATACGATCAAAACCGCGAATCGAACCAGGCATACTTAAGTTTGAGGCGGACCTCGTATCTCCAAGCCACACCACCAATTCCAATTCCAACTTCATAGACGAATGGCCCCACGCCCCGTTCAACCATCGGTTATATCGATTGCGTCTTATTTGGGGCCTTTATATTGTATCTAAGACTTCTTCTTATAATATAGATGCGTACATCTGCTTCCTTGAAAATGTTTGAATGGCTGCAATTGTGTTCGGTTCGTCCACATAGCTTATATCCACGGCTAGCAGGTCGACCCATTCCAAAAGTCTTGAGTACACTACCAAATGAGATTTAGTTCATTTAGCATGCCATGGGAAGTAAAATCGTCTGGCGTGATACTGAACATATCACCCACCAAGTGTCCATTAGTCTGTAAAGATATGTCTATAGCACCATAACCTTCTCCGTGGCGAAGGGTTACGGACGCGATTCGTAATCCCGTATACCCTGTTTCAAAACACAGCGGTGCTGGTTTTTTTCGAAAAAGGTATAGGCGCCGGTCATTCAGAAAGCAATGGCAAACTACTGAACGTAAAACTTGTCCAGGAATCACGAACACCCAAAATGATGGGGTTGACTGCTACGTCCTGTGAAGGACATGCAACTACATTATTTTAATAGCACCATATAGCCAAACGCCATAGATGTTTAAACTGATCCTTTTTACCAGAGTTCTCCACAATTTTATGTTTTAGAAATGTAATGTTTAAAATTATTCCTGCACCCCAAGATGTTTTTAGTTACCTAGGAGAACTATCGTTATTATTTTTTCCCCCCACAAGCAAAACCATAAACATCCGTTGATAGGCGCAAGAATACATCAAATCCCCGTCTCCCGGGCAACGGCGTCGTTAGTGGGTATATATTTTCGTTTAAAATGAGTGCATGGCCTCGAGAGTGGAGCAGGAGATTGTGTGCGCCTCTGCATGTGTGTATCATGTTGGGGGAAGTGAATGCGGAAAATGTGTTTCTTGTATGCGAGGGAAGGATATTGTGAAAAATTGGTACCAGCACTGGTTGTAAATCTGTCGGGCGGAAGGTTTTGTGTGCGTGTGTGTATATTTCTGAGTGTGTCGCCGGGCTGAAGATCTCGTTGAAGATAAGGGTGCGTATCTGGGGTCTAGACCTGTCTGTCTGTCTGTCTCTGGGTCTGGTTTATCTGTCTTTGCGTCTGGATAACTATCTGTCTGCCCAGCCGTAGCTTCGTCTGTCTGTCTGTCTGTCTGTCTGTCTGTCTGTCTGTCTGTCTGTCTGTCTGTTTAGTTAATCCTTCTGCCTAGTTTGTCAGTCTGCCTAGTTGTCTGTCTGTCTGGTTTGTCAGTTTGCCTGGTTGTCTGTCTCTCTGCCTCGACACTAGTTTTATCTTCCCAACCTGCCAATATGTCCCCTTCCATAATATTATCTGCCAATATCTCATCTTCCCCACTATTTCCCTACTAGGGATTTCTCTTCCCTACTAATCGCTGCCAATACTTCCTCTTCCCCATTATTCCCAGAACGGGATTTCTCTTCCCCATTCCCAGAACGGGATTTCTCTTCCCCACTTTTCCCTGCCAATATTTCCCCTTTCCTTGTCACTGTTTACTATTCTGTCCTATTTCCTGTCGCGGCTTGCTCGTCCTTACTATTCCCTGCCACTATTCCCTTATCCCTACTATTCTGTGCCACGGTTTTATATTTCCTGCCAGTCCCTCTTCCCTTCTCCCTGCCACTATTCCATCTTCTCTGTCAAGACTATGTCTTCCATACTATTACCTTCCACGGCCTGCTCATCCCTAATATTTCTTGTCAGTCTTCTTTACCCTTCCCCGACAGCGACTGTGTCTTCTCTACCACTCTCTGTCGCGTTTCCCTCGACCATACTCTTCTCTGTTACAGTTATGTCTTCCCTACTATTCCTTACCGCAACTTGCTCGTCCGTACTATTCCCTACCACTATTCTCTCTTCTCCACCCTTCCCTGTCACGACTATGTCTTCCCTACTGTTCCTTGCCACTATTTCCTTTCCTCTACCCTTCCCTTTCACGACTGTGACTTCCCCACTATTCCTTGCCACTATTTCCTTTCCTCTATCCTTCCCTTTCACGACTGTGTCTTCCCTACTATTCCTTGCCACTATTTTCTTTCCTCTATCCTTCCCTTTCACGACTGTGTCTTCCCCACTATTCATTGCCACTATTTCCTTTCCTCTATCCTTCCCTTTCACGACTGTGTCTTCCCCACTATTCCTTGCCACTATTTCCTTTCCTCTATCCTTCCCTTTCACGACTGTGTCTTCCCCACTATTCCTTGCCACTATTTCCTTTCCTCTATCCTTCCCTTTCACGACTGTGTCTTCCCTACTATTCCTTGCCACTATTTCCTTTCCTCTATCCTTCCCTTTCACGACCGTGTCTTCCCCACTATTCCTTGCCACTATTTCCTTTCCTCTATCCTTCCCTTTCACGTCTATGTCTTCCCTACTAATCCTTGCCACTATGTCCTTTCCTCTATCCTTCCCTTTCACGACTGTGTCTTCCCCACTATTCCTTGCCACTATTTCCTTTCCTTTATCCTTCCCTTTCACGACTGTGTCTTCCCTACTATTCCTTGCCACTATCCTTCCCTGTCACGACTATGTCTTCCCTACTATTCCTTGCCACTATTTCCTTTCCTCTATCCTTCCCTGTCACGACTGTGTCTTCCCCACTATTCCTTGCCACTATTTCCTTTCCTCTATCCTTCCCTTTCACGACTGTGTCTTCCCCACTATTCCTTGCCACTATTTCCTTTCCTCTATCCTTCCCTTTCACGACTGTGTCTTCCCCACTATTCCTTTCCACTATTTCCTTTCCTCTATCCTTCCCTTTCACGACTGTGTCTTCCCCACTATTCCTTGCTACTATTTCCTTTCCTCTGTCCTTCCCTTTCACGACTGTGTCTTCCCCACTGTTCCTTGCCACTATTTCCTTTCCTCTATCCTTCCCTTTCACGACTGTGTCTTCCCCACTATTCCTTGCCACTATTTCCTTTCCTCTATCCTTCCCTTTCACGACTGTGTCTTCCCCACTATTCCTTGCCACTATTTCCTTTCCTCTATCCTTCCCTTTCACGACTGTGTCTTCCCTACTGTTCCTTGCCACTATTTCCTCTTCTCTACCCTTCCCTGTCACGACTATGTCTTCCCTACTATTCCTTGCCACTATTTCCTCTTCTCGACCTTTCCCTGTCACGACAATGTCTTCCCTACTATTCGCTGCCACTAATCCCTCTTCTCTACCCTTCCCTGTCACGACTATGTCTTCCGTACAATTCCCTACCATGGATTCCTCTTCCCCAATTATTCCCTATCACAGGTCTGCTCGCCTCCCCCATTCCCTCTTCTCCACTCTTTCTTGTCACGACTATGTCTTCCCCACTATTCCTTGCCACTATTTCCTTTCCTCTATCCTTCCCTTTCACGACTGTGTCTTCCCCACTATTCCTTGCCACTATTTCCTTTCCTCTATCCTTCCCTTTCACGACTATGTCTTCCCCACTATTCCTTGCCACTATTTCCTTTCCTCTATCCTTCCCTTTCACGACTGTGTCTTCCCCACTATTCTTTGCCACTATTTCCGTTCCTCTATCCTTCCCTTTCACGACTGTGTCTTCCCTACTATTCCTTGCCACTATTTCCTTTCCTCTATCCTTCCCTTTCACGACTGTGTCTTCCCCACTATTCCTTGCCACTATTTCCTTTCCTCTATCCTTCCCTTTCACGACTGTGTCTTCCCTACTATTCCTTGCCACTATTTCCTTTCCTCTATCCTTCCCTTTCACGACTGTGTCTTCCCCACTATTCCTTGCCACTATTTCCTTTCCTCTATCCTTCCCTTTCACGACTGTGTCTTCCCCACTATTCCTTGCCACTATTTCCTTTCCTCTATCCTTCCCTTTCACGACTGTGTCTTCCCTATTGTTCCTTGCCACTATTTCCTCTTCTCTACCCTTCCCTGTCACGACTATGTCTTCCCTACTATTCCTTGCCACTATTTCCTCTTCTCTACCCTTCCCTGTCACGACTTTCTTCCCTACTATTCCTTGCCACTATTTCCTCTTCTCGACCTTTCCCTGTCACGACAATGTCTTCCCTACTATTCGCTGCCACTAATCCCTCTTCTCTACCCTTCCCTGTCACGACTATGTCTGCCGTACAATTCCCTACCATGGATTCCTCTTCCCCAATTATTCCCTATCACAGGTCTGATCGTCTCCCTCATTCCCTCTTCTCCACTTTTTCTTGTCACGACTTTGTCTTCCCTACTATTACCTACCATAGATTTCTCTTCCCCAACTATTCCCTACCAGCTCGTGCCTCCCATTCCCTGGCACGGGATCCCCTAGATAACAAATACCGTGCGACTCAATAATAAACAGCTTTTGTTTAACCATGTGGGAAAAATGCAGTCCAGCGGAAACAGCAAGAGAATGGTGAGCAGATGGCGCCCACAGGAGCAAGGCATTTCCTCGGGGGTGGATACCTGGCGGCAGTAAACAAAATACAACAATGGAGGAGGCATGCTCACCAAGGGTGGAATGTGGCTTTGAGAGTGAGTGAGAGAGAGAGAGAGAGAGAGAGAGAGAGAGAGAGAGAGAGAGAGGAGAGGGAGAGAGAGAGGATGAGACATAGAAAGATAGACAGAGAGATATATAAAGAGAGAGAGATACACAGAGAGATATACATATATATAGAGAGACAGAGATATATATAAAGAGATATGTAGAGAGACAGAGAGAGACACGGATATATATATATATATATATATATATATATATATATATATATATATATATATATATATATATATATATATATAGAGAGAGAGAGAGAGAGACACAGAGATATACACAGAGATATACACAGAGAGTTATGAAGAGATATATAGAGAGACAGACAGGGATACAGAGAGGGAGAGAGATAAAGATAGATATAGAGAGACAGAGATAGACAGAGAGGGAGAGAGATAAAGAGTGATATAGAGAGTCAGGGATAGACAGAGATACAGATAGAGAAAGAGAGAGATAGGCAGAGAGAAAGACAGAGAGAGACAGGGAAAAAGACATGGACATATAGAGAGACAGACACAGAGACAACGACTCAGAGAAAGACACAGAGAAAAAGACACAGAGAGGGAGAGAGCGAACGATTGAGCAAACTTTATTTTCAAAGTGTCACAAATTGGCTCGTGGTCCCATCTTACATTCGGCCCTTCCAATCATTCATCTTTCTCATATCAGTGATCTGGTGTGCATGGTACATTCCCATAGAAGAAAAACATTGTAAATTGAATACTGAAAGAGAGAGAGGGGGGGGGGGGGGGAGAGTGAGGGCCGTATGGGATAAAACTACGTGCACCGAAGTGGATTCTCTTGCATTGAAACTAACACCCGTCCCATTGTTGTTGTTTTTTTGTTTTCATGTTTGGCAGACATCTTCGAAGTTTTCTCCCTTTTATTCTGTGTTGTTCCTGTAGTTGTTAGTGCTGTTGTTATTATTATTATTAATATTATTATTATTCTTTTTGTGGTTATTGTTATTTATTATTAAATATGATTATTATTATTATTATTTAATATTATTATTATAATTGTCATTATTAATTATTATTATTATTCTTTCGTTCATCTAAAATATGTCTATAACTGTAATGTTGTCTCTTGTATGAATTTTACTGTCTTCTTTGGTTCGTTCAGTGGTCCACAGAGTTAATCTTCCACTATTGTTTCTCTAACCCAGAAAGTTTGTCTAGATTTGTCGCATGTGGCCAGGCAAGAACACTATGCAGGAAGCCAAACAAAATTGATAAACCAACACAGAACTGGCGTCGTGAGCCGCTACACGCTGCGGGATTTACTGAAGAGGGGATCCCAGCAATTATGGACTGAATAGTTCGATGTGCAATGAGGATGATCTGTCGACTAACTAACAACAAAACAACGGCAGTTTTTTTTTTTTTAAATGTCTAGTACAGTGGTTCTCAACCGGTGGGGAATTCCCCCCCCCCCCCCCCAGGGGGGAATTTTAGGGTTTACGGGGGGGGGGGGGATGAAGACCATTTCAAGATCGCGCTAATACAAGAACCGATTACTTGATATTGTTTTTCCCTTCATACTTTACAGTTATGTACGTCTCATCCTTCTAAAATTCATTTTATAAAGTAAGCTTATGTGGATGTCTAGACTTGTTTTAGTATGTGCTATTAAATTTACCTTACATTTTTACGTATACTGTGTAGGGGTCGGGGGATTTTTAGATAGGAAATATGAAAGGGGGGGGGGGGGGGGAATGACGTTCTGAAAATACGGTGAAGGCGGGCACGGGCCAAATTTTTTTATAGGAAAAGGGGGGGGGGGGGAAATGACGTTCTGAAAATATGGTGAAGGGGGGCACGGGCCAAAAAAGGGTGAGAATCACTGTTCTAGTAGCACTAGACTGGTTTTTGCGTGTGGATTAGCTTTCCCTATTTCCGTTGTCCCTCGCCATCAGGTGAACCCACTCCGACTTTTGAGGTACTTGTAATTTACGTACCCAAGTCAGGGACGGCTCCGTGGCGAAGGCGTTACAGACGTAGTTCATAATCACGCATGCTGCGTTCGAAACACAGCTGCGGGTGATTTGGCAGCGGACCGTCTTGCATTGGTTTTTATAAAATGGTATGATTACCGGTCGTTCATATAGTGATGGAATGGCAAACTACTGATCGTAAACTTGCCAAGAAATCACAAACAGCGAAATTATTCAAGGACGAGAAGCCAACATTGTTTAGTTCAACTGACTGGTGTACGGGTTGAACCCGCTATCTCGACATCAGCACACTGGAATTTTAAGAGCGTGCGCTCTTATCAGTTCAGCCATGCTTACCTCCGGCAATGTTGTGAACATGAAAGTTGAGAATGGGAGTGAGATTGATGGCCGACTGGAAGAATGTGAGGTGTCCTTCCTCTTCCCCCTGCCGCATGCGGTGTTGGTTGTGTCTCATGTTAGCCGTTGTCTGTTTGAGCTGTCATCTCATGTCCTTGGCTTTCTAAGAATTCGAATAGGAAAGGGTGCTGACTTGTCCCCGCCAACTTTGATTAGTTCAGGCCGACTCGTGTCTCCACCTTAATGCATGGTTATGTGACTTATGGCGTCTATGTACCGAGCTAAGGTAACTTTATGGCGTCTTTATGTCATTGTTAGGCAAATTATGGCATCTTTATGTCATTGTTAGGCAAATTATGGCGTCTTTATGTCATTTTTAGGCAAATCATTGCTCCTGTATGTTGTAGTTAGGCAAATTAGGGCTGTGCGATAGATTTTCTCAGTATGATGCAAGTCTTCGAAATGCCGTCCCTCCCTCGCTGCTTATGCCGCCCCCTTACGGTACCTCCTGATGCGGCCGCCTCTCGGTGTTATAGCAGGGCACGGCCCTGTATGGCACCTTTATGTCGTAGTTACGCAAATTATTACGTAGTTAGGTAACTTATAGCGTCTGTGTGTCATGTTAGGCAAGTTATGGCAGGGCTCAGGCTCTGTAGCGGGTTCTCTCTTCATAGCTCGCCGGGAAGATTCGATCCTTGACCATCTCCCCATCCTGTGTACATTGTCACACCCATCATTACCATCATCGTGTATCATCTTTGGAGGACGCCGCTCTCATGAAAACGCGCCGGGAAATCTCGATCCTTCACCAGTTCTTCAACCTCGTGCATTTACTTGCCCACCAACATCATCATCATCATCATCATCATCATCATCATCATCATCATCATCATCATCATCACCATCATCATCGTCATCATCATCGTAATCACCATCATTAACGGGACACAGAGGTGTTTCCAAGGCACCAGGGCCGGGTTCTATATTTGGCCAAGACCTACTAACACAGTAGTTCTCAACCTTTTTTGGCCCATGCCCCCCTTTACTGTATGTTCAGAACGTCATCCCCCCACCCCTTCGAATTTCCTCCCTATAAATCCCCCCACCCCCCACCCTTACACAGTATGCATAAAAATGGAAGCTAAATTTAATAACACATACTAGAACAAGTCTAGACATCTACATAAAACGACCCCAAGGGGATCTTTGCCCCTCCCCCTCTGCGTGTGTTACCGGGACCGCAAGGGGATCTTCTTCCTCCTCCTCCTCCTCCTCCTCCTCCTCCTCCTCCTCCTCCTCCTCCTCCTCCTCCTCCTCCATGTGTTACCGCGTTGTCACAATATTACTTTTACTGACTATAGACTGAGTTGTGTAGACAACTACCTCCAGAAATAGAATTCAACGGACTCTATTAAAGCAACTTCATGATTTCGACTTCGTACGTGCGCGCGTAATCAAATGCAGGATAAAACTAATCATACTTGAACACATGTCACAGCAATTAAGTCGTAAAAATTCAGAGACACGGCAAAGATAATGTGATTAAACCGTGCAAATAACATCCTGCTCTCCCTCGGGGAAATCCCACTTCAAGAGGCCGAATCATACACCTTTCTGGGAAGGAATGTGGACAAACATGAGGGATCAGATAGAGCAGTGGTTCTCAACCGGTGGGGAATTCTCCCCCTCCCCAAGGGGGGAATTTTAAGGTTTCCGGGGAGGGGGAGGGGGGAGAGAGAGAGAATTAAGATTATTTCAAGATCGCGTTACTACAAGAACTGATTACTTGATATTGTTTTCCCTTCATACTTTACGGTTCTGAAATTCATTTTATAACGTACTAGCTGACCCGGCCCGGCTTCGCCCAGTCCTTTTTGGGGAGCATCTCATTTAATTCATATAAGTAGTCATATAAGTTTCCGTTCCCGTTACCGACTGTCTGTCTGTCTGTCTGTCTGTCTGTCTGTCTGTCTGTCTGACCCGGCCCGTCTTCGCCTAGACCCTGATGGGGAGCATCTCATTTAATTCATATAAGTAGTCATATAAGTTCCCGTTCCGACTATCTATCTGTCTGTCTGTCTGACCCGGCCTGGCATCGCCCAACACCTGGTGGGGAGCATCTCATTTAATTCATATAAGTAGTCATATAAGTTCCCGTTCCCGACTGTCTGTCTGTCTGTCTGTCTGTCTGTCTGTCTGTCTGTCTATCTATCTATCTATCTATCTATCTGTCTGTCTGTCTGACCCGGCCCAGCCCATGGTGGAGAGCATCTCATTTAAATTATATAAGTAGTCATATAAGATCCCGTTCCCGACTATCTGTCTGACTGTCTGTCTGTCTTGGGTAAATGTAGGAGGGAGGAGGAAGAGGGAGGTGGAGGAGGGAAGAGGAGGGATGAGGAGGGAGGAGACAGGAGGAGTAGGGAGGAATAGGAGGGAGGAGGAGGGATTAGGAGGAGTAGGGTGGAGGAGGAGGGAGAAGGAGGGAGGAGGAGAACGCAGGAGGAGAAGGGAGCAGGAGGAGGAGAGGGAGAGGGAGGAGAAGGGAGGAGGAGGAGAGAGTAGGAGGAGGGAGGAGGCGGAGGGAGAAGGAAGAGGGAGTAGGAGAAGGAGGAGGGAAGAGGAGGAGAGGAGGAGGAGGAATGTGAAGGGAGGAGGAGGGAGGCGGAGAGAGGAGGAGGAGGGAGGAGGAGGAAGAGGGAGGAGGAGGAATGTGAAGGGAGGTAGAGGGAGGAGGAGGTAGAGGGAGGAGGAGGGAGGAGGAGGAGGGAGGAGGCGGAGAGGAAGGAGGAGGGAGGAGGAGTGATGAGGAGGAGAGAGGAGGAGGAGGGAGGAGAAGGGATGAGGAGGAGGGAGGAGGAGGAAGAGGGAGGAGGAGGAATGTGAAGGGAGGAGGAGGGAGGAGGAGGAGGGTGGAGGAAGAGAGGAGGGAGGAGGAGGAGGAAGAGGGAGGAGGAGGAATGTGAAGGGAGGAGGAGGTAGAGGGAGGAGGAGGAGGGGAGGAGGAGAAGGGAGGAGGAGGAGGGAGGAGGAGGAAGAGGGAGGAGGAGGAATGTGAAGGGAGGAGGAGGAATGTGAAGGGAGGAGGAGGGAGGAGGTAGAGGGAGGAGGGAGGAGGGAGGAGGAGGAGTGAGGAGGGAGGAGGAGGAGGGAGGAAGAAGGAGGAGGAGGGAGAAGGGAGGGATGAGGAGGAGGAGGGAGGAGGAGGAAGAGGGAGGAGGAGGAATGTGAAGGGAGGAGGATGGGATAGGGAGGAGGGGGAGGGGAAGAGGAAGAGTGGAGAGGAGGAGGGAGGAGGTAGAGGGAGGAGGTAGAGGGAGGAGGAGGATGGAGGAAAAGGGAGGAGGAGAGAGGAGGGAGGAGGTAGGAGGAGGAGGAAGAGGGTGGAGGAGGGAGGAGAAGGAAGGAGGAGGAAGAAGAGGGAGCAGGAGGATGGAGGAGGGAGAGGGAGGAAGAGGGAGGTGGAGGAGGAGGAAGAGGGAGGAGGAGGATGGAGGAGGGAGAGGGAGGAGGGGAAGAGGGTAGGAGGAAGAGGAGGGGAGGAGAAGAAGGGAGAAGGAGGAGGGGAGAGGAGGAGGGAGGAGGCAGAGGGAGAAGAAGGAAGGAGGAGGAAGGAGGGAGAGGATAAAGAGGGAGAATGAGGAGGGGAGGAAGGAAAGGGAGGTGGAAGAGGAGGAGGGAGGAGGAAAGAGGTAGGGGGAGGAGGAGGTAGAGGGAGGAGGAGGAGGAAGGAAAGGGAGGAGGAAGAGGAGGAGAAGGGAGGAGGAGGGTGGAGGGAGGAGGAGGAGGTAGAGGGAGGAGGAGGGAGGAGGAAGAGGGAGAAGGAGGAGGAAGGATGATGAGGGAGAAGGAGGCAGGAGGAGGAGGAGTGAGGCAGGATGAGGAGGAGGGATGAGGAGGGAGAGGGAGGAGGAGGGAAGATGAGGGAGGATGGGGGGAGGAGGCGGAGGGAGTAGGAGTGAGGAGGATGGAGGAGGATGGGAGAGGAAGAGGGAGAAGGAGGAGGGAGAGGGGGGAGGAGGCGGAGGGAGTAGGAGGGAGGAGGATGGAGGAGGAGGGGAGAGGAAGAGGGAGAAGGAGGAGGGAGAGGGAGGAGGAGGGAGGAGGTAGAGGGAGGAGGAGGGAGGAGAAGAGAGGAGGAGAGAGTTCGCCATTCCGAATTCATACTCGTCTAGTTCTTCCCTTCTACACGACTGCAGATAACTTCCTTACACATAAAAAGATGAATTGTTATTGATATTGCCGTGGCATGGAGGAATATCAGCAGCAGAGTTGATTAAAAAAAAACAAAGACTGAGATCTACAGAGAGCCATGAACGCCTACACCAGCCGGCACGGCACTTGATGATGATGATTGCCGTGTGACGATTCTGTGTAGTCACGTCATTTTCTTCCCTTTCCCTAGCGTTTTGGTTCGGGGATTCTTTCATCATCATCATCATATATTTACGTACGTATTTTGGGAGGGGGAGGAGGGAGGAGGAGGAAGAAGAAAAAAAACTATGACAGTTGACAGCTCTGGAATGAAAGGAAGGCGTGTAGAAAATTTCATCTCAATCGGATGGGTCGTTCGCGAACAAATAAAGGACATACATATTTACATTATACATATATACATACACATATACATACACTTTGTTTTATAGATATAGAAGTAGACCCGCAAATCACGTTTTATGTAGACGTCTAGACTTGATTTAGTATGTGCTATTAAATTTAGCTTCCATTATTACGTATACTGTGTAGGGACGGGGGGTGGGGGTTAGGGAGGAAATACGAAAGGGGTGGGGGGAGAGGAATGACGTTCTGAAAATATGGTGAAGTGGGGCACGGGCCAAAAAAGGTTAAGAACCACTGAGATAGAGAAACTGAAATAAGAATCCAAAAATCTAGACGATCTTACATCGTTCATAGCACTAGGAAGTTTGTGAAAGTCAAAGAAAGCTGCTACACTTAGCAACAGACTTAGAATGTTTAACTCCAATGTTATATCGTTATATGTTATATGTTATATCGAACGATTAGTAGTATGACTCTTCGCTGGCTGTTGAACGAGGGGACGGAGCACGTATGGGAATGTCCTGAGTGCAGTGATGTCGGTTCTTGACTCAACTCAACTCAACTGTTATATCGCCACTACTGTGTCGGTCAGAAACGCGGAGAATAACTAAAATAATTACAAATAAATGACTAGCGTTTCACTAATTAATGTCCTGGCAGAATAGTGTGAATAAAATACAATGAGAGAATCACCAACGTAGAACGCCTAGTGAGAATTAACAGATTCAATGCTAAACAATAAGTAGGTTCCGACTAAACAAAACTGGGTGGCGGGAAAAGGGAAGTAAGAGTATATCACAGTTATGGCTTTTAAAAAGTCGCTTAATAGTCGACAGGGTCGTCTTCATTGCGCCGGGTTTTTATCCCATATGGCTCAGCTTCTTTCCGCAGCGAATTGCCGAAAGCGTCGCACAAAGCACGAACTGCTTAGCTCCAGCGACGACCCCCAGGAGTCTTCGAATGCGCTCGTGAATCGAAGGACGCGGCCCGGAATCGAACCCACAACCTTCGGAGCCCGACTCAAACGGTTTGACCACTTTGCCACGGAGACTCCCTGTGGAGCTATGTCGGAGTTAGGACTTAAAGGTTGTTAATATGGTAGCAGACATGTTGTATTATATATAATATTAAAGGGGGTTGCATAGGGAAGACTACTGTGCATAAGCCAGAGACAGATACGGAAAATCATGTCACACGATTAATCATCCCATGGCGTTTAATCAGTTAAATCACCTAGAGAACCAAGAAGTGAATGTTGGGCGGCGTTCACTAAACCCGACAGCCCACATTGTGCCAACGGCTCCGGGCGGAGGAGCTCAACTTGGGAGGGTACAAGCCTTATCCTGGTGCGAGGAAACGCGACTAAAGACTAAATGTCATGGCAGGACAACTGGTCTAGGATCAAAGCTCCGACAGGTGGACAGTTAGAGCATTGCTTTGCTGATCCGGCAGCTTCTGCAGCTTGTCTGGTTCCAGATTTATTGGTGTTATCTTTCGTCTGGAGTAAACTAGGCAGTCAAGAGAGGGATCATGCTGCATGTAACACTTCGTGACTACAATTAGGCCCAGGCCTTGTGCTATGGAGAGGTATAACTCCATCCCCGGCCTTACCGCCATGGGTTGTAGTTATATTTGTTGCACATTGTAACAAAACTCGCGTCTTTCACGACGGCAAAGTGCCAGTGACACCGAGTTCGATACACAGCTGCTGGCGATTTGGAAGCAGATTGCCTTGCGCTGGTTTTTATACAAGGGCATGGGTGCCGGTCGTTCAGAAATCAGTGGAAAACTACTGAACGTAATCTTACCAAAGAAATCATAAACAGCCAAACGAATAATGGGGATTGACTGCGACGTCCTGTAAAGGAAATACAACTAACTTTAACTCTTTGCTAAAGTCGATATGATCGAAAGTATAAGAGCGCTTGCTCGTAAACTTCCAGTGCGCTAATGATGGCGTAGGGGTTGAATATCTACACGGACATTAAATTGGATTTTCACGTTGACTTCTCCTTCAGAAAGCACTAGTACAGTTTTGAACGCAGCATTGCCTAGAAGACCAACCTGGGACTCATGATGAACGCAACGTCCTGCAAACATCATGCAATAATTATGTTGATCTTCCTGCTGTACTCTACCTCTGCCCGATTCATCTTACCACTTATTACATCTCCCATAGAATCACCTTTCTATTAGCAATACGTCTCCCGTGAAATCACCTTTCTATTAGTAGTTCATTCCCTATGGAATCACCCTTATATTAGTAGTACATCTGCTATGGAATCACCTTTCTATTAGCAATATATCCCCCATGGAAAGACCTTTCCAATAGTACATATCCCATGGAATCACCTTTCAGTAAGCAATACATCTCCCATGGAATCCCCCTTCTATTAGCAATACATCTCTCATGAAATCACCTTTAAATTACTTGCACATCTCCCATGTAATCACCTTTCTATTACCAGTACATCTCCCATGGAATCGCCAATCTGTTAGCAGTACATCTCCCATGGAATCGCCAATCTGTTAGCAGTGCATCTCCCATGGAATCGCCAATCTGTTAGCAGTACATCTCCAATGGAATCGCCAATCTGTTAGCAGTACATCTCCCATGGAATCGCCAATCTGTTAGCAGTACATCTCCCATGGAATCGCCAATCTGTTAGCAGTACATCTCCCATGAAATCGCCTGTAAATTACTAGTGCATCTCCCATGGAATCACCTTTCTATTAGTAGTAGAACAATACAGTGTAAAACAGAATCACCTTTACGTGACCAGTTGTGTCTGCTATAGGATGATCATGTTTTCCTGTCACCAGTTCAATGCAGCCCAGCATCTCTTATCCTATATAACTGGCCACGAATGGTGTTCATTCTGTCTCACGCCTTAAGAAAAGATTTAAAATGCAAGCGAATCGACTTCAATGAACCGGGTTTTATCCCAAATGGCTCGGTCTCTTTCCGCAGGTTCACCTGCCCAAAGTGTCGCACAAAGCACGAACTCCGTAGCTCCAGCGACGACCCCCAGGAGTCTTTAAAAAACTGCACTCGTGAACCGAACAAAGACGTAGACCGGAATCGAAATCACAGCCTTTGTCTCACGTCTGTGAACAGTTTCCTGTATGTCCTGGTTTCTTTCAGAAGAACTCGTTAGCTGTCCACCCTCTTCTGTAGTCACTTTATGATAGTATGAATGTGTGCCCTCAGCCAAGTCTCGTCAGTTCGCCCTGTTTTCACGACAGCTGCTAACCTCTAAGGTCAGTGCTATTCTTAGCAGACAGGTCATGGCCGTGTACTTCAGCGTCTTCTTCTTCTTCTTCTTCTTCAGCATTCCGAGCCATTGAGGTTCTTTGCTGCAAATACAATCTGTCTCCATTCGTCTCTCTGGTGGACCTTCTCTTGCCAGTCGTTGATTCCAAGTGCTTGTAGGTCTGTATGTATATTATCTCTCCACCGCCTTCTTGGTCTACCTCGGGGTCTACGGTCATTTATTTCCTGAGTGTAAGCGAGTTTTGTTTCCCTATTATCTTCCATTCTTTCTATATGCCCCAGCCATTGTAGTCTATTAGCCTTCATGATACCAGTGATTAGCGGGGACTTAAACAAATCATAAATGTCTTTGTTACTTCTTCTTTTCCACTCTCCACTTTGTGTATCCCTAATGGGTCCAAAGATGCGTCTTAAAATTTTGTTCTTGGTTTGTAACAAGGCTTCGTCTCCTTTCGTTGTACTCCAGGTTTCAGAGCCATACAGCACAACTGGTCTGATCAGTGTTTTGTATATTGTGATTTTGGTGTTACGAGATAGCGCCTTTGATTTTAGTAGATGTTGTAGTGCATAGTATATCTTATTTCCAGAGTTGATTCTAGTTTGTATTTCTTCCCCGTCGGCCACTTAAAATAAATAGTACGGTCTCAGTCTTTATTCACCTTTATATGTATAAATAGAACAATATAGTGTGAAACAGAATCCATATATTGGCAGAACAATATAGTGTAAACTATAACCAATATATTGGTAGAACAATATAGTGTAAACTATAACCAATATATTGGTAGAACAATATAGTGTGAACAGAATACCCTGTATAAGCACAACAACATAGTGTAAACAGAATGTGGTAGAACAATGTAGTGTAAAACAGAATACCCTGTATAAGCACAACAACATAGTGTAAACAGAATGTGGTAGAACAATGTAGTGTAAAACAGAATACCCTGTATAAGCACAACAACATAGTGTAAACAGAATGTGGTAGAACAATATAGTGTGAACAGAATACCCTGTATAAGCACAACAACATAGTGTAAACAGAATGTGGTAGAACAATATAGTGTGAACAGAATACCCTGTATAAGCACAACAACATAGTGTAAACAGAATGTGGTAGAACAATATAGTGTGAACAGAATACCCTGTATAAGCACAACAACATAGTGTAAACAGAATGTGGTAGAACAATATAGTGTGAACAGAATACCCTGTATAAGCACAACAACATAGTGTAAACAGAATGTGGTAGAACAATATAGTGTGAACAGAATACCCTGTATAAGCACAACAACATAGTGTAAACAGAATGTGGTAGAACAATATAGTGTGAACAGAATACCCTGTATAAGCACAACAACATATTGTAAACAGAATGTGGTAGAACAATGTAGTGTAAAACAGAATACCCTGTATAAGCACAACAACATATTGTAAACAGAATGTGGTAGAACAATATAGTGTGAACAGAATACCCTGTATAAGCACAACAACATATTGTAACTAGAATGTGGTAGAACAATGTAGTGTAAAACAGAATACCCTGTATAAGCACAACACATATTGTAAACAGAATGTGGTAGAACAATGTAGTGTAAAACAGAATACCCTGTATAAGCACAACAACATAGTGTAAACAGAATGTGGTAGAACAATGTAGTGTAAAACAGAATACCCTGTATAAGCACAACAACATATTGTAAACAGAATGTGGTAGAACAATATAGTGTAAAACAGAATACCTGTATAAGCACAACAACATATTGTAAACAGAATGTGGTAGAACAATGTAGTGTAAAACAGATACCCTGTATAAGCACAACAACATAGTGTAAACAGAATGTGGTAGAACAATGTAGTGTAAAACAGAATACCCTGTATAAGCACAACAACATATTGTAAACAGAATGTGGTAGAACAATATAGTGTAAAACAGAATACCCTGTATAAGCACAACAACATATTGTAAACAGAATGTGGTAGAACAATATAGTGTAAAACAGAATACCCTGTATAAGCACAACAACATATTGTAAACAGAATGTGGTAGAACAATATAGTGTAAAACAGAATACCCTGTATAAGCACAACAACATAGTGTAAACAGAATGTGGTAGAACAATATAGTGTGAACAGAATACCCTGTATAAGCACAACAACATATTGTAAACAGAATGTGGTAGAACAATGTAGTGTAAAACAGAATACCCTGTATAAGCACAACAACATAGTGTAAACAGAATGTGGTAGAACAATGTAGTGTAAAACAGAATACCCTGTATAAGCACAACAACATATTGTAAACAGAATGTCGGTAGAACAATATAGTGTAAAACAGAATACCCTGTATAAGCACAACAACATATTGTTAACCAGAATGTGGTAGAACAATGTAGTGTAAAACAGAATACCCGGTATAAGCACAACAACATAGTGTAAACAGAATGTGGTAGAACAATGTAGTGTAAAACAGAATAACCCTGTATAAGCACAACAACATATTGTAAACAGAATGTGGTAGAACAATATAGTGTAAGACAGAATACCCTGTATAAGCACAACAACATATTGTAAACAGAATGTGGTAGAACAATATAGTGTAAAACAGAATACCCTGTATAAGCACAACAATCAATATTGTAAACAGAATGTGGTATGAACAATATAGTGTAAAACAGAATACCCTGTATAAGCACAACAACATATTGTAAACAGAATGTGGTAGAACAATATAGTGTAAAACAGAATACCCTGTATAAGCACAACAACATATTGTAAACAGAATGTGGTAGAACAATATAGTGTAAAACAGAATACCCTGTATAAGCACAACAACATAGTGTAAACAGAATGTGGTAGAACAATATAGTGTAAAACAGAATACCCCTGTATAAGCACAACAACATATTGTAAACAGAATGTGTAGAACAATATAGTGTAAAACAGAATACCCTGTATAAGCACAACAACATAGTGTAAACAGAATGTGGTAGAACAATGTAGTGTAAAACAGAATACCCTGTATAAGCACAACAACATAGTGTAAACAGAATGTGGTAGAACAATATAGTGTAAAACAGAATACCCTGTATAAGCACAACAACATATTGTAAACAGAATGTGGTAGAACAATATAGTGTAAAACAGAATACCCTGTATAAGCACAACAACATAGTGTAAACAGAATGTGGTAGAACAATATAGTGCTAAAACAGAATACCCTGTATAAGCACAACAACATAGTGTAAACAGAATGTGGTAGAACAATATAGTGTAAACACAGAATACCCTGTATAAGCACAACAACATAGTGTAAACAGAATGTGGTAGGAACAATATAGTGTAAAACAGAATACCCTGTATAAGCACAACAACATATTGTAAACAGAATGTGGTAGTAACAATATAGTGTAAAACAGAATACCCTGTATAAGCACAACAACATAGTGTAAACAGAATGTGATAGAACAATATAGTGTTAAACAGAATACCCTGTATAAGCACAACAACATAGTGTAAACAGAATGTGGTAGAACAATGTAGTGTAAAACAGAATACCCTGTATAAGCCACAACAACATAGTGTAAACAGAATGTGGTAGAACAATATAGTGTAAAACAGAATACCCTGTATAAGCACAACAACATAGTGTAAACAGAATGTGGTAGAACATAATAGTGTAAAACAGAATACCCTGTATAAGCACAACAACATAGTGGTAAACAGAATGTGTGGTAGAACAATTTATGAGTCTATAAAACAGCACATACCATGACATTGTACTAGAACAATATAAAGTAAAACGGAATCCCTGTATTATTAGAACAAAATAGTGTAAACAGAATGTAGTAGATCAATTTAGTGTAAGACAGAATCACCCCAACGCCCTATTTAGTAGTTAACAATATCGTGCTTAAAACAGCATCCCCTTGTATTAGTTAGAACAATATCAGTTGTAAAACAGAATCCCCCTGCATTAGTAGGAACATATAGTGTTAAACAGAATCCCCTTGGCATTAGTAGAACAATATAGTGTAAAACAGAATCCCCTGTATTAGTAGAACAATATAGTGTAAAACAGAATCCCCTGTATTAGTAGAACAATATAGTGTAAATCAGAATCCTCTGTATTAGTAGAACAATATAGTGTATAACAGAATCCCCTGTATTAGTAGAACAATATAGTGTAAAACAGAATCCCCTGTATTAGTAGAACAATATAGTGTAAAACAGAATCCCCTGCATTAGTAGAACAATATAGTGTAAAACAGAATCCCCTGCATTACTATAACAATATAGATAGTAAAACAGAATCCCCTGTATTAGTAGAACAATATAGTGTAAAACAGAATCCCCTGCATTAGTAGAACAATATAGTGTAAAACAGAATCCTCTGTATTAGTAGAACAATATAGTGTAAATCAGAATCCCTCTGTATTAGTAGAACAATATAGTGTAAAACTGAATCCTCTGCATTAGTAGAACAATATATAGTAAAACAGAATCCCCTGCATTAGTAGAACAGTATAGTGTAAAACAGAATCCTCTGCATTACTATAACAATATATAGTAAAACAGAATCCCCTGCATTAGTAGAACAGTATAGTGTAAAACAGAATCCTCTGCATTACTATAACAATATACAGTAAAACAGAATCCCCTGCATTACTATAACAATATATAGTAAAACAGAATCCCCTGCATTACTATAACACTATATAGTAAAACAGAATCCCCTGTATTAATAGAACAGTATAGTGTAAAACAGAATCCCCTGCATTAGTAGAACAATATAGTGTAAAACAGAATCCCCTACATTACTATAACAATATATAGTAAAACAGAATCCCCTGTATTAGTTGAACAATATAGTGTAAAACAGAATCCCCTACATTACTATAACAATATATAGTAAAACAGAATCCCCTGCATTAGTAGAACAGTATAGTGTAAAACGAATCCTCTGCATTACTATAACAATATATAGTAACACAGAATCCCCTGCATTACTATAACAATATATAGTAAAACAGAATCCCCTACATTACTATAACAATATATAGTAAAACAGAATCCCCTGTATTAATAGAACAGTATAGTGTAAAACAGAATCCCCTGCATTAGTAGAACAATATAGTGTAAAACAGAATCCCCTACATTACTATAACAATATATAGTAAAACAGAATCCCCTGCATTACTATAACAATATATAGTAAAACAGAATCCTCTGTATTAGTAGAACAACATAGTGTAAAACAGAATCCCCTGTATTAGTAGAACAATATAGTGTAAAACAGAATCCCCTGCATTAGTAGAACAATACAGTGTAAAACAGAATCCCCTGTATTAGTAGAACAATATTATGTAAAACCTTTACTTTACAAGCATATCTGACCTTGCTTTGTGTCTCCTATCAGATGACCATGTTTTCCTGTCACCAATTCAGGCCTTGGTTTTTCCGATCTTTGCTCAAAACCCGGGAGATAACCTCAACACCCACCCCGTACTTTCTGTTCACAAAGTCCGTGTTATGAGCCAAACCCACCTGTCCGTTGTACGCTGAATGGGTCGCCATGTCACCAACAGACACGACACTCTTCTCCTCCTCCCCCTGCTGTTTCCGGTATTTCAAAACTGTGGGTAATTGGTCACTCGTCACCGGCGACCTCCCTCGAAGGCACGTGACCCGCGAAAAGTTCATTTCCCAATCTAGTTCATTCCAGGCGCTTGTTCCCGGCTGTTCACCTGTTGTGGCCCAGTTTCTCCCGAGGACTTGTTCGGACAAAACGGATGTTGTGGGAAGTGCTTGGTTAGGAAAAGCCGTTTGGCCTCGTGGAATAGCTGTTGTTTCTTACTTGTCAGTGGAATTTCCAAGTTTTTGTCTGTGTTATTGCGTTGGGCATTTGGTCAGTCGGGAGTTCTTGCTGTTGCTTACAGGTAGGACGTTCTTATCAAAATCTTGTATTTGTACCTGTTGATGTATTATTTCATCGGCTTATGTTTTATCCTTTTTCATTTTTGTTTCCTTGTAACAAAGGCAGAGTTAAAAGACCACCGTGTGAATGTGGAAGGCAAGGGGAAACCACCACATTATCTTCCCAAGATTTCATGGCGACACACATTTCAGAAATAGTGAACGACGTTAATGGCTGTCTTAGGACATCCTCGTCCGGTAGGGACAGTCATGAGCCACAGGTGACACCAGACCGTCATCCAGCTACTGATGGCAAAACTAAAACAATAACTAAACTAAATAAATTTAGAGTAGGAACGTGGAATGTTAGGACATTAAATGAGCTAGGAAAGTTAAACAATGTTCTAAGAGAAATGGAAAACATGAAAATGAATATACTAGGCATAAGTGAGATTAGATGGAAGGGATCTGGCAAAATTATAACCGACAAACACACAATAATTTATTCTGGAGGGGACACACACGAAAAAGGTGTAGGAATAATATTTGATGAAAATACAGCCAAATCTATGACTGGATACTGGTGCATTTCAGATAGAGTTATAATGGTCAAAATCAAAGGCAAACCAATAGATATAAATATTATACAAGTATATGCACCAACAACAAACAGTAGTGATGAAGATATACAAAACTTTTACGATGAAGTTGAAATGGCAATAGCCCAAATTGGATCACAAGAAATAAAAATAATACTGGGGGATTTTAATGCAAAAGTAGGAAAGGGAAAAATAGAGGATATAGTGGGGAATTACGGTTTAGGTACAAGAAATGAAAGAGGAGAGAAACTAATAGAATGGGCAAATATTAATGATATGATAATTGGAAACACATGGTTTAAACACCATAAAAGACGACTATACACATGGAAAAGCCCTGATATGAAAATACGCAACCAAATTGACTACATACTTATTAATAAAAGATTTAGAAATGCATTAATTAATGTAAAGACAATGCCTGGTGCTGACGGTAACAGTGATCATGTACCACTATGTGGACAAATAAAAGTAACATTAAAGAGAGGGGAAAAAATGGTTAAAAACTTGAGACTTAATAAAGAGGTTCTGAAAGTAGATAAAGAAATTCAAGAACAATACAGAGTGACTGTGAAAAATAGGTACAATGCAATAGCTAAAATACAGAGTGTAGATGAACAATGGGAAATGTTAAGGGACTCCATTCATCAAACTAGCAAAGAAATATTACCGGAGAGAAGCCAAAAAGCTAAGAAAAAATGGATGAATGAAGAAATCTTAAGGTTGATGGACAAAAGGAAACAGAATAAAAATGACAAACAAGAGTATGCTAAGATAAATAAAGAAATAAGAGATAAATGTGTGAAGGCAAAAGAAAGTTGGTTAAATGAGCAATGCAGAAAAATTGAATTAAATTCCATTAAAGATCAAAAAAGTATGTACAGACAAATCAGCGAGCTCACAGGAAGAAAAATAAGAATAAATACAGGGTGTTTGAAATCAAAAACAGGACAGACTTTATTGGAGGAAGGTGCTATAATGAAGAGGTGGAATGAGTATATAAGAGAATTATATAATGGAGAAAGGGAAGAATTAACAGAAGAAAGTAACTTAGAAGGCCCACCTATTCTAAAAGAAGAAGTCGCTGATGCTATGAAACATATGAAGAAAGGAAAAACAGCTGGGCCAGATGAAATCACAATAGAAGAATTAGAAGTATTGGGAGAATTTGGAGTAGATATATTAACCAAAATGTTGAATGATATTTACAGTAGTGGATATTTACCCAGTGATATGCTGAAATCTGTATTTATAGCTATACCAAAAAGACCAGGAGCAATTGATTGTGAAGATTTCCGTACAATTAACCTCATAAACCATGTCACTAAGCTTCTACTCAGAATTATAATGAGAAGAACAAGAAAGAAAATAAAAATGGAAATTAGTGAAGAACAGTACGGTTTTATGGAAGGAAAGGGTACAAACAATGCAATATATATATTACGAACACTAATAGAAAGATCAATAGAGAAACAAAGAGACATATATGTATGCTTCATAGATTATACTAAGGCATTTGATAAAGTAAAACATGATGAGCTGATTAAAATGTTGGAAGATATCAACATTGATGGGAAAGATTTAAGAATAATAAAGAATATATACTGGAACCAAGTAGCAGCAATTAAAATGGGAAATAAAGAGGGTAGTTACGAACAGATAAAGCTAGGAGTACGACAGGGGTGTGTCTTGTCACCCGATCTCTTCTCCCTGTATAGCGAAGTAATAATGAGAGAGATCAAAGAGAAGCCAGGAATACTAATCGGAGGATATAATATAAACAATATACGCTATGCAGATGACACAGTATTGGTAGCGGATAATGCAACAGACCTACAACAATTGTTGGACAGTGTAGTAACAGAGAGTGCACAGAAAGGACTGTCCTTGAATATCAAGAAAACAGTAACAATGGTGATATCAAAGAAAATGGGGAGGCCAAAATGTGACATAGAAATAGAAGGGGAAATTCTCAACCAAGTGGATAATTTTAAATACCTAGGGGCACTTATAACATCAGATGGAAGATGTACAAAAGAGATTAAGAGTAGAATAGGGCAGGCAAAGACAGCATTTCAGAAAATGAAGAGTATCTTATGCAATAAGTCGCTATCAATGAATGTAAGAAAGAGAGTACTAAAATGCTATATAGAACCAGTTTTGCTGTATGGCAGCGAATCTTGGAATGTAAATGAACAAATTAGGAAGAACTTAGAAGCAACAGAGATGTGGTTTTTAAGACGAATGTTGCGAAATCCTTGGACTGCCAGAGTAACTAACAACGATTGCCTGAAAGAAGTTAATGAAACTAAAACACTATATACAACAATAAGAAAGAGACAAACAGCTTTCTTTGATCATGTGGTGAGAAGAGAGGCATTGGAGAACATCGTGACAACTGGAAAGATCGAGGGGAAGAGAGGCAGAGGCAGACCAAGAGAAATGATGCTGGACGGACTGAGACGGTGGCATGGAGGAATATCATCAGCAGAGTTGATCCAGAACACCAAAGACCGAGATCTGTGGAGAGCCATGAACGCCTACGCCAGCCGGCACGGCACTTGATGATGATGATGTAACTTACTCGTGGTCGTCGCTGGAGCTACGGAGTTCGCGCTCTGAGCGACGCGTTCCGCGGGCCATCCCGCTGACAGACTGAGCGATATAGAGTAAAACCCGGTGCAATGAAGTCGATCTTCTTACCCCTTTCAACCTTTTAATACTAATAACAATGCACGAAGCTACAGAAGATTAATAACTCAACACAGAACTGGTGTCATTTGCCGCTGTACGCTGCGGGATTTACTGTGGAGGGCATCCGAGCACTTACGGACTGAATGCACGCGCACACACACGTACCATTAAGCACAAACGAATTTAATTTCGTTTAGTTTAATTTAGTCGATGGATCAACATCACGGCACACGGGTGTAACCCATAAGTGCTCCGTTCTACTCCTAACTCAAACCTGAGTCTGGAGAAACTCAGCTCAGTGCACGAACTCCGTAGCACCGGCGAGGATCCTGAAATACTTTGGGTAGATTTTTAACTCGAAATTTTGCCCGGGCAGCACCGTTAGGCTACTCTTTTTCGATTTCCAACTGCCAAGGGATTTTTTTACGTGCGCAACAATACACACGGGCGTCCGATCTCACTACCGAGAGACCAGGGGAAATTTTATTACTAGAAGTCCTCGTGAAAAAAATCCCAGTCCTCACCGGGGCCTGAACCCGGGACCTCCAGCACTCGAGGCGGACACCATACCTCGAGACCACGCAGCCCCCTACATTAAGCACAAACACACACACATATGTGACATTAAGCACACACACACACACACACACACACACACACACACACACACACACACACACACACCATACACACACCATACACACATTAAGAACGAACAAAATATTCCTAGGTTTGATCGACAGAAGTCAAGTATGGAAAGCAAAGAGATAAGACACACACGTCTCACTTTATCTGCTTATCTACATGTATCCGTTCTATTTCTATTTCCTAGTACGTACCGTTTTAACAGGCATGTACACACACGCACACACATGTACACACACGCACACGCATATACCATTAAGCACCAGTGAACAATTCTCAGGTGTAGAAGGACACTCACAGAAGTAAGTTGACACACACGTCTCGCTGTATCTGCCTGTCTACTTCGTTTTATCCTTATTTTCTAACATCTTACTTTTTCTTTAACACGCGCGCGCATACGCACACGCATACACACACGCACATACACATTCGAACATACACTTACGAATATACACATACGCACACACACATACATATATACGCACATACACACACGCATATACACACATACGCTTATACACTTACGCATATACGCACATATACACTTACGCATATACGCACATAATACTTACTAGTTAGTTAGTTAGTCGACAGATCATCCTCGTTGCACATCGGACCATTCAGTCCATAAGTGCTCGGATCCCCTCCTCAGCAAATCCCGCAGCGTGTAGCGGCTAACGACGCCAGTTCTGTGTTGGTTTATCAATCTTCTTTGGCTTCCTGCGTAGTGTTCTTGTTTGGCCACACCTCTTTTAATTTGCTGCTCTCGCAGTCTGGCCATTGTTGTAGATTCACAGTCATCACTTGGTTCTTGCAAAAGTCTCACTTCTCGTAGAGCATTCAGAATGTCAGCCTGGTCCATGGCGCGTCCGCCCTCAACAGTAGCCTCACCTGCGAGCTTGTCAGCCCGCTCATTTCCTTGTACTCCCGCATGCCCTGGCACGAAGATGAAACTAATCTTTGCCAGCCGAGACCGCTTCAGAGGCAGCAACCATTCTCTTCGGATCGACCCCTCCTCTATCCTCTTGATCATGTTCATTGAGTCGCTAAGGAAACAAGCCCTAGTGAATGTCTGTGTCTCGAGCCATGTTATTGCTTTACTTACTGCCATGACTTCCATGGTCAGGCTACTTGTGGTTTCAGTGAAAGCACCAGAGTCCTCCTTCACAATTCTCCCTCCGGCCCGAGCTGTAAAGGCCCATGAGCTTCTCACATGTCGGACGACCGACCCATCTGTGTAGATGACCGCGTCACTGTCTAGCGAATTCTCGAAAATCAACGCTTGTACTTCAGCCTCAACAGCAGCCGGATTTTCTTGTCTGCATTTTCTATCTAGTTGGATGCAAACTGAAAAGGATGTGCAGAAGTCTGTTGGCACTTGCACCCACTCCTCGCCAGGTTCTAAGTCCTCAAGTGAACACACCTGTTGAAGAATGTCCTCGGCTTGACCCATCCACGACCGTCCTCTTTTTAACCTGCTGCCCTTCACCTTCCTAATTTCACTATGCAGTGGATGCTGTGTGTTTGCGTTAATTCTGAGGTAGGCACGTGCCCTGCAAACTTGCATTCTCTCTTCAATGGTTGGAAAATCAAGAAGGTAGCGCATCGCCCTGCATGCTGTATCTCTTGTACATCCAAGAATAATGCGCATAGCTTCATTCTGTATCCTTTCCATCCTTTCTATCTGCTTATGGCTGACAGTCAGGATTGCCATTGCATACTCCAAAACAGACATGACCAGCCCCTCGTACAGAAGACATAGATGGCGCTGCTCATAGTTTGCTGCCGCCATCACCCGCATCGCTGCCAAACCCCGCTTGGCCTTTGTTATCACCTGGTCTATGTGCACATTATAAGCAAGGCTTCGATCAAACCGTATCCCCAGGTAATTCATTGCCTGCGTTCTTTCCACCGTCTCTGAACACAGCATTACAGTTGGTGTTGGATTGTTGACAATATGATTATTCAACGAGAACCAAGTCACTGTTGCCTTTGTTGGGTTGACCATTGCCCCAGCTTCATCACACCAAGTACTTATGCGATTGAGTTCGGTTTGTAGTTCCACAGCAACCTCCTCTCTATCCTTACCCTGACGATACACTAAAACATCATCGGCATATGACAATGTCCTGCCAGGTCCAATGATCTGCTCACTGGTGATTCTCACTGTGTAGGCGTTGAACAGTACCGGAGATAATGGTGATCCCTGTGGTAGGCCAGGATATATTGTTGTTGGTTCCGAAGTCCAACTGCCACATCTAAAAACTACTTTCCGTTGGAAGAGAGCTGCAGCGATCCAACTAAGGAGGAATGGACTTACGTTTAGTTCAAGAAGCTGAAACATTAAAAAATCCAGTGGTACTCTGTTGTATGCGTCCTCAAGATCAATCGCTGCAGCAACGGTTTCAGTGCCTGAGTGGAAACCTTCATAGACATCGTGGGCAAAGACTGCTGCATTGGTCCAGGTTTCTCTTTTTGGACGGTACCCACCCAGGGTAGGTGGGAAAACACCTTGCCTCTCTAGTTGGCTTGATATTTTCCTGGCAATTACCTTCTCCAGCAGCTTGCCTATTGTATTCTGCATGGTTATAATTCGATATCCCTGAATTTTCTTGTGGTCTTTGTCAGGCTTCGGCAAGGGAATCAGATAGCTGTGTAACCATTCCTCCTTGATGCTAGCACTCCCTATACTGTTGTTGTACATGTCTGCTATTTGTCTACATAATACTTACGCATATACACACTTACGCACACGCATATACCATAAGAAAAACACACCCGGGTATTGAACGACACTCACAGAAGTACAGAAGGTATACATCAGGGAACGCACGTGACAGCAACACATTTTACAGCTATAGTCACGTCGGGAACAGAATGTCTTCGTTTCCTTTTTCGAGAGGAGTGGCACACTTAGTCATGCAACTCACTGGTCAGCGTGTCCGGCTTCGGCTGGGTGTATGTCAGGTTTTTATTTCCCTTGACAGATTCCATCCAAAGAAGAAAGTGTGTTCTTGAAGAAGCAGAAGATGAAGAAGCAAAAGAGGAAGAGGAAGCAGAAGAAGAGGAAGAAGAAACAAAATGACTTAGGGGGAGGAGGTGAAGAGACAGGAACAGGCGAATATGTAGAGGAAATGACATGGGAGGTTGACAAGAAGAAGCAGCAGAGGCAGAAGGAAAGAGGGGAGGAGAAGAAAAGACAGGAAGAAGAAGAAAAGGAGAAGTGCTCATTCTAGCTCAGCACACAACGTCTACATGTCACGTGTATCCAGTTTTACGGAGATGGCCAATGTTTACAATCATGTGTTCTTGGTTTTCACCGACACGTTCTGGCTTCTTCATTTCTAGCTCAAGTTGCTGCTGTTTGTACAGTTCCCGCTCTATTGTAGCTCCAGTTGCTGTTTGTACAGTTCCCACCCTTAGTAGCCGTGATAATCGGGTTTTGATAGCTGTGCTTGAACTTGTTTTCTCTCTTAACGTTTCTTCCCTTTGGTGATTACGTGGCATGAGATGGTTGTATGAGTTAGTTACTGTTGCTTGTAACGGACGCGTTAATGATATTCCTCCATGCCACCGCCTGTCCATCCAGCATAATTTCTCTTGGTCTGCCTCTTTTCCCATTGATCTTTCCAGCTGTCACGATATTCTCCAATGCCTCTCTTCTCTTCACATGACCAAAGAAAGCTTTTTGTTTTTCTCTTATTATAGATAATGTTATAGTTTCATTAGCCTCTTTCATAGTTACACTGAGTCCAAAGAATTCGTCTCAGGAACCACATATCTGTTGCTTCCTAATTGGTTCATCTACGTTCCAAGATTCACAGCCATACGGCACAGCAGGTTATATATTGCATTTTAGCACTCTCTTTCTTACATTCAGTGATATTGACTTATTGTATAAGGTACTTTTCATTTTCTGAAGTGCAGGTTTAGCTTGCCCTCGTCTGCTCTTAATCTGTGTGGTGCATCTTCCATTTTATGTTATAATTGCCACTAGGTAGGTAGGTACGCAGTTAGTTAGGTTGGTAGGTAGGTAGGTAGATAGGTAGTTTGTTAGGTAGGTTAATAGGTACTGTTGGTTGGTAGGTGGGTACGTAGCTAGGTAGGTGGTAGGTATATAGTTAGGTAGGTTGATAGGTAGTTTGTTAGGTTGGTTAATAGGTAGTTAGGTTGGTTGGTATGTTGCATGTCCTTTGTAGGACGTTGCAATCAACCCCAACCCAGGTTGATTTACTAGGCAATTTAACGTTCAGTAGATTGCCATTGCTTTCTGAACGAGAAGTCATGACCTGATGACCTGGTTCTATGGAGCACAAATGAACATGCTTCAGTGGCCACCAGATTGCTACAAAGAGCTGTAGATACATTTGTTGCATTGGCAAATAGATGGTGTGACAGGATAAACATTGACAAGTACAGCACCACTCTATTTACCCTCTCTCCAAAACAAAAGGCAGGGATCATCCAGATAAATGGAATACCCATAAGAGAAGATAAAGAACCAACTTACCTTAGAATAACATTTGATGACAGGCTGACATGGAGAAAGCACATCAACAAAGCAGTAACAAAAGCCAGAAGGAAAATAGCCATTCTGAGAAAATTAAGTGGAACCACATGGGGAGCCAGTGGGGAAAATACTTAGCAAAGTTTATCAACAGAGCATACGACCACATCTGGAATACGGGTCAACTGCGTGATGTTCAGCATCAAAAACCACACTACAAGAACTGGACAAGGTGCAAAATCAAGCACTTAGAGTCACCACAGGAGGGATGAGATCAACCCCTATAGTGGAGATGGAGAAGATGGGGAGGACACAAGCACTGAGAGAACGCAGATATATAAAACGCTAATACAAGCAGAAAAGTTTCTCAGCTTGCCAGGCCACCCTATGAAGAACAGATTTGAAAACGTAGCTATGGGGCGGTTGAAAAGAAGTAGTTTTATCCATTAGGCCAACCGACTCTGCAGAGAAACCACCGATCTGCCCACAGTTGGTATCCCTCTGAAAACTATTCCAGAGCCAACTCCATGGAAAGATGAACATATACTATCACTACAAATCCAAACAAACGTGAGAGGGATATTTGACAAGGAAGAACAGAACAGTGTGCAGCGCAGAACAGCCACTCTCAGCTTCCTTGATGAAGAATACCCACAGGACCTCTGGATCCGAGTCTACCACAGATGGGTCAGCACAAAATGCTGTTCGAAATGGAGGAGCGGGAGTGTACATCCATCCATCCATCATGTGCCATGCCGGTAAGCGTGGGCGGCCATGTTCTGCCATCTCACTCGATCACCAGAGTCGTGGATCAGCTCCGTGTTTCTGTCTCGACCATGCCACAAGGCCAAGCCATCCAGGTACTTGCTTCTAGGTCTTCCCCTTGGTCTGTTCCCCTCGATCTTACCAGTCGTCACCAAGTTCTCCAATCCATTTCTTCTCATAACATGCCCAAAAAATTTTGACTGTCTACGTCTAATTTCTCTAATCAATTTACGATCTTCATTTGTTTCTTGAAGAACTTGTTCATTGGTCTTTCTGGCTGTCCATGGTATTCTTTGCATTTTCCTCAGAAACCACATCTCTACAGCCATCAGATGTTTTTCAGCCTGACTGCTCATTGTCCACGCTTCACATCCATATAAAAGTACAGGTTCTATGTAGCATCTCAACACTCTTTTTCTCGTTTCAATTGACATCTTTTTATTGGTCAGTATGTTTTTCATCTTGCTAAAGGCTACTTTTGCCATAGCGATTCTTGTTCTAATCTCTTCAAGGCATCTTCCATCAGATGTTATTACTGTTCCGAGATAATTGTACCTATTCACTTGTTGAAGAATATTCCCATTTACTTGTATATTACATTGTGGTATTTCGTTCTTCCTAGTGACGACCATAATCTGTGTCTTTTTACAATTTAATTCTAACCCTAGTTGTTCACTGTGTGTAACAATCGCATCTACTAAATTTTGCAGGTCCTGTTCATTGTCTGCAATCAAGACTGTATCATCTGCATATCTAATGTTATTGATGCATCGTCCCCCAATGTTGATTCCTTCCATATCTTCAATATTTCTGAAAATACGTTCACTGTACAGGGAAAACAGATCTGGAGACATTACACATCCCTGTCTCACACCTCTCTTAATAGGTTGATATTGGCTTACTTCATTATCAACTCTTATGGCAGCTTGTTGTTTCCAATATATGTTTTTTACAAGTCTAAGATCTTTTCCATCAATTTGTAGATCTTCAAGCATCCTTATCATGTTGACATGTCGCACTTTATCAAAAGCCTTTGTGTAGTCAATAAAGCAAAGGTGTAGATCTTTGTTTACTTCTATAGAACGTTCGATTATGGTTCTCAGTATATACACAGCATTTACTGTACCCTTGCCTTCTACAAACCCACATTGTTCTTCTCCTATTTCAGGTTGTATTTTCCTCCTAACTCTTTGCATGATAATTCTTAGCAAAATCTTCGTGATGTGACTCATTATACTAATTGTTCGATGTTGATCACATTCCAAGGCTCCTGATTTCTTTGGGATTGCAATAAATACAGAATTACATAACTCCTGAGGTATATTTCCAGTATCATATATTGTATTAAGCAGACTGGTAACTTTATCTACTCCATATTCTTCTAAAGCATTAATCATTTCTGTTGTGATGCTGTCTGAACCGGGGGTCTTGCCAGATTTCATATGGTTAAGAGCATTCTGAACCTCCATCTTCAAAATTGCTGGTCCTTCATTATTATTTTGAACATTATACTGTTCGTCTCTGTTATCGTCATACAGGTTTTTCACGTAATCTGACCATTCATGTAATATCTGATCTTTTTCTACTATGACTCTTCCATCTTTTGTCTTTAGGCAGCCTGCTGATGTACGTGTTCTTTGATTAGTAAGCTCCTGAATTCTTTTGTGCATTAGTTTCGCATTGTTACTGTTGTGTTGTTTTTCAATTTCTCTGCAATTTTTCTCAAGCCATGTTTCTTTTGCTTTCTTACATAAGGTTCTCACTTTTCTGTGAATTTCTTCATATTTGGCAGGATTATTTTTGTTCTGTCTTCTTGTTTCCATTAGTTGTAAAATTTCTTCAGTCATCCATGTCTTACGGCCCACTTTCTTTACTTTTGGAATAGTTTTTTCTGCTGCACAACTGATTGAATTCTTCATCATTTCCCACTGATCATCTACATCTTGAAATAGGATCTCTAGATCAGACAATATATCAAATTTGTTCTTTACTTCTATGTTAAAATTATCTTGTATTTCTTTGTCAGTTTTCAATTTGCACAAGTCATATTTAGGGTTTCCTGCTGTATACTTGACTTTCTTTAACTTTACCCTCAATGTGCCTGTAATTAATCTGTGATCACTGTAACAGTCTGCATTTGGAACTGTTTTTACGACTGTTAACGCATTTCGAAACCTTTTGCTAATCAGGATGTAATCTATCTGGTTTTTAATCCTGCTGTCTGGACTCCTCCATGTCCATAATCTTCTAGGATGCTGTTTAAACCAGGTGTTTCCTACAACCATTTCTTGTTCTTTTGCCCATTCTACAAGTCTGTATCCTCTTTCATTTCTCTCTCCCAAACCATGGTTGCCTACACTGCATCCATCGCCTTGCTGTCCTATTTTTGCGTTGAAATCACCCATTATGATATTTATTTCTGATTTTTTGCAGTTCTTCAAAGCAGACTCCATGTCATTATAAAATTCCTCTATGCTTTATTCACTGCATTCACTTGTTGGGGCATATACTTGAATGACATTTATTTTAAAAGGTCTTCCGTTTAATTTTACTAATAGAACTCTGTCTGACACAGCCCGATATCCTTTGACAGAATTTGATGTTTGCTTATCTAATATAATGGCTACACCTCTTTGATGTTCTTCTCCCCCAGAGTAAATAATCTTACAATCCTCTCCTGTCCTTATCCCTGCTCCTTTCCATCTCGTTTCCGATATTCCTAATATGTTAATCTTCTCTCTCTCCATTTCTTTTTTGATGTTTTCTAATTTTCCATCTGCACTCATTGTTCTAACATTCCAAGTTCCTACTTTCAATGATATTAATCTGTTGCACCTAGTAGCCTGTTGACGGTCTGGAGTCACCTGGTGCGCATGACTATCCCTACCGGGCGAGGCTGCTCCTTTGGAGCACCCATTTACGCCGTTTCTCTGATTATCGATGATTTCACACAACATGATTTTCTTGGCATCTGTAAAGAAGGTAGTTTGCCATTGCTTTCCCTCCTAGCAGTAACCATACTGGTCAGTGACCGTAGCCATTGTCTCCTCAAAATTGAGATCCTCTGCCTACCGTCGTGAAGGTGGAGACCATAACCTACAACTATCTGTCGGCTCCTCTCCATCTTCATCCACCACCTGCACCCATGGCTTCACGTAACCCTGATCGGGGGGCTAAACGGGTACTCCACCTTGCCCAAGGGTGTCCCGTAGGCTAGCGGAGGGAAGGAGGCGCCTTACTTCTCCTTTGATAGGGGATACCCCTACCCCGCTACCCAGTGTACATAGAATACCCAAATAATACTAGGGACACGGCCAGAGTTCCAACAGGAAAGTACTGCCATAACTATGATGCTGAAATTAAGACAATCAAGATAGCAACAGAGAAATTACTAAATACCAGCCATGGTAGACAACCTGTGGTGCTATTGACAGATGCAAAATCAGTACTCGAGGCGCTCCTCTCTGGGAAATTGCCAGTACTAAGGACACTACTTTCTGAACTTAGCAGTCAGCATAAAGTCACCATACAGTGGATACCATCCCACTGTGGAATACCCGGAAACGAGAGAGCTAAGGAAGGAGCAAAAGAACAACAGCCTGATGGGCCCGTTACATACCACCAAAAGAAAAGAATGATCAAATCTGTTATAAAGCCACCAAAACCTGCTCAAGACGACTACCACATTATGGACAGACCAGAACAGGTCATTATTCTGCGCCTCAGAACAGGACACAATAGATTACATAACCACGTGTATACAAAATTCAAGATTGGTGAATCAGGCTTGTGCAAATGTGGATTGGCGTCGCAGACAGCAGAGCACATACTCCAAGACTGCCCAAAATACAACATATCTAGGCAAACCATCTGGCCTGGAGAGATGACAGTGGAAGTTAAACTCTGTGGACCGCTGAGTGAACTTTAAAAAAAAAAACAGTTAAATTCATAAAAGAAGCAACATTTCAGTTGTTGACATATTTCATGCGAAGAAGAAGAAGGACATTATGAGTTGAGTCCAGAAACGACATTACTACACTCGGGGCATTCCCAGAAGCGCTCAGTCTTCATTTTCAACAGCCAGCATAGTGTTTCAATACAAATGATACCCGTTGCAATTTGACTATGTGTCCATCTTGCTTTACTTCTGAGTGATGACTGTCGGCCAGATCCTTCTTCTTCTTCTTCTTCGTTCATCCGGATTTTATTTCGGATGTGACTGCGTTGTGCCTGTTAACAGCAGAGCTGCGTTCTTGCGCCGTTAGGCCGACACATTCGACTTCTGCGGGCATTTGTTGACCTGGTTAACCTTCCCGGGGGCCAGATCCTATAACCTCACTCTCCTGCTACGTTCTCTCTAGACCATGATAGTCCATCAGTTCTTCTGCATTATCTGCATGATCATGCATCAAATGCAGGCCTACATGGCCGAATGGGTAAAAACGCGTGTTCTTAAATATCTGGTGTGCTGATGCCGAGGTTAGCGGTCCAACCCCTACACCGGACAGCTGGACTAAAATGTTGACTTGTCATCCTTGATCTGGGGACGTTAATTACAAGTACCTCTGAAGTCGGGGTGGGTTCGCCTGATGGCCAGTGCACCTTTAATAACGAAAGCTAATCCACACGCAAGCTGATAGGCTAACAGGGAATGCACCTCTTGGTGGTATCTTGCCTATGGACAAGGGGGAGGTGGTCGAGCGCTTGTGGGACCATGTGGAGAAGGCGGTGGAACAGATTGAGAACCCATATGTGGAAAGAATGAGATTGCAGAGGATCGGCAGGGGTTCTGGAAGAATCTCAAAACTGATAGGGAAGACCAGGAGAACATTTAATCAGATAGCGGTGGGAACGATTAGTAGTGTGACTCTTCGCTGGCTGTTGAACGAGGGGACAGCACGTATGGGCATGTCCTGAGTGCAGTGATGTCGGTTCTTGACTCAACTCAACTCAATCCACACGCAAAATTCAGTCCAGCATTACTATAAATAGTGTGTATGGACTACGCTTGAGTTCAAAGCGATCTAGCGCAAAATAAATGCATCAAATCACCCCTTAATGATGTGGTACCAGCCAATCTGTCTACCTGGTTTGCTATATACTGCGTATCGATAACTTATCCGTTGTTATGGTTTAAAGGGTTTTAAAGGCGAGAAGATCCATTGCAACGCATCGGGTTTTATTCTATATGGCTTGGTATCTATTGGCAAGACGGCCTGCCGATTACGTCGCACAAAGCACGAACTTAGCGACAGACCCCCAGGAGTCTCTGAGAAAATCGCATTCGTGAACTGAATAACGGGAGTCCGAGATCGAACCTCAACCCAACTAAACCACAACCTTAGGAGCGCGAGACAGACGGTTTAACCACGTCGTCACCCCGTCTCCATGGTGATATCAACAACCCTAGCTGCAGTTTTTAAATATTTTCAAAATGGCTTCCGTGGATGTGCAGAGAAGAAGCCAGACATCTGCAATATGCCCGGGCAGGAAGCACCTGTCATGCATCTGATGAATGGAAGCATAGAGAGCAGTTTATCAGCCTGGCTTTTATAGAAACGAAATTAGAAGATAAGGCAGGGTGTCATCATGCGGGCATATTATAGATTATCTCGCAACTTCCCGTTTCTTTATGAAGACGTTGTTTTACGTTATCTCTGCCAGCGGTTATCATATTGTTCGTGGAGGAGTACAACACAGTGCTCGTTTAATTTACTTGTGTAGGCATTCGTAATTCGCCCTATCCGTTAGAGAGGAAAGCGAATAAGAATGGTTAAATAAAATGTTCAGCAAAATGATACAGCCTCTCACATTTAAACATAAGAGTTATGAGTAAAAACTAAGAATTATTTAGGCGCTTCCAGCCGGTTCTGTGCAAACAGGAAGACTTCATTTTGAATCTGAGATTACCGTGGGGATAACATGCTCTTGGTTCGAATAGTTTCGGCCACTATGTTTTGAGTATTTCAGCCAAAGTATAATTCATGTTTTCTCATCATATGATATATCACTCTGCAGTAAACACCTGAACATAAACAAAGCATATTGCCATGCTATGAGGCAGACAAAAAAAAACAACACACACACACAATCTGACGCGGCGAAGAGTTACGAACGCAGTTTGTAATCCCGTATACCCGCGTTCGGAACACAACTGTGGGCGATTTGGTAGCAGACCGCCTTACGTTGTTTTTGTACGAAATGGTATGGTTGCCAGCCGTTCAGAAAGCAGTGGTAAACTACTGAACGTAAACTTGCCTAGAGATCACAACAGCAAAAAAAAAATGCTGGTGTTGACTGCGACGTTCTGTAAAGGATATACAACTAACTAACTATCTGACGTTGAATGTAACAATCAATTTCTGACGCTAAATGTAGCAACCACTATCTAACGTTGAATTTAACCATCAATCTCTGACGCTAAATGTAGCAACCACTATCTAACGTTGAATTTAACCAACAATCTCTGACGCTAAATGTAGCAATCACTATCTGACGTTGAAATGTAACAATAAATTTCTAACGCTAAATGTAGTAATCAATCTCTGACGTTAAATGTAGCAATCAATCTATGACGTTTAATGTAGCCACTAATCTCTGGCGTTAAATGTAGCCAAACAATCTGTGACATTTACTGTAGCAATTCAGCATTGCCACCATTCTCTGACGTGCAGCGTAGCTAACCACGTCTGACGTGTGGTGTGACCAACAACAGATATAACAAGATTCTCTGCCGCTGTAACCAAGTCTCTACATAACTTTTGGGAAATCCACAATGTCAGATAACTGGCTGTTAGGGGTTTAAGAGTTAAGAGTCGTCTTTGTTTTAATCATCCCCATCCGTTACTGGGGCACCACGATAGCGTAGTAGCGAAAACGCTTAACTGAGGCCCCGATTACATAAGTTGGAATCCCCGCTGAGGCAGATTTTTAACATTGACTGAGTCTTCCAGAACTGCCCAGCCTAAAACGGTACCTGAATTTGTCTTGGGAAGTAAACTCGGCCGGTGTGATTTAGGTGATTTCCTATGTTTTTGTATAGGCCAAATGACACACCAGGGGTCTTTTTCGTTAAGATCACTGGTATGTCATTTGGTCTATACTTTACGCCTCAAGATGGCGCGAAAAAAAGCACCTTTCCTTTTCTTTTTTTTTAAAAACCCGTTACTGGTTTTATGACAGGGAGTCTCCGCTGCGAAGAGGTTACGCAGACTGTCTGTGGGTTCGATTCCGGCCAACGTCGTTTTCTTCGCGGGTGCAATATTTTCGGAGACTCCGGGGGGACGTCGCTGGAGCTACGGAGCTCGTGCTTTTGTGCAGCACTTTCGGCAGACCGCCCTTTGGAAAGAGACCAAACCATTTGAGATAAAACCCGATGCAATGAACTCGATTATCTTGGCTTGTAAACCTTTTTTTTTTTTTTTAAACTTACATTAAAGTTCTTTCCCCAACCGACGAAGACGTTGATCGAAGCGTTGGGCAGTATGGTTAAGTCGAACCCGGGCTTTTCCAATTACACTCGATGCCTCCTGCTTTACCTCGTGCTGCTGCTGTTGCAGCTGCATCTTCACCGACCCTGCCAAAACTATTTAAATCTTCAAGCATGAAATTTTATTGACCGTACAAATCTCATTACGCAATCACCAACCAACCCCCACCTCGACCCGGTGTTCATGCTTTCTCTCTTTTATTGCCATTTACTGCTCCGTGAACATCCATCCCGTGCACCCCCTTCACTCGGCGCCTGCTTACCATGAATCTGGTTAGAGATGCACTGAAGCAGAAACGTGCAGAGGCTTCACTTTTCTATCATCCCTTTCCGCCAGAACTGGCGTCTGCTTATTTTATATGTTTTCCCGTCTTCATCCCGCGGCGCTACGTGGATCTCGAGCGGCGCTGACGAGGTTTCAAACTGCAGAAATAATTAGATTTGGGAGTTAACATCGCCGACCTCTGACCCCGAGGGAACTGCGAGCGGGTAACCTGAGACCGTGAATGCGTTTCGGTGGCTCACCTGACTGCTGCAGTCAATGTGTACAGCCATAAGCCGGTTGTGCTTAAAGTTAGTTGCGTATGTTACAGGACGTCGCAAACGACCCCAGCATTTTTGGTTGTGAGTTTTTTCGCCAGTTTACGTTCAGTAGTTTGCCATTGAATTCTGAACGACCGGCACTCATATCATTATATCTTCTTCTTCTTCTTCTTCTTCTTCTTCTTCTTCTTCTTCTTCTTCTTCTTCTCTTCTTCTTCTTCTTCTTCTTCTTCTTCTTCTTCTTCTTCTTCTGCGATTATCCGGAGAGTTTTTTCGGACGTGATTGCGTTGTGCCTGTTTACAGAAGAGCTGCTTTCTTTCGCCGTTAGGCCGACTCACCCGACTTCTGCGGGCATCTGTATGACCGGGTTAACCTTCCCAGGATATCATTATGTGAAAACCAACGCAAGGCGGTCTGTTGCCAAACCGCCCTCAATTGTGTATCTAGTTGTGCTAGTCGTTCGGATAAAGGAGGAGGTTGGGGGAGGGAGAGGGAGTGCGGTTGTGTAGTAGCTAGTTCGCCGGCCTGCCGGTATGATGTTTATGTATTCGAATCCCATTCCAGGTGTGGATTTTTTTTTAATGTTCGATCTAGGCCGCCATGTGGACACAGCCTGTAATGCGTACCAACAGATGTCCATGGAAGTAAAGGTTGTCTAAAAAGTCGCTAGTCGCTTAAAAGTCGACAGGGTCGACTTCATTGCACCGGTTTTTGTTTTTTTTTTAAATCCCATATGGCTCAGTCGCTTTCCGCAGCGCGGAAAGCGTCGCACGAAGTAAGAACTCGGAGTAAAGGCTGTGTATGTGAGATTGACCTTATTATCCACAGAGTGCCGAGCGGTCTGAATTATGGGACTTGCAACATATACCCAGGAGACTTGAAATTACACTTGAATAGAAATCCTTTACTTACTTAAGGAGAAGGGATATGACTTTTGCTAATATGTGATAATAGGAACTGAGCTGACCAGTTTATTTTTCCCTGCCGACTGTTTTGGAGAACTTGGTGACAACTGGCAAGATCGAAGGGAAGAGACCAAGGGGAAGACCGAGAAGTAAATACATGGATGGCTTGGCCACATGGAATGGTCGAGACAGGAACACGGAGCTGATCCACGGCTCTGGTGATCAAGTGAGATGGCAGAACATGACCGCCCACGCTTACCGGCATGGCACATGATGGATGGATGGCCGACTGTTTATCTTCACATAGAAAGCTGCGGTGCCCGTTACACTTGAATACGTCTGGTACGGCATTGACAAGGGTTCAAGCTGCAGAAATGTCAGCCTGGCAGAATGGGTGAGTGCGTGTTCTTAAACATCCGGTGTGATGATGCCGAGGTAGCGGGTTCAGCCCTTACACCGGTCAGTTGGACTAAAATGTTGACTTCTCGTCCTTGACTTTGGGACGTAAATTACAAGTACCCCAGAAGTCGGAGTGGGTTCGCCCGATGGCGGGGGACACTGGTAATAAGGAAAGCTAATCCACACACAAAAATCTGTCCCATGCACTAGAAGTAGTAGTATGTGTGTGGACTACGGTTGAGTTCAAAGCGGGCGAGCCTCAGAAGAAAGAAAAAAAACCTGCACAATTAATTAGATTTGAGAGTTAACATTGCCGACCTCTGACCCCGAGGGAGATGCCAGTGAGTAACCTGAGACTCGGAGTGGTGTGTTTGGGTAGCTCACCTGACTGCTGCAGTCAACGTAAGCCGGTTGTGCTGGTCGCTCCTATACAGGTGGGGGGTGGGGTGAGGGAGTAGGACTTGTATGGTGCAGTAGCTAGCTCGCTGGCCTGCGGGTCCGAAGGGCATGTGTTCGGATCCCCGTCTAGTCGGGGATTGTTGTTGTTTAATCAGTGATCTAAGTTCCCAGGTTGACACAGCTTAACATGTGTGCCGGTAGATTTTCGTGGAAGTAAAGGCGATCAGAGTGATATTGACCATAGTATGCGCCTTGGATTGTAAATGAACAAATTAGGAAGCACTTAGAAGCAACAGAGATGTGGTTTTTGAGACGAATGTTGCGAATTCCTTGGACTGCCAGAGTAACTAACATCGCTTGCCTGAAAGAGGCTAATGAAACTAGAACACTATATACAACAATAAGAAAGAGACAAACAGCTTTCTTTGGTCATGTGATGAGAAGAGAGGCATAGGAGAACATCGTGACAACTGGAAAGATCGAGAGGAAGAGAGGCAGAGGCAGACCAAGAGAAATGATGCTGGACGGATTGAGACGGTGGCACGGAGGAATATCATCAGCAGAGTTGATCCAGAACACCAAAGACCGAGATATGCAAAGCCATGAACGCCTACGCTAGCTGTCAGGGCACTTGATGATGGTGATGATGATGGTGATGATGATGATGCAACGAGTGCCGAGTGGTCTAAAAACATTGGCTATTATCATATACCCAGGACACTGAAAATTAGGCCCTTTACCTATGATATGCTTTTTGCTAGTTCTTGATAATATGAGCTGGGCTGACCAGTTCCTTTCCTAATCACCTGTTTATCTTCACATAGAAATCTACAGTGCACTTTATACTTGGCACATAGAAATCTACAGTGCACTTTATACTTGGGACATAGAAATCTACAGTGCACTTTATACTTGGCACATAGAAATCTACAGTGCACTTTATACTTGGCACATAGAAATCTACAGTGCACTTTATACTTGGCACATAGAAATCTACAGTGCACTTTATACATGGGCGACCGCGTAGCTGTATCTCGTGTGGAAATGCTTCGTTATCATGTGCCAGGTTGATAAGCGTGGGCGATCATGATTGGCCATCTCACACGATCCCTGGTTCCTGATCAACTATGTGTTCTTGGCCCGGTTCTTCCACGTGGCCATCTGTTACAGGCACTTATCTCTTTGTTTTCCCCCGCCCTGTTCCCACCAAGTTTTCGAATTCTCACTAAGTTTATTTCTCCTCGAACTGGCACCTTGCCGTCTTGACAGACAATAGTTTGTGACATTGTGCTTCAAAACGATGCGTATTAGCATCTCCACAACACAATGTCTTTGCTGAATTGTAGAGACATATGTTGCCCATTCAGCATGATCCCTCTCTCGGCCTGCCTAGTTTACTCCAGAGGAAAGGTAGCAACGATACACCTGGAACAAGACAAGCTGCAAAAGTTGCCGGATCAGCAAAGCAATGCTTTAACTGTCCGCCTGTCAAAGCTTCAATCCTAGACCAGTTGCCGTCCACGGCTTAGCGTCTGGTCTGCCCTGCCTTTAGTCTTTATTTTGCATTTCTTCGCACCAGGATAAGGCTTGTACCCTCCTAATTGCGCTCCTCCGCTCGAAGCCGTTGGCACAATGTCAGGTGTCGTGTTTGGCGAGCGACGCCAACATTTGGTGCTAACAGAATTCAGGTAGTACCGTCTACTGTCATACGGTAGCTCAGTCATATCTAAGACCTGACTTCTCCCAATAACAAGCCCCAAAAAATCTAGACTACCTACGTCTAATTTATCTAATCAGTTTACCGCTATCTGTTTCGCTGAGGGCTGCTGTATGTTTTGTCTGTCCGTCTGTTCCCACGCTTAAAACCACATTTCCACTGCATTAAATGTTTATCAACGTGTCTGCTTATTGTGCGTTTCACATGCATACATACGTATTGATTCTAGATAGCACTTTCTCTTTTTCTAACTGCAGAGTAGAAACATGACAACGAGAAACATAAACTGTCTGGCCATGGGAAACTACGAGGATAAGGTCATGAGGGCCTCATGGCGAGGGACACTGGCAGTAGGGAAAGCTAATCCACACGAAAAATTCAGTCCACTGCTAATAGAAGTAGTGTGTATGGACTACGCTTGAGTTCAAATTTCGTTCGTTCGTTTGAGAAAAAAAAAATAAAAATTCGACCTCTTTCAACCTGCCTTATGCGGCGTTGGTTATAATTGAAGTACGTGTTTTTCAGTCCTATATTCCTTTCTTTTGTGTTGTTTAATTTATATTTTCTCGTGTGGTAGATTTCATGCCTGTATTGTCAGCTGGTGGGTTTCTGTTGTGCTTCTGTCTGCCAAGTGACGGCTCCATGAGACTCCGGGCGCAGCCTTTAGCAAGATTCGTCCGTTGGGGTTGTTCCTTCCTTTCTTCTCCCATCTCTCGGGAAATCTGTATCTCGGCCATCAGCTTGCCATTCCTAAGGACAGACACTGGCTTGCCCTTAAACTTGTTGGTCTTTATGGATGGTCTGCTGTCTTTAGCTTGACCTGTAGGTTTCAGTTTGGCTTTCCGTTCCTGTCCTTCTATTTCGGCTTGTTTTGCTCACAGTATCTCTTCGTTTTCTGTCTTGATGAGGGCCATGCGTGCCACCTCTAGCTTGATGCTGCGCTGAGTTTTTTTCAATTCCTCCAGCAGTCTTGCGTTGCTGTCGGTGTCTTGTTCTTGGTTTTCATTGGTTGGCTTCTATCAGTGGAAGTTTGTTGATTTGTTTTTCCAGATCAGCTATCTGGTCTTGAACCTGTCTTTGTCTTCTCGTGGAATGCCCGAGGCACCTCTGACGTGCTTCCTTTAAAGGAATGTGTCGTTGTTATGGCGAATTATTTGACGTCTCTGTCTCTGGAGGCACGACCCCGTTCATTTTTTTTTTTTTTTAAATCTTCTCCTCCTACTGGTTTCCTATATTCATTTCTTCGATTTCTGTGTTGTTGTTGTTGTTTTTTTTTGTTTTTTTGTTTTTTTTTTGTCTTTTCTAGTTCGGCAGATATACAGTCTGACCAAACGCTGAATCTCTTGGTTACCTTCTACATGCAAGCACACCTTTAATGTCATTGCGGTCTTTGACTATACAAAGTATTCTCCTAGCTCCCTTCGTTCATTAGTGTACTCACGACATGAAAGTAAATACTGTTCGATTGTGTTGTTTCCATGCTTGCTGTGCATAGTGGATTTTCTCGTGTGTCTCTCCAGTTTCCCAGCTGGATTCTCCACATCTGTGTTTGAAAAATAAAATGTTATGAGCGGGCGGGCGGACGAGGGGTCGACGCCTGCGCTCGTCGTCTCGCTAAGTGAGGAAAAGACTGCCCATATATTTCTGCCCACCTAGTTAGTCAAGGTTCCAACTTCACGGCAATGGGTCGTCCCACATTATGCTCAGTTATGTGCCAGTGAATATCACATAAAACGCTCCTCACTGCCCCATGTGAAAAGTGGAATAGACAGGAGTCTCGACAAGCCAACAGCCCGCACAGGTACACTATGCATAATGTCGCCGTCAGAATGCCAACACAAGAGTCCTTCACGAAAAATACAATTCATCGTCGATGGAAACTGCATTCACTAGAAAACCAGCAGCCACACATTACTGCATTAAAAGTTGAGAGGATCGACTTCATTGTCCTGGGATGTATCCCATATGGCTCGGTCCCATTTGGCAGGACGGCCCGCTGAAGGAATCGCACAAAGCACGAACACCTTAGCTCCAGCGACGACCACTAGGAGTCTCCGGGGGAAAACGCACTCGTGAACCGAAGAGGCAATCCAGTAAATTCCAAGCGACAGGCCGACCGCCATCATTCCGAACACGCAGTTCGCGCTACAACAACCGCGGACAGATGTAAAAACATTTCAAACAAAATTCACAGCTCACAATGTCGCGTCACGCACTCAGCTCAGTAGCAGGGCGACGGAACCATGCACTACCAGTCCAACAAGAGGAAAATACTATTGCAAACTGAAACATAAACACTCCAGAGGCTTAACGGTTCAAATGCCTATCCACCATATTAAGGACCGGGCCACCTATTTCTGCGTGCACTCAGATCTACTAAACGACAGCTCTGTCACATCTCAGACCCATGGCGGGTTTCTACTTCCGGACATTTTGTCGTTGCTTTGATCGACCGGCACTCGACACGTGATGGGCTCAGAATGTCGCGAGACACCTTTACTTCCCAAAACATTTTCTGGACATTCTGTGGTTTTAAAAACATTTTCTGGACATTCTGTGGTTTTAAAAACATTTTCTGGACATTCTGTGGTTTTAAAAACATTTTCTTGGCATTCTGCGATTTTAAAAACATTGTCTGGACATTCCGTGGTTTTAAAAATATTTTCTGGACATTGTGGTTTTAAAAACATTTTCTGGACATTCTGTGATTTTAAAAAACGGTAGTGAGAAAGCGAACTGGCGACCTCAACCTGACATGTCGTATGTCGAAAGGGGGGGGGGGGATATGGTAAGGCCCAATAACAGTGTCTGCCTTACGACTGCCTATACATGCGCGCGTCTGTGTGTGTGTGTGCGCGCGCGCAGGTAAGTAGATAAACAGGTGGGTTGATAGGCAAGCAGGTAGGCTGGTGAGCAAATAAGTAGGTAGTCAGATAGGTTGGTAGGCAGGCAAGCAGGTAGGCTGGTAGACAGATAGGTTGGTAGGCAGGCAAGTATGAACACCGGGTCGAGATGGGCGGTGGTTGGTGATTGCGTAAGGCAAGTAGGTAGGTAGGTAGGTAGGCATGTAGGTAGGTATGCAGGTAGGCATGTAGGTAGGAAGGCATGTAGTTAGTTAGGCAAGTAGGTAGGTATGTAGGAAGGCATTTAGGTAGGTAAGCGAGTAGGTAGGTAGATGTATATTATATGCACACTATGGGACTATACACAGACACATTTGCACACATACATATCACATTACGCGCGCGTGTGTCTGTGTGCGTGCGTGCGTGCGTGCGCGTTTATGATATGTAGCGTGTGTGTGAAGGCAGCCAAGCTTTCATGCATACATAAATGATGGTTATTGAATGAATAGTGGGCGGGTGTGTGTTTACTTTTTATGTATGAGAGAAGGAGAGTAGGAGAGAGTCGGGAGATAGAGGTGGGATAAAGGCACAGAAACCCCTCTGCTGTGTGTCCACCGTGACGAGGTAGAGGGGCTTGTGCGTCCCAATGACCCCAAGAGCTATGCCGACGGTAGCACAGCTACTGGTAGGGCCACCCATGTCGGACAGGTCAAGGGAGAGGGACCAGACGAAGAGACACACAAACCTGCTGCCTTGTAGGTAGACTGGGGACAGTCAAAGGCTAGGGAAAGCACCCCGAATACATGCTTGTCAAAATCGGATGTACTGAGCCACAGGCTTGACAAAGCAGTGCAACGTAATACCTGCTGCCTTGTAGGTAGACTGGGGACAGTCAAAGGCTAGGGAAAGCATCCCAAATAAATGCTTGTCGAAATCGGATGTACTGAGCCACAGGCTTGACAAAGCAGTGCAACGTAACTTAATTCATGATGTCACAAATCAATATTAATCGTTATGGTGCTAATCCCGTGAAGTCCCATCAGGCGGTGATAGTGCCGGGCCCCCTGCCTCGAGGGGGTCCACCCATGACTACTGGTGGTCACCTTCCCCTGTGCTGTGGAGTCAAGGCACAGAGGAGTAAGTTAAGAGCTATTGACCAAATACCAAGGACACTCAACATACTACAATGGAATGCCGAAGGAGTTTACAAGAAGAAAGACTCCCTAACACAGCGTCTTCATAAAGATAGAATAGATGTGGCATGCATTCAAGAGACACACCTCAACGCCAATCACAAATTCTCAGTCAGAGGATATCAGGCCACACGTTTCGACCGCGAAGGACACAAAGGAGGAGTTCTAATACTTACACGAAATACAATACCTTGCAGCGAAGTATCTGTGATCTCTGACAACCAAACAGAAATTATAGGTGTTGATATAATGATAAAGGACGTGAAAATAAGAATCTACAATCTGTATAGCCCAGCAGATAAGGACCTTATACTCTCAAACATGAAAATAACTGACACAAACTGCATTATTGTCGGAGACTTTAATAGCCGTTCAGAAAGATGGGGATACCCAGATACTGACAAAAGAGGAGATGAATTGGAGGACTGGGAAATAGACTCAAATCTCCATCTACTCAACAAAGCGGATGACACACCGAGCTTCTACTCCAGAAGATGGCTTACCACTTCTACTCCAGACTTAGCTTTCTGCACAGGAGACATCCTCCACAAAATCGATCGCCATGTGCTGGACCAATTAGCAGGTAGTGACCACAGACCAATCAAGCTTGTAATGAATATGGAGTATGTTCCACAGGAGCAAAAGCCCTTGCCCCGCTGGAATTACAAACGAGCAGATTGGGACAGATTTGCCATACTAACAGACAAATATTGTGAAAACATAAATACACGATATGGCAACATGAAGCAAATGGTGGAAAGTCTAAACAGAGCGATAATACAGGCAGCCACTGAGTCCATTCCTAGAGGAGCGAGGAAAAATTACAAACCATACTGGACTGAAGAACTACAAAGTTTGGAGGACAAAGTTGAAGATGCCAGGAAGACAGCAGAGAGAGAACAAACAATTGAAGCGAATATCTCTCTCAAAGCCATCTCAGCAAAATATAAAAGAACAGTAAATTAAACAACAAGAGATTGTTGGAGGGAAAAAACAGAAAACCTGAATTTTGACAGGGATGGAAACAAACTATGGAAACTAGTGAAAGCCATGAACAATGAAGGACCTAGAAACAAACAAATAACAATTAAACAAGGAAATGCCTTGCTTACAGGAAAAAAGGCTGCAAATGCACTAATGGAACACTATGCAAATGCAAACCACATTGATATTACAACCGAACAGAAGAAAGCAATCAAAGACAAACAGATACATCATAGAAATACAGAGACAGTAGCAGAATATATGATGGCAAATCTAACAATGGAAGAAATGGAACAGGCAATGAATACCCTAAAAAAGAAGAAATCACCAGGAAAGGATGGAATCACAAATGAAATGCTAATAGGACTAGGCACCAAGGCAAAGAAGAAACTACTAGCAGTCCTAAATAACAGCTGGAAGAGAGGAATAGTCCCACAGGCATGGAAGGAAGCTATACTAATACCAGTCCCAAAGAAAGGAAAAGACCTGGAAGAACCAAATGGCTATCGACCTATCAGTCTACTTAGCTGTGTAGGAAAATTAATGGAACGCATTATCAATGGCAGGCTAGCATGGCATCTGGAAGAAAACAAACTCTTAACACCACACCAAGCAGGATTCAGAAAGTACAGATCCACTGAAGATCAAATAACCTATATAGCTCAGGAAATAGAGGATGCCTTCCAAGAGAAAAAGCACACACTAGCAGTCTGGATAGATTTAGAAAAAGCATTTGATAAAGTATGGAAGGAAGGACTGAAAGTAAAACTGCAAAACATGCATGTTTGTGGAAAAATGTATAAATGGATCAGCTACTACCTTGAGAACAGAACTGCCAGGACAAAAGTACAAGGACAAACAAGCAAAATGATGCTGCTGGAGCAAGGTGTCCCCCAAGGAGGAGTTCTTTCACCAACATTATTCCTAGCCTATATAAATGACATCACAGAAAATTTTCCAGCCAGAGTACACAGAGCCAGAGTACAGCTAACAGCAGAATACAGCAAGCCTTATTAGCGCTAGAGGACTGGTCAAAATCATGGCTAGTGAAGATAAGTGAGGAGAAAACAACATGCACAGTGTTCTCCCTCTCAAATAAAACTCAGCAACCTAAGCTGGTATTGAATGGAAAAATATTGCACCATGAAGAAAATCCAAACTATCTAGGAGTCACCTTTGATCGTCGCCTGACATGGAAGACACAGGTTGAGAAAAATCGAACAAGAGCAAGGCAGAGAATGGCAATCATGAAAAAGCTTGCTGGTACAACGTGGGGAGCAGATGAGAAAGTTCTCAAGAAGTTATATACTGGACGGGTGAGGCCAGTACTGGAATATGGCATTGCAGCTTGGGCAACAGCAGCTAAGTCAAACTTTAACAAAATAAGTAGAGTCCAAAACCAAGGAATGCGAATCATAACTGGAAGCCTGAAGACAACGCCTATTAATGAACTAGAAAAGATCACTTGTTTACAACCAATGCAGGATAGAAGAGATAGCAGAGCCCAGCAACAAGCAGAAAAATTTAGAAGATTGACAGACCACCCTATGCACAACAGATTTAATGGTTTTGTAAAGGGAAGACTGAAGCGTAGCAACTTTGTAGAAACTGCAAAACGAAGGATTAGGGCAGATCCTATACTTAACATATCAACAGTCAAGCCCATACACAATGCACACAACTTCCCAGCTTGGAGACAGCAGCAACTGCCTGAGATGATAGAAAACATTCCTGGTATTGAGAAAAAGAACACTCAGCATGAAACCGAAAGAAGAGAAATAACCCTAAACTACATAAAAGAACATTACCCAAGCAGGAATTGGACCCATGCATATACAGATGGATCAGCCAAAAATTCAATAGAGAATGGAGGAGGAGGAATTCTCCTAAATTTAAAAAATGGAGTGAAAAAAACACATTCAATGGCAACTGGAAAATTTTCAAGTAACTTCAAAGCGGAGGTAGAGGCTTGGAAAACTGCAGCAGAAATGCTCCTGATGGAGGAAAATAAAGAGAAGCAAATAGCTATCTTCACAGATACAAAGTCAGCTGTCTCAATACTGAAGAGCAATAACAGCACAGAACTAACCGACCCAAGAGCAGCACTCCATGGTCTATGCCAGAAATCCAAAAAAGTTGTAATACAGTGGATACCATCACATTGCAGTATACCTGGAAACGAAGAGGCTGACAGACTGGCAAAAGAGGGCGGACGACTACCACAGCCTGACATAGACATAACCTATAATGAGGCAAAGAGGTTGATAAAAAGCACTTATAGAACCAAATGGGAATCAGAGCATCCAGGCCATCAGAAGGATGATGCATATTACAAACTCGACCGAAGAGAACAAGTAGCAATCTTCAGACTCCGCACAGGACATAACAGGCTGAAATACCACTTGTTCAATAAACTAAAGATAGGAGATACAGATGAATGTAATTGTAGAACTGGAAAAATGACAGCAAAACATTTGCTGCAGGATTGCCCAACGTATGCAGAACAGAGAAAGATATTTTGGCCCACACCTACTGTCAGAGCCTAGCAGCGACATCGTTACGGCACCCGGCGGACAAGAGTTGTCGGCTGGCAAGTTTCTTACCTGACACGCGACCAGCGCTGACGACAGACGACGCAAAGCCACGTGACCCCACCTGAGGCAGTGGGCAGTGTGTGTGTTAATCTCAGACCACGCTGGGACTGGACATCTGAACGGACGTGTGTGTCGAGAGCAAGGCGTTGTGTGAATCTCCGTGGTTGTGAGCTGAACGACTGATATTGTGAGCGTCAGACCTATGAGCTGTATTGTGGTAGTGAGTTGTTATATGTTGTACATTGCTGTAACTATTGTTATGTATTTAATGTGGTAATAAATCCATAGAACTTGTGTTGCTGTGTCTTACGTCGAATCACGTTGTACTTGTACTGTCTCACATGTGTTAGCCAACGAGCCTAATATAAGATCCTGACATGTGTGGACGTGGGTTGCTCGTCATTATTTAAGAACCTAATATATTTAGACGTGTGTTGTTCGTCTTTGTGATTTAAAACTATAATTCTTGTACTTGTAAAATTTGTCAAGGTTATAGTGATGTACATGTGATCGGAAAAGTCTCAGTGTGATCCATTACTACATTGTCTAAATATGTTTAAGATCATTAGTAAATGTACAGTACATATTGTTTGATCCTGTAAACGTGTTAAACATTTGTGATTCGTTAAACTTGTCACCGTTTGACCTTGTCAACCTTGTGATTTTGCCGCCATTTTGACCTTGTCGCCATCTTGTAAACTTGATGTCTTTGTCCTTACTGAATGTCATCTTGATGTAAGTGATGTGTCATCAATGTTATTGAGTGTTCAAATACAGATAGATTGTTTTTGTGTATTGAGTTTGTGGAACGCAAAGAGTTTTGGAAAGAGTGTAACTTCTGTTAAAAGAAACACTGTTGACGACAAATTTACGACATACAATTATACTCGACGCCATCCAAACCAAATCAACACTTAGTGACTTACAGGCACACACCAACAAACACACGCTAACTTATTTCTCTCCAAAAACAAAGCAGGTTTTTGCGTACCATCCATAACCCTGCCGTAGAGGTCATTAGTGGTTCTGAAGTACGACCTTACAGTTTTTCTAGCCCGATTGCCCAACCATTCGTCATCATATCCAAGGGCACTTGAGTATATTTTTCTTTACTTTAACTTTACGTATGCATTAGTGGGCACGCATCGTATAGTCAAATCAATTGTAAGTAGTTTTTCTACTAACCATTTATATTATATTTTGTGTGGTTGATTGTCATTGACGTATCTTCTCCATCATGTCGTCATTGTTCGATTTCATTGATATGGGGATAAAATTACAGTTACACGGTGATGAATTAACAAAATGGAGTGAGAACAAATACGCAGAATACCTACTTGTTCAGGAAAAAGCTGCCGAACGCGATGAAAGAGCAGCAGAAAGAGCCCTAAAACAGGCAGAGATTGAAAAAGCTGCCAAGCAAATAGAGGCTGAAACAGCATTAAAGCAAGCCGAAGTAGAAATGGCTGCAAAGACAAAGCAAGCTGAGATAGACAGTGAACTTAAGAAAGCAGAAATAGCAGCTCAGAGCAAAAGGGAAGAACTTGAACTACAGTTGAAAATGAAACAACTAGACACTGAGACTGCAATAAATAAAGAGTCAAAGAAATCTGAAAGACTGGAAAAAGAAAACCAGTATAAAAAGTACCAAGGTATCGTTCGTAACTATACCTCGGGTGACTGCATAGCAGCCTTTACCCAAAATTTTGAGACTTTAATGGAACATTACCAAGTTCCACTTTCGGAATGGAATATTTTATATATGAGGAGTCTTTCTGGGGAACCTCTGAAAGTAATTGAAACCATCCCCAAAGACCTCAGAAAAGAGTACCATTACATTAAATCAAAAATAATGGCACATTTCATGCTAGATGAAGCAGGGTACAGAGAACAATTTAGTAAACTGAGTCCAAAGTCAACTCAAACGTTCTCTGACTACCTCTGTTTAGTCCGAGACATTTTCAGCAAATGGACTTCATCAGCCAAAATTAACAAAAATTATGATAAATTAGAAGATCTCATTATTCGAGATAAGGTTATTTCTTCTATCCCAACATCTTTTTCTAAGTTCTTGCAAGAGAATGAATGCACATGTGTGGAAGAAATGGAAAGACGTGGGTCGGCCTATTATACGGCAAATAAACAATGTTTTGCCACTGAAGCTACTGACAGTAACTGGGTAGCCGCTGCCAACTATGAGAAAAACTATAGTAGGCAAAAACCAAACAGGCCTACCTCTGAAAAGTTCAGACATTGTGTCCATTGTAAAATGTCTCATTATTTGAACGAGATGTGCGATAAAAACCCAGGGTACCAAACATACTTGCAAAATATGGTAAACAGACAAGACAGAGAACGTAAATCGTTCAAAAGCTTACGAAAATGTTTTCTCTGCAAGGCGTACGGTCACCATCGCATGGATTGTAAAGGCAGGCATATGACCAACAAAGCCAATGCCGCCTTGTTCGATAGTTCAGCGTCAGAAGACGAAAATACAGAAAAACATCCTGTACATGCAGCACAGGCTTGTGACGTATTTAGTTCCAACACATGCACTGTCTGTAATACCTTCTTTGAAAATGGTATCTTAACATGCGGGCACGCCATCCCTATTGCTAATGAGGAAGGTAACTTAGTAATAGACTCAAAAGGCAAGTTAGACATCTATCACGGGTACGTTAATGGCAAGTCTGCTACAGTACTTCGCGACACCGGGAGTACACTTATTGGCCTGAAAACAACATTCATAACACCTACAGACTACACAGGTAGACACATCACATGTAGAACATTTTCAGGCAATATTGAAAAATATCCATTAGCTTGGGCATACATCGAAACACCATTCCTCACCGGAAAAGTAAAGTCGCAGCACTTACAAACCCAGTGTGCGATATAATCATCGGAAATTTACCTGAAGTGAATGACAAACATCATAACCATGACATAACATCACTATGTATTAATTGATAACACATCACCACCAAATGTCATTGAAAATGTCATATCACCAGTTGAATGTATGTTAGCTAATGCAGCACTAAGTTCTCATCACATCATTGACGATATCATTCCATCATCATCTGATGTCATTGAGTGTGTGAACGCAGTAACAAGAGCTACTGCTAGAGTGCAAGATGATAGTAACCAAACTGAGGCTATTCAAATGCTTAGCCCAGAAGTACCACCTAGTGACTCGATGAAGGAAACATTCATAACAGCTCAAAAAGCTGATCCTTCACTGTCAAAGTATTTTGACCTGATCGGCAAAAAGCCAAGAGTAACGAAAAATGCTAAATGGCATTTTGCTTTATACAATGATATACTCACCAGGTACTACACCAAAGGTGACGTTACAACAAAGCAAACTGTGTTACCAATCTACTTATCGCAAGCAAGCTTTACATCTTGCTCACGATATACCTTTTGCAGGTCATATGGCATATGTTAAAACCAGGTCAAGACTATTGACACAGTTTCATTGGCCAAAATTCTGTAATGACATAAAAACATATTGCAGAAGTTGTGATACATGCCAGAAACTGGTAAAGAAAGGTAAACACCCACAGGCAAAGTTACAAGTCACTGACTTAGCCAGTCGACCTTTTGAGAAATTATCAGTTGACATTGTGGGCCCTCTTAGTCATACAACAACTAGAGGGAATAAATATATACTAACAATTATTGATCAATGTAGTCGCTGGCCAGAAGCGATTCCGTTAAAGAACATTACTGCCAACGATATCATGGAAGTGTTCTTCCATATTTTCTCCAGAATTGGGTTTCCAGATACTATCCAGTCTGATAGAGGCACTCAATTTATCGCCGCATCCACTCAAGCTTTCACTAAAATGTTAGGAGTGAAGCAAGTCTTCAATAGCCCCTATCATCCTCACTCGAGCGGGATAATAGAAAAGCTTAATGGGGATCTGAAGCACATGCTAGCCAAAGTAACTCAAGATCACCCCAATAACTGGGATCTATACTTACCAGCTGTCCTTTTTGCTTATCGCGAGGTACCACATTCTAGTACCGGTTTCTCTCCTTTTGAACTCATCTATGGTGCCAAACCACGCGGCCCATTAACAATTTATCACCAAATGTTAACTGAGTCCACTCCAGTATTGAAACCCATATCATCATTTGTGTATGTAACATCATTGCGTGAAAGGATAATGAAATCATGTGAAATTGCTAAAAGTGCACTAAAACTATCTGGTGCTACTTACAGACAATACGCAGACAAAGGTAACAGGACTATAACATTGACAGCTGGACAGGACGTCTACTACTACTACCTAGTGACAGACAGCTACTGACAGATTCTTGGCAGGGACCCTTTAAAGTGACAAGACAAATCTCTCCTGTTGACTACGAAATCCTGATAAAAGACAAACACAAAATATTTCACATCAATATGCTAAGACCATACTTCAACAGAGACAACGAACAAGACGATACGACAGCTTGCACCGTGATAATAGATCACGAAGATGACGATTCTAGCGACGAGATTCCAACACCTACATTAGACACGACAAACTGCTTGAAGGAGATCAAGATCAATCCAAACCTAAGTCAAGCAGAGACAAACAGTTGCAAACAGTTGATACAAGAGTACAACACCATCTTTTCAGACAACCCAGGACAAACAGAGTTAGTACAGCATCACATCACACTCACATCAAACACACCCATAAGATGCAGACCATACACCATACCATTACATTACAAGGAACAACTACATCAGGAAATCATTAACTTAGAAAAAAACAACATCATCAGACGATCCCTATCAGACTTCTCTTCACCCATGGTCATTGTACGGAAAAAGGACAACACAATACGACTTTGCATAGATTACAGAAAACTGAACAAAATAACGGTTTTAGATCTTGAACCAATGGCAAATACAGACGATCTTCTGACAGAACTGACTGACGCTAAGTTCTTCACGACCCTTGACATGGCTAAAGGTTACTGGCAGATTGCTGTACATGAAGACAGCAGACATCTAACAGCTTTCGCCACGCCTTGGGGACTATACGAATGGTGCAAACTTCCATTTGGGCTAGTCAATGCCCCAGCCACATTTGTACGCATGACACGACTCCTCCTATCTGACATCCCTAATATAGTTTCCTATATTGACGACATCTGTGTCCATACAGAGACAATGACGGAACATATAAAGATACTGGAAAAGACACTAGAACGTATCAGACAGCACGGACTGACAGTGAAGCCTTCAAAGGTGAGCATGGCTTACCAAGAGATATCATTTTTGGGGTACAGAATATCCAATGGCTTTGTCATGACAGACAACAAAATTGTCTCGAAAATTCTAAAACTGTCACTTCCAACAAATAAGAAACAAGTCCGCAGTTTGCTGGGACTTATTAATTATTACAGAAACTTTATTCCTGATTTTTCAGAGCTAACTGAGGTTTTTTCTAATTTACTAACCAAGAATAAACCCGAAAAAGTTGTAAACGATGAATGCCTACGAAATGCATTTGATAAAGTTTTGGCACATTTTTCTGATAAGAATACACCTAATCTCATCCTTAAATTGCCCAACATTCGTTTACCTTTCAGATTGAGAACAGATGCTAGCTCCATTGCGATCGGTGCAGTCCTTTTGCAGGAATACAACGACATCTTGCATCCCGTCTGTTTTCTATCAAGAAAACTAAGACCCCGAGAGCGGGCCTGGTCCATTCCGCAATTGGAGGCATTGGCCTTAGTAGAAAGTGTAACAAAGCTGTCCAAATATCTTCTAGGACGTCACTTTATCATCGAAACTGACAACAGTCCATTAAGGTATATCAATTCCACAGTACCATCAAATAACATGATTGCTCGCTGGTCCTTAAAGCTTCAGAATTTCAGTTTTGAAGTTCGCCATATTCCCGGCAGAATGAATACAATCGCCGACCTTTTGTCCCGTTGTCCGACAGACCCAGAAAGCAATGTCTGAGTGCACTGTGTAATATTACACTCAGCCCAACACAGCCACCAATGTGTGAATTTTTTCATTCACCTACTGTGTAAGGTCTACATGTAAAATTGTGATACGGTTTGCAAACCGACATGTATAATATTCTTATTTTAATCAATTTAATTTATGTCTTATGTAATGAGTGTAGTATAATTGTTTAGTGTATGTTAGAATGAGAACAATATTAAGTGTAGATAGACACCAACAACAGTGTCACAGACGCTTATCCAATTACCAGAAGCGAACTTTACCATTGTGACATTTGTGGGTGATTTTTTTTCACCGTGATATTTTAACATGTGCAAATGTAGGACCGAACATAGACTCCTACACCACCTCTACAGCAAATTTACTCCAAATTGTTCGAAGTTGTGAACACATCGGAAATAAGAACATTCCATCCATAATCCGTTGTCATACTATAACATCAGACACCAACTGTGAGAACATTTTACTATCTGTTCCGAAATAAAACCGGATCATTTGTGTTCAGAAAATGTAACATCAACCAAAATTTTTGTTTCATTTGTATTTCCAGTATAATTTAAAAAGTATAGCAAAATTAGCAGACTATGTACAAATTTCCAAAAATTTATGACACTTGTAAAATCTTTTTGAATCTATAAAATATAATATACCAATTGGGTACATATTTATTTTGATTAGTGTAATCTTAGAATCATATCTTGATTAACGTATTCATATTACCGACTTTTTCTCGTTAATATGAAGAAACGTCAAGCAATGACACTAAGAAATTAAATAATTATTGTAATGTATGAAATTTCTTGAATGTCAAAATTACTTCCCTTGCATTTGTGAATTACATCAAGGGCCATAATTTGAAACATATTCATTAATGTATATTGTATAGATAGACATTTTGTTGCTCAAATGATTGGCACAGCAGGTAGGCGTCCACCAAGCATGTCATAGTAGCTGCCAACATTGCAAACCAACATAAGAGCTCCTGACCAAATGAGGGCAGAGTTTAAGTGTTTAATACGACTAATACAAAGCCGTATTTCAGTCTGGCCTAGATGGTTGTTGCAAAACAATCATATTATTACGTTTTTTTCAAAATGGCTGCGAGGTAGATGCGTGAAGCTGGAACTACTGATCTGACTGGGTATTATTGCAATGAAGGTAACCAGGCATCAGGGGGATGAAACCTGAATTGTGTTAAAAATTGTACTTCATTTGTCATTTCAATGCAACTTACATTTTTTTTGTATATATTTCTATGCCTTATATGTATTTTCATGCATAACACTGGGAAAAAGTAGTCTCTGACATGAAATTAACACTACCCCAGTATATACATACATCATGAATGAAAGATGGCATCTTTCATTGAAGTACCCGGGGAGAATGTCAGAGCCTAGCAGCGACATCGTTACGGCACCCGGCGGACAAGAGTTGTCGGCTGGCAAGTTTCTTACCTGACACGCGACCAGCGCTGACGACAGACGACGCAAAGCCACGTGACCCCACCTGAGGCAGTGGGCAGTGTGTGTGTTAATCTCAGACCACGCTGCGACTGGACATCTGAACGGACG
>JACEFZ010022267.1:335000-395000 GCA_014155875.1 Cepaea nemoralis | reverse complement strand
ACAGAGAAGCTATAGGGTGGGTGTCAAATATTTGCACGGACAGACATCATCAAGATGTGGTCTGGATGTAGCCGAGCAGAGTGTGCAAAATGGAGATAGGCAGGCTTGGCCATGGGAATGTTATTCCCATGGGAATCCCATGGGTTGGGATGGAACAGGCATAAATTACCATGGATTGGGATGGGATGGGACAGAAAAATATGTCCCAAGGACAAGCCTGGAGATAGGAACAGGGTAATGCTAGCAGAATGTGCATCATGAAGATAGGAATAGAGTAATGCCAGCAGATTGTGCAACATAGAGATAGGAATAGAGTAATTTTAGCAGAATGTGCAACATGCAGATAGGAATAGAGTAATTCTAGCAGAATGTGCAACATGCAGATAGGAATAGAGTAATTCTAGCAGAATGTGCAACATGCAGATAGGAATAGAGTAATTCTAGCAGAATGTGCAACGTCAAGATAAGAACAGAATAATTCTAGCAAAATATGCAACATCAAGATAGGAACAGGGAAATTCGTTGGAACGTAAATTACAAGTACCTCAGAAGTCGGAGTGGGTTCACCTAATGGCGAGGGACACTAGTAATACGGAAAGCTGGCCCACACGCACAAATCAGTCAGGTATGGACTAAGTCTGAGTTCAAAGCGAACGAACGGGAAAGTAACAATTAGACACAGTTGTTAGAGTTTATACCCCTAACGTTGAAACGGGAAAGTAACAATTAGACACAGTTGTTAGAGTTTATACCCGTAACGTTGAAATTGGAAAGTAACAATTAGACACAGTTGTTAGAGTCTATACCCGGAACGTTGAAATGGGAAAGTAACAATTAGACACAGTTGTTAGAGTTTATACCCGGAACGTTGAAATGGAAAAGTAACAATTAGACACATTTGTTAGAGTTTATACCCGTAACGTTGAAATGAATGTTCAGATGTAAAAACATGATTTTGTTTGTTTTATGTGAAGTGTTTGGCATGTTCTGGCACATCCCACCCAGGCTTTCAACATTTCAGACGGCCTTGACTGATGCTTCAACCGGAAAAGAGAGATAATCCGTAACGTCTGTTAGAAGATGGTCGATGTGCTGGATTCTTGCATGCAGTCTTTAAAAGACTGGGGAGGAAGTGGGGGGGGGGGGGGGGGGGGGGGGAATCTAGGGCAGTATGTCTGCACTCTGACTGTGTCTGTCTGCCTGTTTACCTGTCTGTCTACCTGTCTGTCTACCTGTGTATGTGTGTGTGTGTGTCTCTGTCTGTCGTTCTGTTTGTCTGCCTGTCTCACCCTTGCCTTTTGTCTCTCTTTATTTCTCTATGTGTGTCTGCCTCTCTCTCTCTCTCTCTCTCTCTCTCTCTCTCTCTCTCTCTCTCTCTCTCTCTCTCTCTCTCTCTTTCTCTATCTCGTTGTGCCCAGCTTCTACATTCTTCTTCTTCTTCTTCTTCTTCTTCTTCTTCTTCTTCTCCTCCTCTTCCTCCTCCTCTACTTCTACTTCTTCTCCTCCTCTTCCTCTATTACTACTATAACTTCTCCTCCTCCTCCTCATCATCATCATCATCATCATCATCATCATTGTTATTTTTATATTTTATTATTATTATCATTCTCATCTTCTTCTTCTTTCTCCTCCTCTCCTTCTTCGTCGTTCACCTTCAGACGTCAGTATAAATAAATGCAAAGAAAGCAGCATCAACTGAAGATTATTGACATCTCCATAGACTTTGTCCTCAAATGGAGAGGACTTAGGCCAACACAGCTGTCTCTGTTCAACATATGTTGGGTACTGCCGCACACACAGCCAGTAGCACAGCTGAGACATCCCTGTTTCGTGCCTTTCATTTGTTGAACTCCTGTTAGTTATTCCTGTGGTGTCTGCAGATTGGTGCTTGCTTTTTCTTATCTCCTCCCTCCTCCTCCTCCTCTCTCCTTTGTCTCCTCTGTCCCCCTCTTCTCTCTCTCCCTCCTCCTCTCTCCCTCCCTGTCATCTCTCTCCCTCCCTAACCTTCTCCATCCTCTATCCCTCTCTCTTACTCTCTCTTTCCTACCCGCCCAACCCCCCCCCCTCTCTCTGTCCCTCCCTCCTCTCCCCCTCTCATTCATTTATCCATTTCTCCTACACTGGCACTATTCCTACGTCAGACCCAGTGGAAATATAAAAACCTGAATCTTGATTTTTTTTGTTATGATTTTTAAATACCATCAGCCTGCTCGCTGCAGCGCGTAAACAACTGGAAATGGCAGACATCAGAAATGGAACAAGCCAATGTCAGATCTAGGGTATTTCCGTTTCCGGTTGTAGAATACCGGAACTGGTGGGAACCGGTGTCATGACGGGAACTTCATCCTACCGAAGATGGCTCCCAGATTGTTGCATTCTGGTGATTGGCAGTAGAAAGTCAGCCCAGTTCATGTTGGATACAGAAAGTCAGCCCAGTTCATGTTGGATACAGAAAGTCAGCCCAGTTCATGTTCGATACAGAAAGTCAGCCCAGTTCATGTTCGATACAGAAAGTCAGCCCAGTTCATGTTGAAACAAAGTATTACTATTCAGCGATAAATGACAAGTTTAATCCGCTTTATATTTAACATAAACATAACATAACAGTCGACCCACTCCGTGGTGAAACAGTCGACCCACTCCGTGGTGAAACAGTCGACCCACTCCGTGGTGAAACAGTCGACCCACTCAGGGAAGAATACTGCATCCCGTTTCTGACTTTGTAAAACTGAATTCATTAAAGATCTATACACAACCTATACTGTTGTATGCGTGTGAAATATGGGCAATAAACAGACAATCAAGATGAACATTCTCTGCAAAGAAGCGCCTCGTGTGGCACACGACCATTTTACAGGTCGGGGGAGTTTTGAGTTATGCATTCTGGACAGACAGAAAAACCAATGACCAAGTACTACAGGAGACAAATGAACATCGTAAACTGATTAGAGAAATTACACGTAGACAGTCACAATTTTTTAGACATGTTATGAGAAGAAATGTTTGGAGTACTTACTGACAACTGGCAAGATCGAGGGGAACAGACCAAGAGGAAGACCGAGAGGAAAATACCTGGATGGCTTGGCCACATGGCATGGAAGAGACAGGAACACTGAGCTGATCCACGACTCTGGTGATGGAGTGAAATGGCGAGTCATGACGCCCACGATTTCCGGCGTGGCACATGGTTGATTGATTGATTCATTGATTGATTGATTCTATGCAGATCACGATGGCGTAGTGGATGTGATGAGTCTTCTCACCAGCTCCCTCCTTCTCTCCTTCCACCTCCTCTACTTACCCCCCCCCCCCCCTGCTTCTGACTCACCTTCCTCCTCTTCTTCTATTTCCTTCTCTTCTTCCTCCTCCTCCTCTACAACCCCCTTCTCTTCTTCTTTTTGCTCTTCCTCCTCTGCATCTTAATTGAAACGCCGTTACTGTAATTATATTTAAAGAAGGCAGCTGTCAGCTTGTGTAAAGAACCACTACATTGGCATTTTAACTATGTTCGCCATTAGCGAATGACGGGCCAGCCCAGTTGAAAATGCCTCCTCTCTCTCCCCTTTCTCTCCCATCCTCCTCGCTCTCTATCTCTGTCTCTTCCCTTATTTCTCTCGCTCCACTCACTTCCTCGTCACTCCTCTTCTTTTTCTCTCTCACTTCTTTCTCTCTCTCTATCTCCCTCTCCTTCTTTCTCCTCTTCTTTCTCTCTTGCTCTACCGCCATTCCTTCTCTCTCCCTCTTTCTCTCTCTCCCCTCCTCCTCTCTTTCTCTCTCTATCTCCCTCTCCTTCTTTCTCCTCTTCTTTCTCTCTTGCTCTACCGCCATTCCTTCTCTCTCCCTCTTTCTCTCTCTCCCCTCCTCCTCTCTTTCTCTCGCTCCCACACTTTTTCCCTCTTTCTCACCATCTCCTACACCCCCCCCCCCCCCCCCCCCCCAATCGTGCCCTGATTACAACTGGAGCAGATGTTCCGTCCTTTGTTCCCTGGTTCCCTCCACCTCCTGTGTACCCCACATCTGCACTCAGTGTATGCAGGTGTCATAACTCCTTTTCATACAGTTATCTTCCCCTGATGGCCTTTCTGCCGTGAAAGGTCAAGTACGGCGACAAAAGGAGCACCTTAAAAAAGAGCGGGCTGACAGATAAACGAAACATTTGGCTCGTGTGGCCGCTGAAACTCAAGGGCTTCTCTTTTATCGCGTATCTGCCCTGCTGTCTGTACTACTCTGTTCATTGTTCTGTGACTTATTATGAAGAGTTCATTAACTGATACAGTGACACACAAAACGTAGGTTTGCACCAAGCATAGTTCACAATCAAATGAACAAGTATTATGTACATGACAATTCACTGAGCATTGAAATTGTGGAAGATACCTGAAACAAAATAAGTAACGCGATGACGCTTGCACGACGATATATCGTCCTTCTGCCCCAAAATGGGATGTCGCATTTGGCGATATATTATCCTTCGGTACTTAATCAGTTAAATTGTTTGTGTGGTTTTTAAAGTCGAAATGTTTTTAATTGTTGTATTATTATGTTGTATTATTGTGGCTGAATGGATAAGAGCGTTCACTCTTAAACTTCCGGTGTGCTGATACCGAAGTAGCGGGTTAAGCCCTTACAACCGCAATTGGACTAAAATGTTGACTTCTCATCCTTGACTTGGTGACGTCAGTTACAAGTACTTCAGAAGTGGGAGTGGGTTCACCTGATGGCGTTGGATACTGCTAATAGGGAAAGCTAATCCACAGGCAAAAATCAGTCCAGTGCATTAGAAGTAGTAGCTCGTTGCAGGGACTACGCTTGGGTTCAAAGCAAGCCAACGCAAACAAACAAAAAATGTCCATTGGACGCTGTGAAGTTTTTTTTCTTTCTTTCTTTCTTGTGTTTTTGTTTTTGTTTCTTTTTTTATTCCTTCGCTCGCTCTGAACTCAGGTGTGGTCCACACTGGGCCTAATGGAGAGAGAGAGAGTGTCAGCATACACTGATGTAGGGTAGCAATATATTCCAGGGTAGAAGGGGAAATACGTAATTACCTTGGCTGTAAAAAAGACGAAAATGGGGCTATAAGGTTCCTCAACTATAGAAGAGTCAAGGCTGTGAGGGTAGAAGACGAAAGACTAAGTATGACTGCACGCTTCTCTACACCCAAGAGTGGACTAGGACAGATTAAGCCTGTAAGGTATCTCTTCACCCTAGGTAGAAGAAAATAGATTACAGAAGGTTCTAAGACAGAGGTTCCCAAACCACGGCCCGCGGGCCACTTGTGGCCCTCCAGCTGTTAGAAAGTGGCACGTGAGTCCTCGAGCAGTCATTTTCCGCAATGACCGTTATAAAAAGCAAGCAACGTTCTAGACTCACCGACAGTAACCTAGCAGCGCTTATGACTTTGGACACGACAGATGTGTGCCCAGACATTGATAAACTGGCATCTGAACTTAAGTAACTTGTTATCAAGAACAGTTACAATTGTAAATTTCGAAACTGATTAAAAATTTTAGTTAAACATAAGAATGATATTGCAAGACTTTTATAATTTTTTTTAACTTTGTGGCCCGCTTAACTACCGAAAATAGTAGATATTGCCCTCTGCTTGAAAAGCTTGGGAACTACTGTTCTATGATATCGTTAAACCCCAGGGTAGAAGACGAAAGACTAAACAAGACTGTAAGGTAACTCAACATCCCATAGTAGAAGAAGAAAGACTAAACAAGGTTGTAAGGTACTTCTACATCCAAGACTAGAAGATGAAAGATTACAATAATAAGACTATCGGGTACCTTAACACTCAAGTATAGAAGAAGAAATACCAAACTCGACAACAGTGTGCCAGTTGTAATCAGTATGTGAATGTTTCCTGATTTGCAGAAATGACGTAATGGGAGGCTGCAGAAATGAGGTTTAACCGAGCGGTCAAGCTGGTGGCACTGGTGGCCATTCTGTCTTGTATGGTGACCATCTGTCTGTGGTCAACTTGTGGCACGCGGCCCTACAACCTTGGGTATGCTGTTGTCTGTCTCTGTCCACACCTGTTCGCTAACCTGTGAGTTTGACTGGTCGCGTGGGTGTATCCAATCGTTCTGCACCTGTCTTCTTTGCAGCCTTTTGTGTTTGTTTCAGCTGTCCAGCTGACTGTGCATTCTCTCTCTACCCCCTCTTCCCCTCTTGTTTTTTCTCTGTTTATTTCTCTCTCTGTTTATTTATCTCTATTTCTCTCTCTCTCTGTTTATCTCTCTCTCTCTCTGTTTATCTCTCTCTCTCTCTCTCTCTCTCTCTCTCTCTCTCTCTGTCTCTCTCTCTGTGTTTATCTCTCTCTCTGTCTCTCTCTCTCTCTGTTTATCTCTGTTTATCTCTCTCTCTCTCTCTGTTTATCTCTCTCTCTCTGTCTCTCTCTCTCTCTGTTTATCTCTCTCTCTGTTTATCTCTCTCTCTCTGTCTCTCTCTCTCTGTTTATCTCTCTCTCTCTGTTTATCTCTCTCTCTCTCTGTCTCTCTCTCTGTTTATCTCTCTCTCTGTTTATCTCTCTCTCTGTCTCTCTCTCTCTGTTTATCTCTCTCTCTCTCTGTTTATCTCTCTCTCTCTGTTTATCTCTCTCTCTGTTTATCTCTCTCGCTCTGTTTATCTCTCTCTCTCTCTGTCTCTCTCTCTCTGTTTATCTCTCTCTCTCTCTGTTTATCTCTCTCTGTCTCTCTCTCTCTGTCTCTCTCTCTCTGTTTATCTCTCTCTCTCTGTTTATCTCTCTCTCTCTGTCTCTCTCTCTGTTTATCTCTCTCTCTCTCTGTCTCTCTCTCTCTGTTTATCTCTCTCTCTCTGTCTCTCTCTCTCTGTTTATCTCTCTCGCTCTCTCTCTGTTTATTTACATCTGTTTACTTCGCTCTGTTTATTTATCTCGCTGTTTATTTATCTCGGTTATCTCTCTCTGTTTATTTATCTCTGTTTATTTATAGCTTTCTCTTTATGTACCTCTCTGTTTATTTTGTTCTGTTTATTTATCTTTCTATTTACTTATCTCTCTGTTTATTTAACTCTCTCTCTCTCTCTCTCTCTCTCTCTCTCTCTCTCTCTCTCTCTCTCTCTCTCTCTCTCTTTATCTTCTTCTTCTGTCTATTTGAAATTTATCTATAACCGCATTGTTGTCTCTTGTATGAATGTAACCCTTTCTCTTCTTTGTTTATATATCTCTCTCTCTCTGGTTATTTCTCTCTGTCTCTCCTCTCTCTCTCTCTGTAGTTATCTCTATGTGTGTATCTGTCTCTCTGTTTCTCTCTCTCTCTCTCTCTCTCTCTCTCACTCATTTCCGTTCCTTCCTTTCTCTTCTGTGTGTTCCTCTGTGTTTACTCTTAATCTCTCTCTCTCTCTCTCTCTCTCTCTCTCTCTCTCTCTCTCTCTCTCTCTCTCTCTCTCTCTCTCTCTCTCTCTCTCTCTCTCTGCCAGCTTACCTCATTCTCTCACATATATTTCTATCTTCCTTTCTAACTAGCTGTTGTCTTTCTGTCTGTGTCTTTCTGTCTGTCTACACACATACAAACGTACCTGACGATAAACATGAACTAAACAGAGCAAGAAGAAGACAAACTATTAACAAAATCACTGAATCATCTCTTGACCAGGTTCGAGGAGAACCAGCCCAACTTTGTGCAGACCCAGTACCACAAGCGAGGCACCAACTCCATCTCCAGCGATGATCACGGACAGGCGGAGCCCCGCCGAGTGGACGAGTACCACGAAATCGACTGCAACATCAACAGCGAGACAACCATCAAGTGCCGGAGAGAGGGACAGGAGGTCTATGTGCCGTTTTCCTTCATCAAGAAATATTTTGAGGTAAGCGGGGCAGTTTCCGGGCATGTGTTACGAGAGCCGGGGAGTGAATTGACTGAACGTTATGTTGTCTTTTATGTTTGGCTCAGAGAAAGGGCACAGGTTTCTAATCCCCAAACTCCAGACACATGTGAACTGTGCGCTGGAAGGCAACCCTCCCTATATCAGTTGCATGTGTGTCTACATATGTCTTTTTGTGTGAACGTATTTGTGTATATCTGTACGTGCATGTATGTATGTGCTTATATGTGTGTGTGTGTGTGTGTGTGTGTGCACGTACATGTCTGTGTGTGTGCATACATGTCTGTGTGCATGTTTGTATGTATGTGCATCCATATACATGTATGTATGTCTGGATCAGTCTCTCTCTGCAGAATGGCAAGCCACCTTCTGAGAGCATCGCACAAAGCACAAACTCTGTTACTCTAGCGCTGACCCTCAGAGGTCTCCGGAAAAAATTGCCCACATGTCTAAATTATGTAGTCTCAACATAAACCAACTGTTAGAGCACCAGGCAAACAGCTTGCCCACTGCACCATGAAGATCCCCAGTGTTCACCTGGTGCTTACCTGGTTGTGTGTGTGTTTACCTGTGACAGTACCTGTTTGTGTGTATTTACCTGTGACATACCTGGTTGTGTGTGTGTGTTTACCTGTGACATACCTGGTTGTGTGTGTATTTACTGTGATGTACCTGGTTGTGTGTGTGTATTTACCTGTGACATACCTGGTTGTGTGTGTATTTACTGTGATGTACCTGGTTGTGTGTGTGTATTTACCTGTGACGTACCTGGTTGAGTATTTACCTGTGATGTACCTGGTTGTGCGTATATTTACCTATGGTGTACATGGCTGTGGGGTATTTACCTGTTATGTACCTGGTTGAGTATTTACCTGTGACATACCTGGTTGTGTGTGTATTTACCTGTGACGTACCTGGTTGTGTATGTGTATTTACCTGTGACGTACCTGGTTGAGTATTTACCTGTGACATTCCTGGTTGTATGTGTATTTACATGTTATGTACCTGGTTGTGTGTGTATTTACATGTTATGTACCTGGTTGTGTGTGTATTTACCTGTGACATACCTGGTTGTGTGTGTATTTGCAGGTGTATTTGCCTGTTGTGTACCTGGTTGTGTGTATATTTGCAGATATTTTAATCTTGTTCTTACCTGGTTGTATTATGAACCCAGTACTTACCTCCTTTATGCATGTATTTCTTCTTCTTCTGCGTTCATCCGGAGTTTTTTTTCGGATGTGATTGCGTTGTGCCTGTTTACAGCAGAGCTGCGTTCTTGCGCCGTTAGGCCGACACATCCGACTTCTGCGGGCATTTGTTGACCGGGTTAACCTTCCCGGGGAAGCATGTATTTAAATGTGTTTTAACCTGTGAACTGGTTATATATGCGTTAACTGTGTCCTCATTTATTGCTTACTTGGTTACACATGTACTTACAGGTATACAGTAAAGTGGAAGAAATGCATGAGTATGAAAGGCTGGAGTTCCATCACTCAAGACTCCATTGTGCATCCACACGTGTGTGTTTAGAGAGGCTCAGTGGCAGTGTGGTTGCCTGCCTGCCTGCCTGCCGCTCTGAAGTTTGTGGGTTCGATTCCAGGCTACGTTGGTCGGTTCAAGAGTGCAATTTTCTCTGAGACTCCTGGGGTTTATCGCTGGAGCTACAGAGTTTGTGCTTTGTGAAATTTTTTCAGCAAACTGCCCTGCAGAAAGAGACCGAGTCATATGGGATAAAACCCAGTGCAATGAAATCGATCCTTTTACCATTTTAAAACCTTTAAACGTGTGTCTACTGTCTCCTCAGTTTATTGCTTATTTGGGTATGCATGTATTTACTGACTACGTCAAATCTTTCAGGTATACGGTGAAGTTGAAGAAACAGATGAGTATGAAAGGCTGGAGTTCCATCACTCAAACTCCATCGTGCATCCACCTCGCGCCACCTACAGTCCTGACGCCATGTTCATGGCTTTTGACCACTACAACGTTGAGAGCAGAGACAGGGTCAAGTGTGTGACAGCCTCCGAAGGTTTGTGGCTGTTCAGTTGTCAAATTCTCCTAAGATTTGTCGTTGTTCTGTGGACAAATTCTCTGATGGTTTGTCGCTGTTCAGTTGTCAAATTCTCTGAAGGTTTGTCGCTATTCTGTTGTCAAATTCTCTGAAGGTTTGTTGCTGCTCTATTGTCAAATTTTCTGATGGTTTGTCGCTGTTCAGTTGTCAAATTCTCCGAAGGTTTGTCGCTGTTCTGTTGTCAAATTCTCCTAAGGTTTGTCACTGTTCTTTTGTCAAATTCTCTGAAGTTTTGTCACTGTTGTCAAATTCTCCGAAGGTTTGTCACTGTTCAGTTATCAAATTCTCCAAAGGTTTGTCACTGTTCAGTTGTCAGATTCTCTGAAGGTTTGTCGCTGTTCAGTTGTCAAATTCTCTGAAGGTTTATCACTGTTCAGTTGTCAAATTCTCAAAAGGTTTGTCGCTGTTTAGTTCTCAAATTCTCATGCAGTAAATCTTTTTTGTGGGTACCTGAAGATATTTAGGTATCTGGGAAGGTGTCTTGGCACACAGATAACATCAGATGGAAGATGCATCACAGAGATAAAGAACAGAATAGGACAAGCAAAACCTGCATTCTATCAAATGAAGAACATCTTATGCTGTACATTAGAACGAGTTCTTGCATGTTACATAGAACTAGTATTAGCATACAGCTGAGAATCCTGAACAATTAGTAAAAATAGGTGAAAAGGGTTATAGAAGTATGATGAAAATTAATTGAACCACCAACATGAGCAATCTGGACATTTTGAGGGAGGCTAAGTGGCAGAGACAATTTATCACAAACATCAGAAAGAGTCAGTCATCATTTTTGGCCATACTATAAGACAAAATAGATACGATAAAAATAAAATTAAAACATTTTTTAAACATGCTACTTATCTCAGAATCCCAGGCTGTGAAACAGTAGCAATTTTTGTTAATTCTTTTCATTTTCTTGTCATTGTTCTAATTTCTGTCATCTATCCATTCTTCTGATTCAGTTATTATGTCTGAATGTTGTCACTGTATTGACTGCCCTGTGTTTATATACTGTTTTGTGTATTTGTTTGCTGATGAAGGCTAGTCGCTGCACTGTCCTTTGTTTTCCATAATTGTGTTCTGTAAAGCTGCATTACTTTGTGTTATTTTATATTGTTAACATTTCCACAATGTTACCGCTCACTTACTTGCTTGCTTTGAATTCAAGCGTAGTCCATACACATCCTACTTCCAGTAGTACTGGACTGATTTTTGCGTGTGGGTTAGCTTTCTCTATTACCTGTGTCCCTCACCTTCAGTTGAAACCACTCCAACTTCAGAGTTCTCCAAGCCTAGGACGAGAAGTCAACATTTTAGTCCAGCATACCAGATGTTTAAGAGTGAACGCTCTTATCTATTCAGCCATGCTGACCTCATTCCACTAATTTTATTCATACTTTAAATTACCTTTACCTACATTACCTAAATTTTACCTTTCCTAAATTACCTACGCCAGCTTCGTGGCTTAGAGGTTATGACTTTTCTCCGTAATCTCGTATACTCTCGTCGGTAACGTGATCACGGTGAGAATCAGCAGTGGTTCGAATCGCATCAGTAACTTAAGGGGTATGTGAGCCGGCCGCTCAGAAAGCAATGGCAAACTACTGAGCATAATCTTGCCAAGAAATCAACATACAGCTGTAAAATGCTGGTGTTGACAGCGATGTCCTGTAAAGGATATGCAACAACAAAAAACAAAACGAAAATTACCTACATTACCTAAATTATCTTTACCTACATTACCTAAGTTACCTTTACCTACATTATAGCTAAATTACCTTTACCTACATTACCTAAATTACCTTTATCTACATTACCTAAATTAACTTTACCTAAATTACCTTTACCTACATTATAGCTATATTACCTTTACCTACATTATAGCTAAATTACCTTTACCTACATTATAGCTAAATTACCTTTACCTACATTATAGCTAAATTACCTTTACCTACATTATAACTAAATTACCTTTACCTACATTATAGCTAAAATACCTTTACCTAGATTATAGCTAAATTACCTTTACCTACATTATAGCTAAATTACCTTTACCTACATTATAACTAAATTACCTTTACCTACATTACCTCAATTACCGTTACCTTTTTTTATGTTGCATATCCCTTGCAGGACGTTGCAGTCAACACCAGCATATTTCAGCTGCTGCTGATGTACTAGGCAAATTTTACGTTCAGTAGTTTGCCATTGCTTTCTGAACGACCGGCTCCCATACCAACACGTTGTAACACAATGCGACACGGTCTCCTGCACAAATTGGTTGCGGCTGCGTTTTGAACGCCTGGTAAGTGGCTTACGAACCACGTTCGCAAGCCTTTGGCCATGGATTACCTATACCTACATTATAGCTAACTTACCTTTACCTATATTACCTAAATTACCTTTACCTACATTACCTAAATTACCTTTACCTACATTACCTTTACCTACATTATAGCTAAATTACCATTACCTAAATTACCTTTACCTACATTGTAGCTAAATTATCTTTACCTAAATTACCTTTGCCTAAGTGTGAAATTCCTAAAACCATTACCCTTTATCTCATTGCCAGTTTGTCTGCTGTTGTTCCAGGTGTTCCCATCACAGTTCAGTGGAGCAAAGATGGCTACCACTACCCGATCCAGGTAGCCCAGTACGGGCTCAGCCACCACGCCAAGCACATTGTCAGCGGCGAGCCCGATCAGGTGGTCCTGGAAGACGGGGAGGAGGACAGCCTGGAGGGCTGGGTCATGCCCGATAAAAAATCCCAGGTTAAAATTACAACCGAAGATAAAAACCACAACTGCGTCATGGAGTTTCTGACCTCAGGTAATTGAATTAGGTCCTGTAGCAAGGTCATGGTGGATTAAAAAAAATCTCAGGTTAAAATTACAACTAAAGGTAAAAACCACAATTTGATAGAATTTCTTACTTCAGGTAATTTAATTACATGGATGGAGTTTCTGACAGAATTAGGTCATGTTGTTTCCTGGTGTCAACTGTAAGCTAAGCAGACATGAGCATGTGGATATTTTACCTGGCTAACCAGAGCTGTGATTTTATAGACGACATTATGCAGTAGATACTTTCAGAGTAGTCGCTCTCATCTTGATCTGTCGAAAAATCTCAATTCTTTGCCAGTTCTTTCTCCTCATGCATTTTCACACCCCAAGCATCTGCAATATCCTATATCCATCTTCATGGTGGTCGTCTCCCAGGAATCATGTCTTCCATCGCTGCTATTTACAAACCTCTCTGGCATTTAATTTGGCCAAAATGTTTGTTTCCAAGACACTATACTGTTGATAGACCTGTTGTCTTTGATGTCCAGATCATGTAGTGTCCTAATATAGTCTTCTTCTTGGTCCATGACTTTCTGATAACTTTTCTAAAACATTTCAGTTCAAAAGCCCTGGTTTTCTTCTTCAGTGGTTGTGAAATGGCCAATGACTTCCCTCAATTTGTTGCCATGGGATAGATGCATGTTCTCAAATATTTGACGGTCATTTGTTGGCTGTTGTTGTTGTTCATCAAGTTCTTAACTGATTCAGTGCAGAAGGATAATATATCACCAATTGTGACCTCCCATTTGGACAGAAGGATGATATATCGCTATACTAATGTCATTGTGTTATTTGTTTTGTTTCACGATATCTTCCTTAATTGCAATGCTCAGTGAATGGAAATTTACATTATAATACTTGTTCATTTGATCGTGTACATTGTGTGATCCAAACCTACCGTTTGTTTGGCACTGAATGATTGAATGCTGTTTATCTGCTGGTTGACTATGGCCAGTCTCCGTTTAATTTCTTTGTAATAGTTCTCATTGTTATTAATTATGCAGCCAAGATATTCAAATTAGCTTTAATATAAAAAAAATGGGAGAATGTGGTTTTTATAATCATTAGATAACCGTGGAAGGGAATGTGGCTTTGTCATCATAAGCTACCACAAAAATAAGAATCTGCTTCCACAGCACAATTATTTCTGTCGCTAACCAAACTTACATCACAGGAAAAGATGACTCCAATATGTAAGAGGACAACAGAAGATAAAATGCTTAACCAAGTTGATAATTTTAAATGTCTAAATCTGTCAGATGAAAGATGCATGTTAGAGAATAAAAATAGCCCGGGAAGGTTAACCCGGTCAACAAATGCCCGCAGAAGTCGGATGTGTCGGCTTAACGGCGCAAGAACGCAGCTCTGCTGTAAACAGACACAACGCAGTCACATCCGGAAAAAAAATCCGGATGAACGCAGAAGAAGAAGAAGAATAAAAACAGAATAGGGCAAGCAAAAGCTGCATTTCAGAAAATGAAAAGTATCTATGCAATAAGTTGCTATCATTGAGTGTCAGAGAGTACTTAAATGTTAATAGAACCTGTCTCCCCAGGAAGGTTAACCCAGTCAACAAATGCCCGCAGAAGTCGGATGTGTCGGCCTAACGGCGCATGAACGCAGCTGTGCTGTAAACAGGCACAACGCAATCACGTCCGAAAAAAAAAACTCCGGATGAACGCAGAAGAAGAAGAAGAAGAATCTGTCTTATTGTATGGCAGTGAATCATGGAACATGAGTGTACAAATTAGGAAGATCTTAGAAACAACAGAGATGTGGTCCCAGAGACAAATGTTGCAAATACTTTGGCATGCCAGAGTAACTAACAATAATTGCCCCAAAGATTCTAATGAAACTAGAACATTCTATACAATAATAAGAAAGAGACAACATTCTTTGGTCATGTGATGAGAAGAGAGGCATTAGAGAACATCATGACAACTGGAAAAATCAGCAGGAAATAACGCAGATCAAGAGAACAGATGCTGGATGGCCTAAGACGGTGGCATGGAGGAATATCACCAGCAGAGTTCATCCAGAACACCAAAGACCGAGATCTGTGGAGAGCCATGAATGCCTACGCCAGCTGGCAGGGCACTAGATGATGAATCACCATAAGACAGGAAACTTTGACATTGTTGTGATTGGATCAATATCACAGATCCCAGAATGCCACTTCATAAATGTGTGGTTCAAGTTCCAATCTTTCACAAGCGACTGGTTTCTGAGCTTGGGTAGGGGAAGAAGTTCTCTGTGACACAATCCTTATGGAGATAGCAGTTTGGTACCAGGCTCGGAGAAAAGTCTGTACACCAGCCTGTCTCCAATAGGTATCAGGCTTGGAGAAAAGTCTGTACACCAGCCTGTCTCCAATAGGTACCTGGCTCAGAGAAAAGTCTGTACACCACCTGACTCGAATAGGTACCAGGCTCAGAGAAAAGTCTGTACACCAGCCTGTCTCCAATAGACGCACGTCCTTGTCAGGACTCGGACAATGTGAACACCAACACATCGGACTTCAAAGTTCCAGCAAGTCTCCCTGAGAATTCATAACCAACCAAATAAAACGAGGGGGCTTCAAATGTAAACCTTAAAAGTGTGATAGAAATACTAATAGCCATACCCTTGTCTTGCAACCTGTCAGTATTGTTGTTAAGGATGACAAGAGTGTTAAGCACATGACATCATTGTGCAGATAAACACGGGATGCCCTCAGGACAGTTTAAATATGGCTGCCCCACTTTTGACATGCACCAGCCTTTTTTTTTTTAATCAGTAAAGGGATGACACCTATAGAAATTCATCAGCGAATGAAGGTCCCTTATGGTGATGCGTGCCTGTCAGTCCAGTAAGTGTATGAGTGAAGTAGGGGGTTTTAAAATGGCATGACTTTTGTGATAGACTTTTCGGTCCAATGAAGAGGAACAGCAGGTGGTGCATGACTGGTTGCACCCGCAACCAAGGGCATTTTTTTTTTCTACAGGAATCCAAGCACTTTATCAGCGCTGAAGGACTTGCATTGAGCACAGCGTTGACTACATTGAAACATTTGTTCTGTACTTTTTCAGAATGTATTCACCAAAACAAAACAAAAAACATTTAAGCTTTTAATTAGAAGCCCCAACGTAACTCATTCAGTTCCAGATAGCTATCAGCTGCTTCTGTCCCAGAATGTCTTCATTTGGAAATAGTAAGCTCCTGGAGCACAAGAGTTAACATAAACACTCTTAATTTATTCTTAACTCTCATCCTCCATTGAGCACGCATGGGAATATCCCGATGTGCTGTGATGTTGTTTCTTGACTCGACTCAAGTGATCCTCCATTTGTCAGTGAAAGTAAAGTCAAGGTCACTTTTGCATTCCTTGTGGTACATTAGACACACGGTGCTTGACCTACATTTGCATAGGCCACTTTGGCCATTTGGCCGGTCATGTGGTCAGTATAACATCGGCCGCCTTGTCTTCCCAAGACATTTTCTGGTGCCTGTTTTAGGCTGGGTCGACTTGCGAGCCCCGGTCAGGGTTAAAGATCCACAGCAATAGATTTGAACCCATTACCACAACGCCCGCAGGCTAGTGTCTAGCCACTCTTCTACCACAGCTCCATCATGTATTAAATTTGTTTCCTAAACAATCTTTCAATCCATATTTTGTATCACATTATCTTTCAGATTCGCTGCAAACTAAAGGCATCACGATTGCTGCAGATGAGAAAAGTTACAAGTCCATTCTGCTGGACGTTAGGTTTGCCACAAATGGAAGCGTCACTGTGGTTGTGGAGACGGGGGCTGGTGATATCAAGATCCATTATGTGTTCAGCAGTATCGATATTTCATTTGACGGGAAGTCAAACATATATTACGGCATGGGGGAGCGACGAAATGAGTGGATTCACCTGGCCAGAGACCTGAAGTGTGACCTTCTTAAAGGCCTCTTGGTGAAGCTGAAGATGGACTCGATCAAAAAGTCCTACGGGTTGAACCGAGTTGTGGAGATTCGGTTGCATGGGCATGGTTGGGTGGATAACCTCACCATGTCGCAGTCTGTGCATATGGACCAGTTCTACGATGCCGCCAACTGGTTGGTGCGGCACCAAGATGAACGAGGCGGCTGGCCAATCATGGTTGCTCGTCATCTGGTGGTTGGTGTTATGGAACTGCCTCCTGGGTGGTATTCTGCGATGGGTCAAGGCCAAGCCATGTCAGTTCTCGTCCGTGCTTACCTACATTCTAAAAATGACAAATATTTACAGGCAGCTGTAAATGCGCTAAAACTTTTTGAAGTCGACAGTTCTCAAGGTGGTGTTCGGGCCAGATTTTTAGGTAAATTAGACTGGTACGAGGAGTACCCAACGACGCCAAGTTCGTTTGTTCTCAATGGATTTATCTACTCTCTCCTCGGATTATACGACCTCAAACTGACAGCCAAAGGTGAAGGTCAGGCCCTAGCAGAGAGAATCTACAACTCGGGAATGAAATCTTTAAAAACAATACTAGGTTTATATGATTCCGGGGCGGGGACCTTTTATGATTTGCGCCACGTAACTACTACTTTGGAACCCAATCGGGCGCGTTGGGATTACCATACGACACATATAAACCAGCTTCTTCAACTGATGATAATTGACGACGATGAGATTTTCAAAACCACGTGTCAGCGTTGGCTGGGGTACCTGAAGGGCAAGAAGTCTAGACACAACTGAAATATGTGGCTGTTGAAGTTTTAATTGGTTGGTTCGTTCATGTGATTTGATGAGTTTGATCATCTGATGTGGTTCGTTTGGTCACCATGTATGAATCAATTTTGTGACCTTGTTTGGTTGGTTTTAACTCATGAAATGTGGTTGCTTTGATCACCACATGTAACAATTTAGTCACCTACTATTGTGAGTTGGATCACCAAATGGAAAAAGTTTAGCTCATCTACTGAGATGAGTTTGGTCACCTCATTTATACAATTAGTTCACTCAGGTGGTGAGGTTGGTCACCTTATGTTTGATCAACTAATGTGAATAGTTTGATTCTCATGTGAGAGTTTGATCATCCCATATATTTGGTCACCTCATATGTTGAGTTTGGTTACCTCGTGTGATGTTTGGTCACCTCATGTGTTGAGTTTGGTCACCTCATATGATTTTGATATGTATAATGACATCATCTTTATCACCTTGTGTATGATCTGTGGTCACTAGGTGTTGTCAGTTAGTCACTTCAAATGTATATTCTTCATATACATTGTCAGACTCTGTGACTAATGTGGTATCATCTTGTGTATTGGAATGAAACTATCTTGAGAAAGGAAAGGATCTAACTGAAAGGTTATGTGGTATCATCTTGTGTAATAAAATGAAACTATCTTAAGAAAGGAAAGCATCTAACTGAAAGGTTATGTGGTATCATCTTGTGTAATAAAATGAAACTATCTTAAGAAAGGAAAGCATCTAACTGAAAGGTTATGTGGTATCATCTTGTGTAATAAAAGGAAACTATCTTAAGAAAGGAAAGGATCTAACTGAAAGGTTATGTGGTATCATCTTGTGTAATAAAATGAAACTATCTTGAGAAAGGTTCTAATTGAAAGGTTATATGGTATCATCTTGTGTAATAAAATGAAACTATCTTGAGAAAGGAAAGGATCTAACTGAAAGGTTATGTGGTATCATCTTGTGTAATAAAATGAAACTATCTTAAGAAAGGAAAGGATCTAACTGAAAGGTTATGTGGTATCATCTTGTGTAATAAAATGAAACTATCTTAAGAAAGGAAAGGATCTAACTGAAAGGTTATGTGGTATCATCTTGTGTAATAAAATGAAACTATCTTAAGAAAGGAAAGCATCTAACTGAAAGGTTATGTGGTATCATCTTGTGTAATAAAAGGAAACTATCTTAAGAAAGGAAAGGATCTAACTGAAAGGTTATGTGGTATCATCTTGTGTAATAAAATGAAACTATCTTGAGAAAGGATCTAACTGAAAGGTTATGTGGTATCATCTTGTGTAATGGAATTAAACTATCTTGAGAAAGGAAAGGTTTTAACGGAATAGTTATGTATGGACACTAAATACTCAGCTGAGGTCTCTATTGATCGGGTCTCAGTCTCTGCCACATGCAACCGTGGAGGACTGAAGCACGCTCCAGAACTCATCCTTGAAGACTGCCCAGAGTCTGCCAGACAAGAGAATGGTGATCAGACACTCAGGAGCAACCCTACAAGACAAATTGTGGAGTGCCGGTGAAAACCACCTCAAGCACACTGTTCTGTTCATAACTCATGCTGGAAGAGAGGCAAACCCTGGGAGCTACACTAGTGCAGTGGCTAGCATGCTTGCCTGCCCACTCAATGTTCGGCTGTTTGAATCCCATGGAGGCCGTTTGTGATTTTAATTGACCTCAGCTGTCAGGTTGGCCCAGCCTATCATGGTTATCAGGAAAACATCTTGGGAAGCCAAGGCGGCCGGTTGTGTGTGGCCTGTCAATGTTGGTCTGTGGCCTGTCAGTGTTGGTCTGTGGCCTAATGTGTTGGTCTGTGGCCTAATGTGTTGGTCTGTGACCTGTCAGTGGTGGTCTGTGACCTGTCAGTGTTGGTCTGTGGCCTGTCAGTGTTGGTCTGTGGCCTGTCAGTGTTGGTCTGTGGCCTGTCAATGTTGGTCTGTGGCCTGTCAGTGGTGGTCTGTGGCCTGTCAATGTTGGTCTGTGGCCTAATGTGTTGGTCTGTGACCTGTCAGTGGTGGTCTGTGGCCTGTCAATGTTGGTCTGTGGCCTGTCAGTGTTGGTCTATGACCTGTCAGTGTTGGTATGTGGCCTGTCAGTGTTGGTCTGTGACCTGTCAGGGTTGGTCTATGGCCTGTCAGGGTTGGTCTATATCCTGTCAGTGTTGGTCTGTGACCTGTCAGTGTTGTCTGTGACCTGTCAATGTTGGTCTGTGGCCTGTCAATGATGGCACCACCATGGCAGTGGGCATCTAGTTGGTTAGGGATCACAGGTTCTGTGAGTTCAACAGATATAAACATGTGGGCTGGTTGAGTGGGACAGATATAAATGTGGGCTGTTTGAGTGGGACAGATATATAGACATGTGAGCTGTTTGAGTGGGACAGGTTTACACATGTGGGCTGTTTGAGTGAGACAGGTTTACATGTGTAGGCTGTTTGAGTGATACAGGTTTACACATGTGGCCTGTTTGAGTGGGACAGATATAAATGTGGGCTGTTTTAATGGGACAGATATAAACATGTGGGCTGTTTAAATGGGACAGATATAAATGTGGGTTGTTTGAGTGGGGCAGATATAAATTACAGGTACTGTTGAATGTTACAGACATACTTATTTAAAGTCTACAGTTAAACAGTCTGAAATGAGTGAGTTGTATATATTATATATATTGAGAATGATTGAGGATTGCAGATGTAAAGGGCTAGAATGATTGAAAACACTTCCATGAAGAAAGAGGAAGGCCAGACAACATTTTCACGAAGAAAGAGGCAGGCCAAGAAAACTTCAATGGAAGAGAAAAAAAGGAATAGATTGACCACTGCTGTAGCAAAATTTCCTCATTGTGAATCTACTCCCAACCAAAATTATAATGTGTGGAGTTTGATACAGAGTTTGTGCACTCAGCTAAGATGTCCCTAGTGTGACCCGAAAGGGGAGACCACTACAATAATGAATGGTTTCACTGAGTTGTCCTTGAATATAACCAGTCATTTGAATCAGAATCAACTTTTTGAGTCGATTTTTTTTTCACATGTTCGAGTCAAATGTTTCAGTCAAATATTCAAACTTGGAAATAGCTCAGTCTGTGAATGTAAAGATTCTAGAATGACAGTGAAACAAATGTTACAGCGTAAATTATATTCCACCAAAGTCATAATTACAGTCTTTAGTGGGACATGCACAAGAAAATCAATAGTCAGATCCCAGATCGGTGTCACGTCACCAGAACTTCCCAAGACATTTTCCTGGTACACATTTTTGGTCAGTCTGGACAAATCTGTAGCAGGGCAGATTCAAATCCATGACCACCAGGCCAGCAGTCCAGCATCTAGCTACTGCATCAAGTGTTAGGTCTTCACATATCCTAGGCCATGGTATCTGAGGTGGGTGGCCAGTTCTCTTCCATGGTCCCTTTGAAAACAAAAAAGTCTATTCATGAGAAAGAATGTAAGACAAAGACAGGAGGTCTGAAAATCAACTCAATTATTTCCAGCTGAATTTAACTTTCAGTGTTGAGTTGTTGGGGATGGTGGTGTGGTGAGCTGTACACGATATTTATTGTTATTATATAACAGTTGTTCACACTCAGGGAGGCTAACAGTTGTAAGAGGTGACGAAGGTGGGTTGGTGTGGGTGGAAAAATTTAGTTGAAAAGTAACCCCGCCATGCTCATTTATAAAGATAAGGAAAGTATCTCCATCGTGTCAGCTGTTAATTCCTTCAGTTCAAGATAACTGTTAATTAAGCCTTCTTTCTGCCTGATAGTTGGGATTTTATCTTTATATTCCATGTAGGGGTAAATGTCTTGTGTAAAGGAGTTATTTTAAAACTGTGAAATGGCATTAGTTAGAATTATAGCACTGTGGGATGGAAGGTGTTAAGATTATAATAATGTGGCATGGAAGGAGTTAAGATTATAATAATGCGGCATGGAAGGAGTTAAGATTATAATAATGTGGCATGGAAGATAGCTAGGATACTTTCTCACTCGCTTTGAACTCAAGTGTAGTCCATACATGCTACTTCTAGTAGTATTGGACTGAATTTTGCGTGTGGATTAGCTTTCCCTATTACCAGTGTCCCTCGACATGAGGCGAACCCACTCCGACTTCAGAGGTACTTGTAATTTGCGTGCCCAAGTCAAGGACCAGGAGTCAACATTTTAGTCCAACTGTCCGGTGTATGTGTTGAACCCGTTACCACGGCATCAACACACCAGATGTTTAAGAATGAGTGCTCTTATCACCCCTTATCTCAGCATCAGCACATCGGATGTTTATGAACGAGTGCTTGTATTCATTCAGCCATACTGATCATCGCCCCAGGTGTGTCGACTGGTCTTTAAAATATATGATCTCGCACTAGATGTCCAGTACGCTTTAAGACATGTTTTATGTGTATGTGTGTATGTATGTATATTATATATATATTATGTTGTATTGTCACTGTTGTTTGGTCAACCACTGTTGGTGATGCATTTGTTTCTCATTGATTTTTTTTGGTTATATAAGACATTTATTTCCATTATAAATGCTTTATGATAAGGTTTTGTTGATGTCCTTGAGTGTGTTGTGTTCCTCCCACATTGTATTTGAGGATGTATAAGGAATTGTGAATGCCATAGAAACTTTAAAATTGTTTGAGTTAAGATGAAGTTGTATTTAACCAAATTTGACATGTGAAATGTGGTTGAAAATGTTTTGTTTTCTCTTTTCTACTTTTTCTAGACTCTAATACACTCAAATATAGACTTTGCATACTTCAGACTTTTCTACTTCTTCTAGACTCTAATACACTCAAATATAGACTGCATACTTTACAATCCGTCAACTTTGACCATTATGGTGTTCAATACCGGTAACTTTGGGTGGTTATGGTTCACCATCTCACAAGATCAGGGCTGTATTCTTGCCTTGTTTCTATTATATGGCCAAGTCAGCCAGATATTTATCTCTTTGCCTTCCTCTTGCATTTTTCGCAACATGTTTGCCAGTTGTAACTATGTTCTTAAGTTTATTTCTTCTCATAACACGCCCAAAGCATCTTGACTAATTTTTCTAAACAGTTTATGGTTTTCATTTGTTTCTTGGAAGGCTACATAATTTGTTTTTCTGTCCATCCATGGTATTTTTTTGGTCATTTTCCCTAAACTATTTCCACAACCATTAGATGTTTCTCAGCTTGTCTGCTTATTGTCTATGTTTTACATGTACAACAGTATGGGTTCTATATAGAACTTTCAACCTCTTTTCTCACTGCACTGTCTTCTTTAGCTCCAGAGTAAATTTACAATCTGACTACTTTACTCTTGATGTAAACTTCATATTTTGCCTACTTTATTCTCAGGATGCGAACTTGCACATTCTACTCCCTTTGCTATTTCACATGTTTCCTACTTGTATCCAGTGTTAACATTATATAGTCTGCCTACTTTTTACTCATTGTTAACTTCAGTCTGTCTACTTTACCCAGTGTTAACTTCATAGTCTGCCTACTTTTACTCTGTGTTAAGTTCACCATCTCACTACTTTTACCAAATATTAATTATAGTCTGGTCTGTCTACTTCTACCCAATGTTAACTTCAGTCTGCTTACCTTTACTCATTGTTAACTTCATAGTCTTCCTTATCCTCAATGTAAATTTCACAATCACTTAATATCAGCAGGATGTAAGCTTCACATTGTCTGCATTGTTCCAAGAATAGCATTCACTCTGCCTACTTTGTTCAAAATATAAATGTCACATTCTGTCTACTTTGTTCCAGTTATAGTGTTCACATTCATTCTACTTTGTTCCAGTTATAGTGTTCACATTCTGTCTACTTTATTCCAGTTATGGTGTTCACATTCATTCTACTTTGTTCCAGTTATAGTGTTCACATTCTGTCTACTTTATTCCAGTTATGGTGTTCACATTCATTCTACTTTGTTCCAGTTATAGTGTTCACATTCATTCTACTTTATTCCAGTTATGGTGTTCACATTTATTCTACTTTATTCCAGTTATGGTGTTCACATTCATTCTACTTTGTTCCAGTTATAGTGTTCACATTCATTCTACTTTATTCCAGTTATAGTGTTCACATTTATTCTACTTTATTCCAGTTATGGTGTTCACATTCATTCTACTTTATTCCAGTTATAGTTTTCATATTCTGTCTACTTTGTTCCAGTTATAGAGTTCACATTCTGTCTTTGTTTAAGTTATAGTGTTCACATTCATTCTACTTTGTTCCAGTTATAGTGTTCACATTCAGTCTACTTTATTCCAGTTATATAATGTTCACATTCAATCTACTTTGTTCCAGATCTTAAGTTCACAATCTGCCCACCAAGCTCTCTGACATTTGTGTATATTCTGTCTACTATCTTCCAAATGTAGCCTTCACATTCTGTTTCCCTAGTTCCAAATGTAGGTTTCACTGTCTCTACTTTCTTTCAAATGTAGCCTTCATGTCTTAGGTTGACATCTGCCCACCATATTCTGTCTATTTCTTTCAAATGTAGCCTTCATGTCTTAGGTTGACATCTGCCCACCATGCTCATTTGATATTTTTGTATTTGACTAATGTAATATTTTGTAAACTGATACCAAACGTGGTTTATCAATTTGATAATTGTGATATTTTGTATATAATGAACTGCATTCCACATCTGGTCTATTATCGGTTGGTGTTTGCAAAATATACTCACGTGGTTTATGTGTTTGTCTGGAGATACACATGGTGTTTGTCTGTGTGTGTTTGCAGATATGGTATGATAGTGTGGATGCGTTTATGATTGTTGGAAGTGTGGTAATGTATGGTCTAGTACAGTTGTTTCATTCAGTCTTGGGGTAGTTTTCAGGGTCAGTACTATCATTAGACCAGCTGGAGAGCTGGTCAGTTGCAGGGCTAGCTATCACAAATATCGCAGCTCTGCTGTAAACAGGCACAACGCAATTACGTCTAAGATGACATCCCGGACGAATGAAAATAAGAAGAAACAAGATGAAGCCTCAAAGTGAGGCTTTTGAAATGTGGGTTTTCAGAAGAACAAATGGCATGGTCACAGAGAGTTTTGTTCACTTTAGACCAACACTAGAGAGTAGCTTCATGGGTGGGAAAAGGCATCAGGAAGTTCTGTAACTCATTTATCACAGAGATAAAGAACAGTACAAGGCCAGGAAACAATAAAGAACATCTTATGCAATAAATCCTTGTCATTGGAGGGGATGAAAAGAATTATTGCATGTGACACACAACCAGTTCTAATACATTGCTGTGAATCCTGGACACTTAGTAAAGAAGTTAAAATAAATTTCTAGAAGTTTCAGAGATGATTTACAGAAGAAAGCTGAACAGACAGTAACCTGAACGTTTTGACAGAGGATAGGATACAAAGACAACTTATCAGAAAGAGGCAGTCATCATTGTTTGGCCACATTATGAGATGACATAAACTGGAACATGTTGTAACATCTGGAAAGATTTGTAGAATGGAGATAAGAGGACAGAAAGAAAATTCTGGACAGCCCTGTCTTATGGCGCGGAAGGGTGTCAGCGCATAATCTGATGCATGTTGTTTGAGATCGCAAGATGTGGGGCGCATGATCGTCTGTGCTCGTCGGCAAGGCAATCGATGATAATAACTCGATATAACTCTTTGCTAATCATTCCAACTGAAATCTGAATGAAAGTGCTCCTGGTCTCCCCTCTCAGTTGTGAGATTCATCCAGAACTACTGCCAATCCCCGGGCATATCACTCTCTCCACAAACAGGTTTTCAATCTGTTCCCCAAGCTTCTCCACCTGGTCCCACAGGCAACTGACCACCTCCCCCTTGACCATAGGCAAACTACCACCAAGAGGTGCATTCCCTGCCAGCCTATCAGCCTGTTAATTTCCCCTGCATTCCCGCATGACCTGGGCAGAAAATCCATACAATTCTCACAATCTGTGACCTCTGAAGCAATTCTACATAAAACATCCCTTTCTCCGCCTTACTAAGCATAGTTACTGCTTAAACCTCTGTTCTCATGCTGGAGGTCGTAGTCTCATATGATAAGACTCCGTTTTCAAGAGCGAGGAACAGAGAAGTACAAAGCAGGCGTTATCAATATATCCCGAGATCACCTACATAGAGGGTAAAGTATACAAGCTAACTTGCTGTGAGTGCGCATCACTGTCGATATTTTTACTTCACAAACACCGGGACACTAAGGACAATTAAATTACACCACATGTACAGTCGTAAGTCAAGGACAATTTACATTCTCTCTTTCTCATACTCTCTCTCTCTCTCTCTCTCACATACACCCTCGCTTACTTTCTCCCACGCACATACTCTCTCACACGCATACTCTCTCTAATTCACTCTCACACTTTTTCCCTGACACACACTGAGGGAGAGAGCATTCCCGATATCCTGCTACTGGTGTCTCTGGCTTGCGGGTTGGTGCAAAGTTCTACAATTCCCCAACATACTGGGTCCAGGGTTCGAAATCAACCTCCGGAGATTTGGGAGCAGACAGCTTTGCGTTGATTTGAAGGGTATGAGAGTCGGCCATTCAGATAGCAATGATCGTAAACATTGCCAAGTGAACCACAAACAGCCAATAAATGCTGAGGTTGAATACATCATTCTGTTAAAAAGGACACGCAACTACCTTTGTTTGTATTCTAATCATACAACACGTGTCTCACGGGTAGATAAAGAGCCCGTTACCCTGGGTGGAATCTCTCTACAGGAAGTATACCCGACACAAGCACGTCGAAGTCTGACACACTGACCTCTGAGGAGCATAACTGGGGATGACACACTTACCTTCCATGTAGTTGTATCGCTGTGTGTGTTGCAGGTGTGCTGGTGAAGGCTTGGGCTCGCCTGAATGGCGAGGGACACCGGTAAAAGGGAAAGCAAGCCCACATGCAAAACTCGGTCCTTTACTACTTTAAACAGTGTGTAAGGACTACGCTCGAGTTTAAGCGAGCGAACAAAAAGAAGAAGAAGACTCCCTCGAAAAAAAAAGAGAAATGAAGGAGATGACATGTCAAACTTTCTCAGGGAAGCAACTCGTGAAATATGCAAGTATAACCATTCGAAGAATTGTTACTTCCCTTCACACAGTAAGATCAGCGGCCAGTATTTAGTGCCATTGTCCCCTGTCAGCTGACACTACCTTTTTCATACTCCGGAATGTCCAAGGATAGTGACTTCATTGCACTGGGTTTGACACCACCTTGTTCAATATCTCTCCACAGAATGGCAAGCCATTTCCTAAGAGTATCACACACAACAAGAACTCTGTAATTGCCAAACTGCACTTGTGGTTTGAACAAATCGGATAATGAACCAGCCTAGACCACAGACGCCAGGCGGTGTAGAGGCTCAAGTTCAAGGCTGTACTATGTCCGATGCTGCCATTGGAGGAGCGTCAAGCCCTTTGCATACCTGTGCATGATTGGTTGGATTCTGCAGCCAAAGTCAAACGGGATGAGGTCCCAACAACCCTCCTTAATAGCCTGCTGTGACATGCATGACAGGTTATACAGTGTTGCTATTCCCGGTTTCTTGTATGGACCCCAGGATCACACGGGCAGTTCAGGTCTTTAGTCGTGCAATAACAGCAGTTCTGATGCCAGGATGCAAGCTGTCATCATCTCTAGATAAATGTCAGAACCTTCTCATTGTCTGCTTCAGCGCTGTACTCTACGGAGTCTCCGTGAAGTGGTCAAGTCGTCTGCCTCGAGCTCCAAAAGTTGTGGGTTCGATTCCAGGCTACGCCTTTCAGTTCACGGGTGCATTTTTCTCGGATATTCCTGGGTCGTCGTCGTTAGAGCTACAGAGTTCGTGCTTTGTGCGAGGGTTTCGGCTGAAAGAGACCGAGCCATAAGAGATTAAGCACACGAAGCTGATCCTCTCGACTTTTAAGACCAAGACTCAGGCCTCTATAGGCAGTATCAATGCCAAACCCGCAGTCTTTAGGCTATAGTAGATCTCCAGTACATCATAGTTACAAGTTAGTAGCATATCCTTTACAGGATGTAGCAGTCAACCCCAGCATGTATTTTGTGACTGTTTTGTGATTTCTTGGCAAGTTTATGTTCAGTCATTTACCACTGCTGTCTGAATGACCGACCGGCACTCATATCACTGTATGAAAACCAATGAAAGGTGGTCAGTCTGCTGCCAAATTGCCCTCACCTGTTTTGAATGTGGTATGCGTGGTTACAGATCACTGCGTGACAGAGCTGGTAGGGCTGGGTATTGTTCTAAGAACACTTGGTATCTATATAATAAATGATCGTATTATTATAAACGGAGACATGGGACGCTGGTACTGAATAGAACATGTACAGAGAAAACCTGATGACAGTACAACAAGACAGTCTTTTCACTAGAACCCACAAGGCCAACGAAATACAGGGAGACTATAAACACACACAGAGGTGAGAACTAGAGACCGAGATGAGTAATGTGGGAGGAACATGGAGGTCATGAAAGATAAAACGGCGTGGCGTGAGTTGGTTGAAGGTCGATACTTCAATGGGCGATACAGGACAAAAGAAAAAGCAGCAGAATGAGGAGGAGAAGGGCAAGAAACAGAAGAAGAGAAAGAAGCAGCAGAATAAGGAGGAGAAGAACAAGGAAAAGAAGAAACAGCAGAAGAGGAAGAAATAGTAGTACGAACATATAAAAAAGAACTTGTTTCCATATGGCTACCAGCTCGAGGAGCAATAGTTAAAGAGCGTCTGGACAATTTGGTATGTTATCTGTGAAATTAGAAAGGCAAAGACAACAAATACATCTGGAGCCATAAAACAGAAACGTAAATCCAGATATGCTTGGTTTATTTTCTTTCAGGCAGCAAACAAGAACAGATCATTTGTACATATTTACATCTGTGGGCAAACTAGAAATATTGCAGGTTTTCAACAGTTAGAAAAATGCTGGCCCAAATCAAATATTTAGGTGCAGTCTGCTAGCTATGAATGAAGCAGGTTTCGGCCACAGTGTGCTCAAGCTGGCACAAACTATGTAAAACAAGGTAATTTGGGTGTCAGCCACTGATGATAACAAATGTTATGGCAATTCCACTTCATCTGAAGTAGATGTAGTTTAACTCTAACCAAAGTAGTTGTTTATAGCTAAAGTAGATGTAATTTGATATTCCATCTGAAGAAGGTGTAGTTTAACAGATGTAGTTCTAACACTATAGCTGAAGTAGATGTAGTTCTAACACTATAGCCAAAGTAGATGTAGTTCTTACACTATAGCTGAAGTAGATGTAGTTCTAACACTATCTGAAGTAGATGTAGTTCTAACACTATCTGAAGTAGATGTAGTTCTAACACTATAGCTGAAGTAGATGTAGTTCTTACACTATAGCTGAAGTAGATGTAGTTCTAACACTATCTGAAGTAGATGTAGTTCTTACACTATAGCTGAAGTAGATGTAGTTTGACATTCCATCTGAAGTAGATGTAGTTCTAACACTATCTGAAGTAGATGTAGTTCTAACACTATCTGAAGTAGATGTAGTTCTAACACTATAGCTGAAGTAGATGTAGTTCTAACACTATCTGAAGTAGATGTAGTTCTAACACTATAGCTGAAGTAGATGTAGTTCTAACACTATCTGAAGTAGATGTAGTTCTAACACTATAGCTGAAGTAGATGTAGTTCTAACACTATCTGAAGTAGATGTAGTTCTTACACTATAGCTGAAGTAGATGTAGTTTGACACTCTATCTGAAGTAGATGTAGTTCTAACACTCTAGCCAAAGTGGATTTATTTCTTTTCACTCTAGCCGAAGTAGATATATTTCTAACACTCTAGCCGAAGTAGATGTAGTTTGACATTCCATCCAAAGTAGATGTAGTTCTAACACTGTCTGAAGTAGATGATGTTCTAACACCCTATATGCAGTCGATGTAGTTCTAACACTATCTGTGCCAACAAATCTGAACACACACAAAACTTTCATAAAGCCAGAAGTAAACAGACAAGAGTACACCAGGCTACAACCTGTCTCAGTGAAGACAAAGATTAGAGACATGAATGCTTCAAGTCATGAGATAAACAAAAATCCTGATTACACAAACATTGTAACACAATATATACTTGCTACATAGCAGTCCCAGTGCTGAAACTACTACACAAGACAGATAAATAAATTATTCACTTATGGTATGTGAATGTCTTATAACTAAATTTAATTCTTAACAAACACAGGATTTTCCCCATTTTTATTGCATGATTGATTGTTTTTGTTCCTTTTCGTTTTTTTTTCCCCCTTCAATTTTTATATTTTGTTGAAATTAAAAAATTCAGATTTTTTTTTAAAAATTGTCTGGTTTTGTTTATCAGAAGTATATTGATGCAATACAAAGTTTTAAAGGAAACATTTTAAAAGTTTAGCTTCAGAAAAAATAAAATGAAACAAAAACTTGAAAGTTCTAAACCACAATGGCTGGCTACCCATTATTTATCCCAAATACTTTCTTTACCACGTAAACAAACTTAGTAAGAACCACATACATATCTCTGTCACTGAAATACAACAATCACATTTTTCTAATTCACCCATTAGTTGTGTCTTAAATTTCAAACAAAGCAAAGAAAGAAGCAACACACACATCAATCCAACATTTCAATTGGTATGTACACACATACTGAATGGTATGTACATACAATGAACTGCTTTTTAAACACTGAGATAAAAAAGCATAAAATAAGCAAATTATAAGTGCAAGTGAAAGACTGAAAAGACAAATTGTGCAAGAGCTGACCTAAAGAGACCAAAAGAAATTAACATATTAACAAAGTTTGATGTCTTCATGATCTGCTGTATAACTGCTGTTAGAGTGAGGAATCACTCAGCAGGGAATGAGGGCGGACAGCTCACAACAGAGACAATCTGCAGCCACAACGGTTGACTTCTGCTGGGAGAGACCCAGCACTTGTGGACTTGGCCAGAGTGCAGTGACATTGATGTAAAGTCTAACCCCAGCTGGGCGATGTCTGTTTTGAATCGATGGTTGCAACCAAGCCTGGCTTGAGGAGCACTTGCCTGTTCAAACCCCCATTGAGACAGTCCATCAGTGCTCCGATTCCCTCCTCAGTAAATCCCGCAGCATGTAGCGGCTTACAACACCAGTTCTGTGTTGGTTTATTAACCTTCTTTGGCTTCCTGCATAGTGCTTTTGTCTGGCCACACCTCTTTTAACTTGCTGTGCCTGGCAAGTTTTGTTTTTCTCCTACCAGGAAATGTTCTCAGAATTGAAGTGGCTAGCACGATATGACCACTGCACCCATCAAGCACCAACAGGTCCATACAAATATGGGGCAGGCACTTTATAACGAATACATCCCACTGCACGGAAAAGGGTTCTAAATTGTTGTTTTTTTTAAACTGTAGGGTGGGTGGAAGGTGCCAAAGCCTGTATGCTATGGCTAGGCATGTTGCCTTGGTTGTGTCATATCTATGTGTGTAAGGTGTATCCTTGATGCTGTCTAGATCCATCACATGATTGGTGCTGCAGTTTCTCATTGAGAGAGCCGTCCATCTGCTTTGAGGATTATATGCTCCGCTATTTTCAACTCTTGAATTAGACATGGATTTTATTTATTTTTGTTTTACATTCGCTGGCTGTTAACTTTGAACTCAAGCGTAGTCCATACACGTGCTACTACTTCTAGTGCACTGCACTGATTTGTGCATGTGGATTAGCCTTTCCTACTACTAGTGTCCCTTGCCATTAGGTGAACCCACTCCAACTTCTGAGGTACTTGTAATTGACCACCCTGTGTCAAGGATGAGAAGTAAAAATTTTAATCCAACTGGCCGGTGTAGGGGTTGAACCTGCTACCTCAAAAGCAGCACACCGGAAGTTTAAGAGAGAGTTCTCTTATTCTTTCAGCCATGCTGAACTCCGTCATGGATTTAAAAATATGCAAAACGTAACAAGCAGGACGAAACGAAACAGTGTGGCAATGTTACCAGACACACACTGGTCTATGGCTAAGAACCCTCAGAAATCTCAACCTCTCTCCTCGTATTCTTTAAGAGTCAAATTCACCATCCCTTCCCCCACTAGAATTAATCAAAAGTGGTCATAAGGACTGTAGTTGCACTCTTCAACCACTCTACCAACACACACACACTGGTGAAAATAACCACGTGGTAGAGACAGTTACAACCCGTGGGAAGTGAAGTGTTAGACCCTCACATATGCTAGGTCACCACATCATGAGATAAAAGGGCCAATTCCCTTCCCCAACAACTTTCCTTCCCAGATAATTCTATAGGTTATCCAGTGCCCATTGTATGAGCCTGGTTAAAGCCTAGAGCCATACTGATGAGAACATATGAAGCCTATCAGAGGTGGGGATCGAACTCAGACCATGCCTTGGCAGGCAAGTGTACTAACCACAATCCTACCACAGCTGCAACTCTACCAAATCCTACCACACCTGCAACTCTACCAACAAGGTGTCATAATTTTCACTGGGAAATAAAGGATGAATGAGTTCACTTTGGCATATCTATGAAACTGAAAAAAATCAGTACTACTGGTTCCCTGAACTGATAGTATCAAATCATTGCTACAACTGTAACACAGTTTTATCGTAGACAAACACAAGAAATATCACAGTCATCCGATCTACCTAAGCTAAGATGACAATAAGATTAACAAATCAAACAAAATAGTTGCATTATTATCAGGTCCTTGCACTGAATGCTGACACTGAAACAAAACTGTATTATCTTAAACAAGAGAAGAAAAAACAAATCACAGTTCCCTGATCAAACTATGTTAAAATAAAATGATTTATAAATCAAAGACAATGGTTGCTATATTACCAGTTCCCAGCATTCATAGTGACAAATGACTGCTGACGGTAAAACAACACTGTTTTGATCTTAAAAGAAAAATCATAGTTCCCTGATCTACCTATGTTAGGATGACAAAAAGATTAACAAATCAAACACAATGATGCAATATTACAGTTGCAATATTACTGGTTCCCTGCAATGACAGTACCAAATCATTGCTATAACTGTAACAAAGTTATATTACCTTAAAACAAAAGAACAATCAATTCCCTGATCCACCTATGCTAGAATAACAATAAAATTTAACAAATCAAAGACAAGGGTTGCAATATTATTGCATTCACAGTATCAAATGGACGCTGACACTGAAATGAAACTGTATTATCTGAAACAAAGGAACAATCAGAGTTCTCTGATCCACCTATTCTAAGGTGACAATAAAATAACAAAGCAAACTCTGGAAATGAAATTACTACCTACTTTGTTAAAAAAAACAAATGGTTTTTGTATCTAAAGTAAAAAAAGAGAGGTTAATTTCCTGTCAGCTGGTCTTGCTGAACCTGATACTGCTCTGCATATAAAATCAAACAGAAACAACAGACTTTCTGGTCAGCTATCTTGTCAAATCCTGGCACGGGAAGGTCTATAAGAATTTGAGAGCCTCTCTGAAGTCCGCGTAATTCAGCCGAGACAGCAGCAGAAAGTTCATCACAGACCTCATGTCCCAGCTGTCTGACTGGTTGCCGAAGATGAGTCGACACAGCATGGACAAACTCTGAATCATGACCAATGAGAACTTCCGTCGCTCCTCGTTGAGAGCATCCGACATCTGCCCCAGCCTCTTATTGTTGGTCTTTCTGGCGTTCAGTGTGGTCTTCCTGGGCAGTTTTCGGACTCTTCCAGCGTGAGAGTCATGAGAAATTCTGCAGCTGTTACCATCCAGAACTAGCATCTGTACAACTGTGGCAGCCACACTTGGTGATGGGCGCTGGGGGAATAGATCTTATGTAAATTAAATGGGTTAAACTGGGGGAATAGACGTATGTAAATTAAATGGGTTAAACTGAGGGAATAGACACATACAAATGTGTTAAACTACGCTAAAGCAGTGGAAATGTAAATTTAGCATGCGTCTCACATCACGTACAATATGCCAACTACAAATAAATTGTGCAAAGTATTGTTTGTCTTTATAATTGAAATGTAAACAACTGAAAGACAAATGGTCGGTCAGCATGGCCGAATGGATAAGAACACATGTTCTTAAACATCTGGTGTGCTGATGCAGAGGTAAGGGGTTCAACTCCTACACCGGAATTTTTTTACCCAAAGTATTTCAGGATCCTCGCCGATGCAACGGAGTTCGTGCATTGAGTTGAGTTTCTCCAGACTCAGGTTTGAGTTAGGAGGAAAACGGAGCAATTATGGGTTAAATCGTGAGCCGTGATGTTGATCCAATGACTAAAACTAAAACTAAACTAAACCCCTACACCGGACAGCTGGACTAAAATGATGACCTGTCGTCCTTGACTTAGGGACGTAACTTACAAGTACCCCTGAAGTCAGAGTGGGTACGCCTGATGATGAAGGACACAGTTAATAGGGAAAGCTAATCCACACGTAAAATTCAGTCCAGCACAACTAGAAGTAGTGTGCATGGACTACACTTGAGTTCAAAGCGAGCGAGAGCCAAATATAAAAAAAAGGCCCAAATGTTGGCTAGTTCTACAAAGTACAATTACAAAACACAGTGGATGTTGCAGTGACAAGCCTTCATCAGCAAACAACAAGAAAATGCAATAACACACCAATAATGGAGATGACAAGTCAGCGACTACACTAAGGCATAATATAATGGGATAATGTAGAACATAAATAAGCAAAATGAAATAAAACTCAATCAATCAATAAGGTGCCATCCCCACAATGAAGGTTGGTTGCGATGGATCTCCAACACTCTCTTGACTTGATTGTACATTCTGTCAGACTACTGTTCATCCATATCTTGATGTTATCTTCCCACTTGTATTGTTGTCTATCTCTTGCCTTCAACCATACCTCCAGTATGATGTTTATAAGAGTGTTGTCTTTTATATGGCCAGAATATTTCACCTGCCTCTTTTTCAATTTTTCCATCAATGCTCTTTCCATCCTCAGTTTTTCTAGAACTCTGTACTTTCTTGTTTTTGTTTCCTTGAAATACGATATATTCTTCTGTACATCAAAATTTCCAGGACATCTATTCAACTCTCTCTCCATTCCCAGTTTTTCTAGACCAGTGGTTCTCAACCGGTGGGTAATTCCCCCCAGGGGGGAATTTTGGGGTTTCCAGAGGGAGGGGGGGGGGGGGGGGGGGGGGGGGGGGGGGGAGAGAGAATGAAGATTATTTCAAGATTGTGTCAATACAAGAACCGATTACTTGATCTTGTTTTTCCCTTTATACTTTATGGATCTGTACGTCTCACCCTTCTAAAATTCATGTTAAAGTAAGTAGACCCACAAATCACGTTTTATGTGGACGTCTAGACTTGTTTTAGTATGTGCTATTAAATTTAGTTTCAATTATTAGGTATTCTGTGTAGGGGCAGAGGGGGGGGGGGGGGGAGAGGAGGAGAAATGACGTTCTAAAAAAATTGTGTGTGTGTGGGGGGGGGGGGGGGGGGGGGGAGAGAAAGAGATATGGCGTCCTAAGCATATGGTGAAGGGGGGCACAGGCCAAAAAAGGCTGAGAACCACTGTTCTAGACCCTCCATATTTGACTGTTTTTATTTCCTTGAAATACATTTTCGTCCGTATATCCACATCTCCAGGGCCTCTACTCAACTTTCCAATTGCTTGTTTATTGTCCAGACTTCTATGCCACGTAGTAGTGTGAATATACATAACATTTGACAATTTTCATTGTTAAAGCGTTGTTAATCTCTCTAGATATTAATACTAATTTGATGATGATAAAAGCAATTTTGGCCATTCTGACAGAAGCTGATAATAAAGACAACATTATTATTGGCATCTTATTTTTAACTAAACTTGTTTTAACAGATGACATCATGACGAGAATTACTCTGCACTTTTTTGTCAAGGCTATATCCCTGATCATCCCAATTTCAACTGTTTTTTTTTTTTCTGAATTGCCTTTCCTAGCCTATGAACATAATGCTGCAGGTAGAAGAAGGGATGGACTCCACTGTCTTACCTTTTTAGGATCTCGGCAGAGTAAAGCTTTGACCAGCCGTTTCACTGCACTTGGAACATCACCTGAAATTGGATAAGAATTAAAATGAGATCAAATTGATAAAAATTACACTCAGCCCAGGTACATGCTGTGTCAAATTTAAATCTGTTGGCCGTTAATAGGATTTTGACTAGTCTCGTTATACTCTCTTTGTCTAGTCTCGTCAATCTGTGTAGTTTGATTTCTAATCTAGTTCTGTCCTATCTTATCATTCATCCAGCACAGTCATGTTCTGTCCTGTCCTACCTTTCACCCAGCCCAATCTAGTTATGTCCTGTCCTACCTTTCACCCGGCCTAGTCTAGTTCTGCCCGGCTATACACGAACCCCATCTGTTTTGATCCACACATGACATAAATAAACAAGAAATATAAAAATGCCAATTCTTGAGGAAGAAAACAACATACCTATCATTAAATCTCCAGAAATACGAAACAAATTCTACCCCAAAAAGAAAGTTGAACATACCTGGCAGTGGTGGCAGATCCTCCTCCCTGTAGTTTCTACTGCTCAACTGCTTCCGTGGTTGTCCTCGACTTGGGTAGAATGGATTTTCCCCACCAAGAATTTCGTAAGCGATGGCCCCAACTGCCCACAGGTCAGACTTACTGAAGTCCAGGAAACTATCCGGGCCAGGCACGGCTGTGACCAACTGCAAAGATCAGACACGAAATCACATTAAGAGATGCAGTAGCTAATGAACAGCACATGTGTTGTTGTCTACTATACAGTAGCTAATGAACAGCACATGTGTTGTCGTCTATTATACAGTGGCTAATGAACAGCACATATGTTGTTGTCTCCTATACAGTGGCTAATGACCAGCACATGTGTTGTTGTCTACTATACAGTGGCTAATGAACAGCACATCAGTTGTTGTCTACTATACAGTGGCTAATGAACAGCACATGTGTTGTTGTCTACTATACAGTGGCTAATGAACAGCACATCAGTTGTCTACTATACAGTGGTTAATGAACAGTACATGTGTTGTCTACTATACAGTGGCTAATGAACAGCACATGTGTTGTTGTCTATTATACAGTGGCTAATGAACAGCACATGTGTTGTCTACTATACAGTGGCTAATGAACAGCACACGTGTTGTTGTCTCCTATACAGTGGCTAATGAACAGCACATGTGTTGTTGTCTACTACACAGTGGCTAATGAACAGCACATGTGTTGTCTACTATATAGTGGCTAATGAACAGCACATGTGTTGTTGTCTACTATACAATGGCTAATGAACAGCACATCAGTTGTCTACTATACAGTGGCTAATGAACAGCACATCAGTTGTCTACTATACAGTGGCTAATGAACAGCACAAGTGTTGTTGTCTCCTATACAGTGGCTAATGAACAGCACATGTGTTGTTGTCTACTATACAGTCGGGAGATCTTGGGTTCAATCCTCATCACGGCGGTTTCACAATTTAAAAACTTAACCCGGTCTAAAGTTGGTACCAGGAAATGTCTGGGAAAGTAAAGGCGACCGGCATGACACCGACCGCATCATCCACTAGTGCAGTTTGGTCACACACATATAAAATATGGGTCTACTTCCACATGACAGGGACTTTTGCTTACTATCAAGTTGTGGTGACAGAGTGGTTAGTGTATGGACTTACTAGTGATTTGGTCTTGAATTCAAAACCCAGTGGAGGCATGACCGGATACAGCTGTGGCGAACTGCGAAGGTCAGACAGATTAAATCTCCACTGTTCTGTCTAGTCCAATTTTATCGCCACAGTTTTGACTAGTCCTATTCTATCTCCAGTTTTGTCTGGTCCTATTCTATCCCCAGTTTTGTCTGGTCCTATTCTATCTCCAGTTTTGTCTGGTCCTATTCTATCCCCAGTTTTGTCTGGTCCTATTCTATCTCCAGTTTTGTCTGGTCCTATTCTATCCACAGTTTTGACTAGTCCTATTCTATCTCCAGTTTTGTCTGATCCTATTCTATCCCCAGTTTTGTCTGGCCCTATTCTATCCACAATTTTGACTAGTCCTATTCTATCCACAATTTTGACTAGTCCTATTCTATCCACAATTTTGACTAGTCCTATTCTATCTCCAGTTTTGTCTGGTCCTATTCTATCCACAATTTTGACTAGTCCTATTCTGTCTCCAGTTTTGTCTGGTCCTATTCTATCTCCAGTTTTGACTAGTCCTATTCTATCTCCAGTTTTGTCTGGTCCTATTCTATCCCCAGTTTTGTCTGGTCCTATTCTATCTCTAGTTTTGACTGGTCCTATTCTATCCAGTTTTGACTAGTCCTATTCTATCCCCAGTTTTGTCTGGTCCTTTTCTATCCCCAGTTTTGTCTGGTCCTATTCTATCTCCAGTTTTGTCTGGTCCTATTCTATCCACAGTTTTGACTAGTCCTATTCTATCTCCAGTTTTGTCTGGTCCTTTTCTATCCCCAGTTTTGTCTGGTCCTATTCTATCCCCAGTTTTGTCTGGTCCTATTCTATCCTCAATTTTGTCTGGTCCTATTCTATCTCCAGTTTTGTCTGGTCCTATTCTATCCCCAGTTTTGTCTGGTCCTATTCTATCCACAATTTTGACTAGTCCTATTCTATCTCCAGTTTTGTCTAGTCCTATTCTATCCACAGTTTTGACTAGTCCTATTCTATCTCCAGTTTTGTCTGGTCCTATTCTATCCCCAGTTTTGTCTGGTCCTATTCTATCCACAATTTTGACTAGTCCTATTCTATCCACAATTTTGACTAGTCCTATTCTATCCCCAGTTTTGTCTGGTCCTATTCTATCCCCAGTTTTGTCTGGTCCTATTCTATCCCCAGTTTTGTCTGGTCCTATTCTATCCTCAGTTTTGTCTGGTCCTATTCTATCTCCAGTTTTGTCTGGTCCTATTCTATCTCCAGTTTTGTCTGGTCCTATTCTATCCACAATTTTGACTAGTCCTATTCTATCTCCAGTTTTGTCTGCTCCTATTCTATCCACAGTTTTGACTAGTCCTATTCTATATCCAGTTTTGTCTGGTCCTATTCTATCCACAATTTTGACTAGTCCTATTCTATCCCCCGTTTTGTCTGGTCCTATTCTATCCCCAGTTTTGTCTGGTCCTATTCTATCCCGTTTTGTCTGGTCCTATTCTATCTCCAGTTTTGTCTGGTCCTATTCTATCCACAATTTTGACTAGTCCTATTCTATCCCCAGTTTTGTCTGTCCTATTCTATCCCCAGTTTTGTCTGGTCCTATTCTATCTCCGGTGGTCTCCCTGACCTAGGAATTAAACGACTTTCTCTGTAATTCCGTTTATCCACGTAGGGTAACGCACAACGCGAGAATCAGAAACTGTTCTCGCAGCATTGGTAACTTAAGGGATAAGTAAGCCAACTGTCCAGAAAGCAATGGCAAACTACTGAGCGTAATCAGCGTAATCTTGCCAAGAAATGAACGACAGCAGTAAAATACTGGTGTTGACAGCGATGGGATATGCGGGGGGAAAAAAATTCTATCTTCACTGTTTTGTCTGGTCCAATCCTATGTCCACTATTTTCTACTCCCATCCTATCTCTACAACCTTTCTAGTCATCTTGTCTTATTATGTCTGGTCCCATCCTATTCCCATAGCCATACGTAGCATATGTAGAGTCTTGTCTCGCTGCTTCTACCCCAAAACCAAACTATCTACACTCACTTCAGGGGCCATAAGCCAGGAATTGCCTCCGATGTACATATCCCGAGTTGGGTACGGAATCTCCAATGATTTGTTCTCCGTAGCAAGACAGCATCCAAAATCACAGATCTCAAGACGAGGTACACCTTGAAAATAAATCATGAAATAAAAACTTTACAACAGCCAATAAATCGCAGACTGCATAACAGCATCTATGAGTGGTTACATCAGTATTTCACTCTTCTCCTTCCAACAGAATTTTGACGAATGTCAACATAAAAGCCACAAACAATATAAGACGTTGTATTGCCTGGCATATTTCGCGTTATCTGAGGGAATAACAGATGTTCCACATTCAAACAATACCTGTGACTATGTGTTTTAATTGTTTCAGCTAAAGTATTATTCATTTATACACTTCAGATGATATACAACCCTGCAGTATACACCTGACAAGATGCAGTGAAATATGCCAGGCAATAAACCATGCAACATATTGTTTGTGACTTCTGTCTTTAAATATCGAGTCCGTCTGACTCGGGCTCTGAATGTTGTGGGTTCGATTCCGGGCCGTGTCTTTCGGTACACGAGTGCATTTTTTCATAGACTCCTGGGGGTCATCGCTGGAGCTACTGAGTTCGTGCTTTGTGCAAAGTTTTTGGCGGTTTGCTGCGGAAAGAGACTGAGCCATATGGGATCAAACCCAGTGCAATGAAGTCGACCCTGTTGACTTTTAAGCAACTTTTAATACTGAGTTTGTATTGGATAGATCAATTCATTCTATTTTTTGTCCAATTAAATTGAAGTACTCTTTTGTAACTTACATTCAAGGCAGAAATTTGCATTCAGCAGATTTATTAAATGTCACTTTTACAGCTTTATTACTTTTAGGGTAAAGTTAATTGCTTGTCCTTTATGGGACATTGCAGTCATCCCCCAGCATTTATTGCCTGTTTGTAATTTAAAAACTATGTATTCCCTTCATGAATTTAAACAGTTGCCATAAACAAAATATTGCATGATTTTTTGCCTGGCATATGTCGCTGCGTCTCATGAGGTGCATACTGTAGACTTATATATCAAACGAAGTGACGTAATAAATGATACAGCGGCTGAAATATGATGCACATCGTCGCTGGTATTGTTTGAATGTGGAGAAGATTATCTCCACAGAAGTAGAACACTTAACAGGAAGTCCCTCGATTTACATAGCAACGGCTGGAATTGATTAATAGATAATACTTCGATATGTTTAAGCAACTGGTTATTGTTCATCGAACACAGTATACAAAATACGGTCAGTTTATTAATTCTATGATTGTTAATCAGCAATTGTTCCATGATGGCCAAATTTGATGTTTTTAACCTGTCAACTGCACAGGAATTTTGTAATTTATTGAGCAATGTATAAGCTCACTAGTATACTAGTGCTCTCTAAAAGATCGGCATCTCATACCACTGAAATAAACATCAAAGTGGTTGGCTTCCAAATCGCCTGCAGCCAATTTCAAACCCTCGGCTGTGCATCTCAAGATCCCCTAAGACCCAGTTCTGGTTTTTTGGTACAAATTCATAACATGCAATGAGTGAATGCAATGAGTGAATGTAATGAGTGAATGCAATGAGTGAATGCAATGAGTGAATGCAATGAGTTAATGTTACCTCCAGCCTCTGGTACATCAACCAACACATTATCAGACTTGAGGTCTCGATGAGCAATCCCATGCTGCCCCATGTGGGTCACGCCTTCCAACAGCTGGGCCAACATCAAGCACCTGGTCTCCATAGGGATCTCGTTGTTAGCCAGGTAATCTCGAAGGTGTGTGCTGCGTCTAATTTGACATTAGAAATTAAATATAAGAATGTGTTCTCAAATAAAGAAAAAATAATGTTTATAGCATGTGATTTTGGCATATACACATTTGAATCTGCGATTTGATATGGAGTTTGTGCACTTTACTGAGATCATTCATGTGATCTATGGGAGGAGACGAAGCACTTATGGAGATATCCATGTGCAATAAAAGCCACCTTTAACCAAACCAACTGTAATGTCTTCTTTTGCTCTAAAACTAAAATACAAGATTAATATCGAAGAAATGGAGAAAAAAATTGTCTTGTCATGGCACAGAGTGATGTCAGCACATGGACTGATTCTCGCTGCCGGAGATCGCAAGGTGTGGGTGGGGGAACACAATTGTCTGGTTCCAGTTTTTATGAGTCAGCAAGGCACGTGATGAAACTTCCTTGCTTGTCTAATTGTCTGTCAGAGAAACATGCCCCAGACTTCCGAAGACCCACATTTCAAAAGCCTCAATTTTATGTTCCACCTTTCTGTTCTCGATCTACATTTCAAAAGTGTCAATTTTATGCTCCAACTTTCAGTTCAAGATCCATGTTTTAAAAAGCCTCAATTGTATGCGCCATCTTTTTGTTCAAGATCCACGTTTCCACTACACACACAACAGTGTCAGTCGTGTTGCCATAGTGGTTAGGGAACTAGCCTGCCAAGACAAAGGTCCGGTTCAAACCCCAGCAGAGGAAGGGTTATTTTTTTCTGCGAAGTACAGTTCTGGGATTGACCCAGCCTCATAAAAAAAACAGGCATCAGACAATTTTGATGCGCCCCAATTTCATTTTCTGTGAGATTTGGGTACAAGTGCATGTTTCATGTTGCTGACTGCTCTTTGCTGTTCCAGTTCTGTTTATGCAATTTCTATGTTGCATGTGCCATCTTCTGTCAATGTACCTTGATACCTGTTCCAATTTCTCATTACTCTCATAAATATCAAGTGTTGATCATTCTTTCCTTTAGTAGATGTACTTTAGGGGTTTGGGGCCAAAAGGTCGGTGGCACCACAGGAGCGCCAAAACAACAGCCCTCTAGGAATCCAACCCCCCGGGGCCCCACCCCCCTAGGCCCCGGGGCGCACACCTCCCGGAGCGCTACTTAGAGATATAGTATGTATGAAGTACACACCATGGACACACATCAGTGGCTAAAAGCGAATCCAACACGACAGCGTATGTACTGTTGGAAGAATACCGAATGAGAGTGGACCCACTACCACCCCCCAGGGGTTTGGTGCAACTACCAAAGATTTGAAGAGTCGCGCAGGGGACTTCGTCGTATTATAATGCACCACCGCAAGTGAATTAGAGCTACAACCTCCCAGGGTATATCAAGATGAATGGTTGTGAGTGGCTCAAACTCGGCACAGAGCTGCGCTGCGGTCGGTCTTGCGTTGGTCTTTTCTGTTCAAGGCACAATGCACAAGCGAAGCGGGGCGTGACCATAGAAGAGTGTATATTCTGTGAGAGGGGGGTTAAGCGCCCTTATGAGATGTGTGAGCGTTGTACGCTAGACGCCTTCCATAGGATGATTTGGGAGTTTGAGAGAAAGACCGGCAGGGGATCTTCACACTGCTCGTAGAAAAACCAAGAAGTATAAACGGACTGGTTTCAATAGTAAAGAAGAAGAGCTTATAGAAACAATGGAGAAGAGGAATATTGGTCTGATGGGAATAGCGGACACCAGAACAAAAGGGAAAGGATGCAAGGAGCTCCACCGCAGTTACACGTTTGTTTACTCTGGAGTAGAACAGCAAGAAAGGGCAAGACACGGTGTGGGAATAGTCATCGAACCACGGCTAGCAAGAGGAATACTAGAAATAAAATATATATCAGAAAGAATCATAACAGTGAGAATAAAAGAACAAACAATCACAACATATGTACAGATATACGCACCATGTAATGCAAACAATAATGAGCAAGAATGCGAGGACTTCTACGAAGACATACATGATGTGCTAAACAAAATAGATAAGCAGGACAACATCATAGTTATGGGAGACTTCAATGCAAGACTAGGACATAACAGAGTGGGCATAGAAAAACACCTGGGAGCATTTGGAGATCAGCAAAATGAAAGGAATGATAACGGAAGTAGACTGATAGAGCTTTGCAGCCAACACGACCTCTATATAACAAACACATTCTATAAACATAAAGATTCGCAAGTATACACCTGGTATAAATGGAACAATCTAGATACTAAAAGCCAAATTGATTTTATATTAACAAGAAATAACAGAAAGAGAAATATATTAGATGCAAGAGCAGTGCCCAATTTCAGTATAAACACAGATCATAAAGCAGTCGTTGCCACAATAAGAACCATTAGAAGAAGAATACAAAGAGCAGGAAAATACATGCCATGCGAATCAGTAAACTTAAAAAACCTTAAAGACGAGGCAGTAAGGGAAAATTATGAGAAAGAACTAACTGAACTCTTTGTAAAATTACCTACGGAAAGAAAAACAGTGGAAGAAGAATGGGAGATATTCAAATCAAGCATTTTAAATACTGCAAAAATAACATGCGGAACCACGAAAAAACGCAAAACACGGATAAAGAAAATAACAAGTTGGTGGAACGCAGAGGTAAAGAAAGCGGTAAAAGAAAAAAAGGAAAAATATAAAAAGTGGTTGAAGAGCAAACAGGAATGTGATTACAGAGAATACAGAATAGCGAGAAGACATGTGAGTAGAATAGTAAAGAGGGAAAAACAAAAAGACTGGGAAGAGTATGGAGAAACCCTAAATAAAAACTACAAGGAGGCAACCAGAAACTTCTACAAAAAGATAAGTGCAATGCGAACCAGAGGAGAACCCTTTGACCCAACTGAAATAATTAACAGCGAAAATGGAGAACCAATAAGTGAACAAAAACAGATCCTAATAAGATGGAAGCAGTATTTCGAACAACTTCTCAACATCCCATCAGATGTCACAGGAATTCAAGAGACCTACACAGATGTCACCGAGGAACTAGAACCAGACATACTAAAAGAAGAAATTATAGAAGCCATCAGATTAGCCCCATTAAACAAATCACCAGGACAGGATGAAATACCAAATGAACTAATTAAAGCAGCAAGGGAAGTAGGAACAGCTTGGCTACATAGACTATTCAACCATGTTTGGGTAGAACAACAGACACCACGAGACTGGGGAAATGCCATAATTATCCCAATTTGGAAAAACAAAGGCAGCAAAAGAGATTGCACACAATACAGAGGCATTTCACTGTTGAGTCATACTGGGAAAATATTTTGCAAAATTCTTGAAAAAAGATTACGAACTACTTTAGAACCCCAGCTAAGCGAAACGCAGCTTGGATTTAGGAAAAACAAAGGATGCACAGACGCCATTTTTGCTCTTAGACAACTTATAGAAAAATCAATTGAATTCAATGAAACACTCTACTTAGCCTTTGTCGACCAAGAAAAGGCATTTGATAGGGTAGATAGAAACAAGCTGTGGGAAATCCTTAAACAATATGGAGTGAGTACACATCTAACAAACCTATGCAGAAGTTTATACAACAACAGTGAATGCATAGTGAGAGCAACTGGAGAACACTCAGAACCCTTCACCATAAGATCTGGAGTACGACAAGGTTGTGTCCTGTCCCCTCTCTTGTTCATAACATATATAGACAACATATGTAAAGAAACCAGCCAAGCAGAGACAGCAAGAATACCGCATGACGAGAACACAGAAGAAGAACCATCTGCAAATCTAACCATTAGAGAACTCCTGTTTGCGGACGACCAAGCACTAATAGCAAAATCAGAAGCTGAATTACAAGACCACATGAATAGTCTAAACGAAATGTGTAGGGAACATAACATGAAAATTAGCACAAGCAAAACAGAGGTAATGACTATAACTAAAGAAGAACAAACAGCAACAATTCACCTAAACGAACATCCCTTGAAACAAGTAAAGAGCTTCAAGTACCTAGGAAGTATAATATCATCAAATGGCAGATCAGAAGACGAGATCGAAAATAGGTGCAATAAGGCAAATCAACTCATTGGACAAATGGCACCAATACTAAAGAACAAACATGTATCAATAACTACTAAGAAAGCACTTTACAACACAATCTTCCTACCAACTCTCTGCTACCAATGCCAAACCTGGACAATGACAGAAAAAGAGAAAAGAAAAATCACAACAACAGAAATGAGGTTTCTGAGAAGAATACTCAACGTATCAAGAAGAGATAAGATCAGAAATGAAGAAATCAGGACTAAAGTAGGGGTTAAAGCTGCTCTAGATTTTATTAGAAAGCAGCAAGTCAAATGGTTTGGCCATGCAAGTAGGCTACCAGTCAACAGCATGCCACAACAAGCAATGATGTACAGACCAGATGGAAACAGAGGAAGAGGCCGACCACGTAAACGTTGGACTGAGGGAATAACAGAATCCATGGGAATGTCGATATACGAAGCCCATAACCGGGCACTCTCACGAAGTTTATACTTCACCTCGCCACCGCAAGGTACAAGAGGAACATGATGAGATGAGATGAGAGAAAGACCAACATCAAGCTGCGCCCATATAAAGGTATGAAGCGGGATACCCAACCGGACTGTGTTTTAGAGACATGCCTACTTGCCAGTGGTTCAAGAGTCCCACAACGTTTTGTGGAAAGCCCTCAAGACGACGCTTTTGCGACTATCATCTCCGGATGATACAACGCCAAGGCAGAAGAATAAGTGGGGGAACTATAATCATTCATACTCCTTGGGGTTGGAGGTCCTTAGGAGTTCCACCAGACTGTTTGGAAACAATCGCTGAGGAGGATGTGCAGAACGGGTGAATGTCTAGCCTGTCAATTTGAAGCCGACTGGGATAGTGAACCGTGGAGCAGCGATGTATCGGTGGCTGCACGATGTATGGTTCTGCAACATACATAGCACCCTTTTCGCTCTGATCTGGGAGAAATCCAAACTTGCGCGCAAGTCAACACACTTCCGCTTAAAACGATCACGCCGGAAGTAGCGTGACTGAGCATAGCAAGCGTGATCGTTTTGTTTCTGCGTGACAAGTTTTATGAGCCGCGCGAGCGGGACAATTTTTTCTCGCTAAGAAAATTGCGCGGCCCAGATACTCGAGTGGAGTTCAGAATTAGAGACTAGCGCATCAAAGTTAAAATGAAGAATTGTAGGTGGCTTGTGCATGAAGGGGCCTCGATCCGGTGCGATCGCAGGTGCCGCGGCGAGTTCTGCTACAAACACCTCCAACTACTTAAAAAGGGTAGGAATGTGTTTGGGTGCACTATCTGTAATACAACAGTACAGCAAACGTTCGATATTTGCCACACTTGTGATAGTGAACTAGCTGAGCGCTATGTGGCTCTGACAAGAGATTTGCCAGTAGACGATCCCATGGAGAAATTCATCGAGGTGAAAGAGGCTATGAAAAAAGAGCGCGCTATCTAGCGGGCTATCTAGCAGGCGGGTTTCTGGCTGGTGGGGTGAAGTCAGTAAGCTCTTTTTTCTGGTGCAAGTCGGCAGAAACTTTGCGCCGAATTTCAGCCTGCTGTTGTCGAAATTTCACTGATTCATTCAGAATTAATTTAAATTCCGCATCAGAAATTTCCTGGTCCTGCAAGGCCGCCGAGACAAGATCGGAGATTGTTGAAAGTTTCGATTCAACCAAAATCCTGATTTCATCATGCTTCTTGGCTTTAAGCGCACATCTGTGGGTCACCAACTTGCCGGCCGCCCCCAATAGCCCACATACGAGAGCACCTATCTCTAGGCCGAAGACGACTGGGACTACAATGGCTGTTGACAGAAGCCCCACACTCACCGTAAGCAGTGCTGTATCAATCCCATCCAAGACATTCACAATCCGATGGTACTTCTTATACAACAGAGACCGTTTTTCATGCTCAGCCTCCAAGCTCTTCTGTAGTCTAGTGATCTCTTGAAGACGAAAGGTCTGGTCGGGCGCCATTGTATATTAACCACACGCATCTATATATTCAATTTGAGGTGATACGTTTTGAATCCTCCTCACTGATAAATTGTGTAGTAAACAAAAACTTGATAAGATGAATCCAAGGTGATACATTAATATTTCCTAAAACGATTTTATCAATTTTTTTAACCTCAACCGCAGGATCTGTCACACGCACTATTGGCCCACCATCCACAATATTAATAACAATCCACACCACTACTGAAGCCTTCTGAGATTTTACCTCAAAACCTTTCATAACCTCCCCCCAATTTGTAAATGGCCCCCCTGTAAGATAGAGCTTGAAATATATACTACTCCCAGCTTCGGGGGTGAAGATAAAAGGGGGTGAAAACTGCTCACCTGCTACCAAAGAAAGGGAGTAAACGGCATTGTCACCTTTAAGAGTTAAGTCTCTATCCACACCATCAATAAGTACCCTACCAACTTCCACAACCTCAAGCCTATACGGTTGAATCCCCATGTTTGTAAGGTAGCTGAATTTATTATTCATCATCCCAATATATGGATTTTTTACCTCAAACCATAACTTCCAGTCGGGAGGCCCCATTCGGCTGTCTACATACTCCTTTGCAGTTTTGAAATGTTCGGTCAAGCGCTTCACGAGCGTGTCCTCAAACGCCTTCGTAACCCATACCACTGCACGTTTTGTAAGCTCAACATCATATGTCTTTGCTGAGTCTTTAACACGCTCATGTACACATTTTTTTGTGGCCACCTCATCTTCTGTAGGGTCTGGGAGACTAGTGATATGGTTACCATGCATATCAAGGACACCAGACAAGGCACCACCACTAAGTTGAAGATAATCTTTCAAACCCGCATCAACATATGTCTTTGTAGCCATACCTTGGGTGCGCTTATCTATCACCCGCTTAACGCCCGCATCTACATAAACCTTCGTAGCCGCCCCCTGAACAGTTGTTGGGTCTGCTAAATTAGTGATGAGACGTTTCTGCATATCAAGATCCCCAGACAAGGCACCACCACTAAGTTTAAGATAGGGGAGCTCACCAATAGAGTCCCTAATTACTTTATCCTGAGTATCAACATAAGCCTTCGTAGCCAAATCTTTGGTACCCTCCTCCACCTTCTGCTTTATGGAACTCTCCAGCTGAGCTTTATCTGCTTCAACCTTTGTCTGTATCTCCTGAGCGCGCACAGTCACCATCTTCCTCAAGAGCCGCTGCGCCTCCACATCACGAAAAGCAACATATTTTTTAGTGGTCGCATCTTGCTCCCCAGTGGGCTCCCCCACATTAGTGAGGCGAAACCCACCCATGGATAGTGTACCTTGTATAGTGTCCCCATACTTGCTCACGAGCCCAGCTCGGCTGAGCTGGACAACTGTACCTCCGTTGCACTTTCCAACAGACATGGTCTATACCATACGCAGTATTATGTCTTCAAATTGCTGCCCGCCCACCAGCCCACGAAGCACATGAAGACATAAATGACCACAGATCACATCGTCTGCCCTCTGCAGCTGAAAAGTTTGGGTGCGCACGGGCACCCTAGATAATCCAGGATCTCCTGGGGAGGGTCAAGCCTGAAACTATCGAAGTAAACCGCCATAGGCCCCGCCTTGTAATAAGCCACCCAGTGGGTCCCCTCACCCTCTGACGAGTCTAGATTGACAATCCCACATTCCGGATTGTGTAGAGCTGCGGGAAGACAATCGCGCATAAACACACCGCGGAAGTGGGGTATATCCTTAGCCGCCTTCTCAATATCAAAGTTGCTTAATGCTTCTTTTTTTTCATCCCCTTACCACCTCTAGCCAGGTACACACCCTTACCCCCCACCCCAAGCATGTCCCTAAGACCAGGTTGGTTGGCCAACACCAACTTCAAAATATCCTCTCCTAAACCCCCCAGCTTGCGCCAACTTCATAACATCCTCCCCAAAACCCTGACCCTTCCTCGCGCGGCCAACTTGCTCAATACTGCGAGACACCACCCACTTCACGCATCACCTACCCAGAAGGTCATCCCCAAAACCCCGACCCTCCATCGCCCGGTTATGACGAGTCTGATCAACTGCCTGTGCCACACCAGCAGCCCCATCCATCAAACCCCCCAAGCCACCCAGCCAGGGGAGCGCCTTAGCCAAGAGAGGGATCATAGCCCCCAAGGCGGGGAAAAACCCACCCACCTTAACCATCTTTTTGATCTGACTCTTTGAGAAGACGAGCTCAGCCCCAGAACCCACATTCTTCTTAATGTGGTTAATCTGACGCTGGGTCAGGCCGACTTTATCAGCACCGTGCAGCTGCCCCACACCCAGGCGTAGGGTGGCACCAGTGCCGTCTTTCGCCGCCTTGACCAACGTCTCTTTCTGCCCCGGAGAGAGGCTCAGCCCATATGATACCAGTGCCATAGTTATTTCACTATATCTCTAGTGTTTAATTCAAGACTGTAGTAAACTTCCTGCCTTCAGATTCTAAGAACAGAGACTTATCTGCAATGACCACAGCGCAAAGCCTTGGTGTCTGCAGGCACAGCAACATCGAACTCCACCTTGAGAGTGATAGCTTGAACAGCGTTCTTAATGGCTTCAGACTGGGCCCGCAAATCAATAACATGTATGGGGTAGAGGGCCACGAAATCTACAGGACTCACCAGGTTGGACGACTCCCGGCTGGTAATACCATAGAATGCCTCCTTGAAGTCTGCAAAAGCTTTGTAGGCCCGAGAGGTTCTATACTCAGCGAAGTTGACATTCAGATCCACTAGGGGGTAGCGTGCGCTGCTGATCAGGGCGTGAATATTCTTCACCCGCACATGATCAAATATGACATTGTTCTTCGTCTGATCATTTTCACGAGCTGTTTGAAAAGCCACCAGAATCCACCGAGGCTTCTCTGTTTGGGATTTAACTCCCAACTGCCAGGTGAAGGATGTGGACTGCGGCACTGCTAAACTATCACACTGTAAGGCGCGGAAAGCCACAGGCATTCTAACTTTATTCTCTATCAGAGTCATGAGCGAGCTCATATAGGTCAGAGAAGGAATAACGTGAGGCATCATCCAGGCAATCTTAGACAGTTCAATCCTACCCTCTGGTGGGGGGACCACAGCGGTTACAGCGGCTCTACCTTCCGCGGCGGCCACAGCCGCCCGCGCGAAACTACTGTGATGGATGGCCTGAGCGTCGTTCTGGCGATCTAGCAGTAGGGACTGCTTGACACCATAGAGCACCTTCTGATAATCATTACAAAACCCAAAGAAGTATTTGAGTGGGACACAGAAACTGAACATGCCCGGAGTTTGGGGTTTCTTCATAATGATAAGCTGCCGCCTTTCCCAACCCGCATTCCCTACCGCAGCAGCCCCCGCATCTGAGTCCTTATACCAACACATATTGAGGCCTTCACCCCAAGCACAGTCCACCCCACACGACGGAAGGGTCATCATAGTGGTGGCCTGCCCAGGATATGACACATCATCGATGGTGTTGTTGTTGAGTTGGTAACGTATTTTGTTGAACATGAACGCGACCGCGTTGTTAACCAAAGCCACCAGACTATTCGCATCATAGTATTCCTCTCGAAACGATCTGAGCCGGCCTTCTACAAGAAGATAGCTCTTGGAAGGGCAAGTGAAGGCATCCTGAGCGTGTATATCAATCTGGATAGTGGTATTCTGGTTGAGAGCGGCAGGGTTCTGTGACTCATACTCCCGATACTCAAAGGATTCAATACCTTCATCAACATGCACAGGCTCGGTAATTTCAAGCATAGAAGTGCGGAGCTCCTCCATGGTGATATTATAAACGTCTAGACTTATCTCTAATTGTCTTGAAACCTCCACCTCGGCTGGCGATGTCCAGCGACTCCAGACTGGGGGGCTGGACAGCGAGCTCAGGCTGGACAGCGAGCTGCTTCAAAACTTCAGCGCTCTTAGCTGTGAGTTCCCTTTTCAGCTGGGGCGGCAAAGGCCTGAGAGCGTCCACCAGCTTTTTTGGCGGCTGCGCCTGCGGAGGCCACAGACTCCGTCGTCTTGGCCACATTCCTAACTAAGGGGCTGCCAACAAATTTGGCAACTTTACTGACAGCGCTGGGTATCACCTTAGCACCTGAGGAGACCAGACTTCCAACCGCCCGAGCTGCCGAGCTCAACCAATCGAACATCCCCCCACCTACCCGCATCCGACGTCTTGGGAAAACATACATGGTTACACACTGCGAATATGTAGCCTTATAGTTATTTGCTCACCTCTAAAGTTTAATTGTGCACCGTCTTGGTCAGTCAACCAGACGCGTATGCTGTGTATACTACCAGCTTGGGTGATAGGGAGGTAGACAGCAGTTCTGGGAGACTAAGATCTTATAGCCCCGGGAAGGTTAACCCGGTCAACAAATGCCCGCAGAAGTCGGATGTGTCGGCCTAACGGCGCAAGGACGCAGCTCTGCTGTAAACAGGCACAACGCAATCACGTCCGGAAAAAAAACTCCGGATGAACGAAGAAGAAGAAGAAGAAGATCTTATAGCCGGGGCACACGTTGGGGAAGAATGAGTAGATGGTGGGGTGGGTCCCACCTCCGAGATAAGCCCCACTCACCACATTACAATTGACCAGAATGCTATTCACATGGAAGATGTCTATTGGCTTCTCCCCTTCTTTATAGCCCTTAGTCAATATTTGTGGGTCAAACCCAAGTATTTTGCGCAAAGACGAAGCACCCATATCAACCTCATAGTCTGGGTTGGTTATCTTTACAAAAGCCCGAAGGGTTGAAGGGTTGGGTCCTATGGTAATGTAATACTTCTCCTCGGCCTTCTCATCCCAATCCTTGGCCTCCTCCATCTTTCTTTGAATCTCTCGATTGATCTGGGCGAGCTCATAGGCTCCCTCTTCTATGGTGATGGTTTTCCACTCCTTCTTCTCCACACGGTAAACAAAAGTATTGTTGGTGGAGTTAACATTGCTGATGGAGTTGTAGGTCTCTAGATTCAGCAAGGTATGACTTCTGGGGGTCAAGGTACAGCGCTGGGGAGTAGTAGGTCGTCCAGTCGCTTTTATCCGACGTTACCACCAGGGACATATTCTCCTTCGGTGCGAGTCGCACCTCCAGCGCTGCGAGCCGGTCGCGGATGTCCTTCAACACTTGAAGCTCCATGTTTAATGAATGAAGATTCTTCTGTTCAACTTGATGGCCTGCTCCGTAGAGACCGCTCCACTGCGCATAAGCTCATCCAGTATCGCAGATATTTCTGTGTCAACTCCCGTATTCCCCGCCTTCTTCGAAGCTACTAACAGGGCTAGGCGCTCCACCAGAGTGTTGGGATCGTTGTAGTATAACACACCACTACCGCGGATTAGTCCATATTTTCTACCTTTTTTATTATAGACTGGTATTTTAGCTAGTTGGGCCAGCCGGCTAAATGTCTCAATAGCTTGTGGAGTGTATTGCTTTGCTTTGACGAAGCGCTTGGTTAGGAGATCGTACAGCGTCTCATCTGCTGGAGCTGACAATACTAGGGTGTCCCCATCAAAAGCTTGCAGCCGGCCCGCGGCCAGAGCTGCTTGATCAATAGTTAGGGTACCGAATTTGCCTCCTCGGAGTTTCAGCCCTTGCCCACGAACAATAACCTCTTGCCGTTTATCCAATATAGTTTTAACACGCTCCCTATATGCGGCCATAGCAGCAATATCATGATCTATTTCGATCATTTCTTCCGCAGTGGTGTCGCCCCTCCTCTTCCTCGAAGCGAGTTCGTTTGAATTGAGTCTTCTGGAGGTATCAAGGATGCCTCGAAGCACATCATCCGACTCATTGAGGAGCGTGCTAGGTTTTGGGTATTTATATTTCTCACTAATGATTTCCATATCCAGGCCCTGATCTACATCAATTATAATAGGCCCTGGAGCGGTGGCCTCATCTGCTCTGGCATCCTCTGCTCTGGCATCCTCTGCTCTGGCCTCCTCCAGGGCTCTGGCTCTGTCCTCAATGGCCCTGTTCAATGCCACAATGGCCTGAGCTAGCTCATTAGCTTGTTTGTTTGTTCGTATAGCCAATTAACTGGTCTGTTTGTCTGCTATTTTAACCAACTCACCGGTCTGAGCTTTGATGATTTGGCTTATTGCCCCCGTTTGTTGCGCTGACCTCTCTGTTACAGTTTTAGTAATTGGTGTGAAGAGTTTAGCCGCTTCCTGTTGTAAATCTGCTTCCCCCATCTTCTCTGCCAGAAACCGCTGCTTCAGACGGTCCCGACGTGCTAGATAATCCTTCACAAAAGCGTTACGCTTTGTTTGGTTAGTCACATCAGCCCACATGTTGTTGCTATCACAATAACATATATATCTAAATAGAAGACCTCGGGATATAGAACCGATCGAACCCACATCGGTATTTGCCATCGTGGGCCTTGCTGGCCAGGTCGATTACAGCGAAACCGTAAGGTTTGCTAGTGCACTCTGTGAAGAACTCCCTGAATTCGTCAAAAGGCATATCACCACCAACATAGGAGTCGTGGATGGCGCGCAGGTTCTTCGTATCTTGGTTGAAGATCACCAATAGATTGGCATTGTCACGGATGGCCTGCTTGGGAATTCTGAAGAAGCTCTGGGTTAGGTAGAATGTGTCGGCACCACCGTGCCGGCCCTGGCAGAAGTACTTCTCGATCGGCCCCTGCTTCTCCAGCATGACATCATCAAAGACCATGACAGCTCTCTCTTCAGGGTTCAGGTCCTCGGCGGGGATGATGTCTTCGGCTGAGCTATGACAGGAGGCAATATTTTGCCCCGCAGCCTGTCCAACAGACTCGGCCCAATCCTGGAGGAACTGGTACTTGTCCTGTCCCAAAGACTTCGAGTACAGGTGCAGTCGGTCGTAGTTTAGGTAGCCCGGCTTCAGTAGTAGGTTGAGCATCATGTTTGTTTTTCCGCACCCCGATGGCCGGCACACAACACAACGAATGGTGTCCGGCAGCAGCCAGTGGTGGTGGTGGCGGGCTTTGTCCTCAAGGTCGAAGTTGGTTATCTCCATTTTAAATATATACATATTTGCAATATCTTCAATATGTATTGCCTGCGCTGTAAGAAGCAGACTCCTACGCTGGAGGAGTCGGAGGTCGTGCTGAAAAATCGTCGAATAACCAGGCGCGGCCTCTGTGAAGTTTGTGGTGCTAAGAAGAGCCAGATTGTTGGTATGGGGCTCCTCAACAAAGCACTGAATATGTTGCCTTTGCCTGAGCTGCATATGAGGCTGCCTGAGGGCGTCAGCTCTGAGGATGTTCCTGGAGGCTCGTTCCAGAATACAGGGAAATATAGCTACTGCGGCCCTTTCACTAAACTAGATAAGCGGATGGCCCAAGGCTATGAGGGGGTCAACACACTCGACCGCGCCTGCAAGGCTCACGACATTGCTTATGCGGCTCATAGCGATACAGCTAACTGCAACGTTGCTGATGATGTCCTAGCCATGGCGGCTGAAAATATTGCAGCGTCTGCCCCCGACTGGGAGAGGCGCGATGCCCGCATAGTCTCGGCCCTGATGTCTGCCAAGAGCCGCTTTGGTATGGGTGCGCCCTCGTTTTGAATATATAGACAACTGTAGTATATCAATATGTATTGTTTTCGGTGTAAGAGACAGACCCCTACTAAGGGTGGGACGATTAGCAAGATGAAGAATGGGCGGTCGGTTAAGCGTGGCACCTGCATTGTGTGTGGTGGAAGGAAGAGTCAGATTGTTAGTGGGAAAGGAATATCTTTGGGCCCAAGTCACCAATCAAGGACATCCCCGTCTGGGGCTCCCTCTTGGGATGGTTGTTATAGAGATATGTGATATGGCCTTACAATAATGGAGCGTGTTTACTACAGCCCGCAAGGTTATTGGAAAGGACATTCAGCTGTGAAGAAGTTGGCTGCTGCGGCTAAGGTCAGTGAGACTGAGGCTAGGGAGTGGCTTCAGAAGCAGGCTGTCTGGCAAATCTACCTACCGCGGCCTCGCTATATTCCATGACCCCACATCGCCGAGTCCACACCGAATGCTGTCCATCAAGCAGATCTTTTGTTTCTCCCACATGATCGCGTTGGTTCTGGCCGCGCGGCCAGGACCTATAGGTATGCCTTGACGGTGGTCGATGTTGCCTCGCGCTATAAGGAGGCTGAGCCGCTAACAGACAAGAGTAGTGACGCGGTCGCATCAGCGCTTGGACGGATCTGTAAACGAGGGCCGCTCAGGTGGCCTAATCTTTTGCAGATTGACCCCGGGCGGGAGTTTATGGGTGCCGTCAGTCAGTTGGTGGCTAAGCATAAGACACAGGTACGTCGTGGGCAGGCTGGGAACCATCGCCAGCAGGCCATTGTCGAGCGGTTCAATCGCACTCTGGCAGAGAGACTGTTCGGGGCCCAATATGCCCAGGAGTTGTTGCTCGCTGCCGAGGCTCAGATGAACGGTCGGTCGAATGGGTGAGAGCTCTGCCCCAGGTAGTCGCTGCGATCAATAATGAGGTGACTCGTTTGACTGGTAGGAAGCCAGCTGAGGCAGTTAAGGATTCGTCCGTCTCCCACACTCCAGCCGCGCCATCGGGCGTAAGGAACCGGTGATTCCAGCCGACTCGCAGGTCAGGTATCTCTATTCAGCTGGCGAGCTAGAAGGGGGCCTGCGTCGGGCCACTGATCCTACATGGTCGCTGACTTTGCACAGGATTAGTCATATCAGCCAGCAAGAGGGGCAGCCCACTCTTTACTACCTGATGGATGGGCCGGCTCGTGGTTTTGTGCGCGAGGAGCTGCTCATTGCTCCTCCAGACACACAGCTACCCCCTAGCAGGATTCTAGGAAACCGTAGGCCCTAGTGTTGATACCATCAGCACAAATCCACTTTTTCGTGTCCATGGGGCTCAGAGATGTTTTATTCATCTCATAAACTCCTATCTGGTGGCCCTTGCTTCGGATGGCAACCTGTGTGTGTTTGTATTCACGCTGGCTGAACAGACTGTCCTTGTAGTGTTCGTGTCTGAGGTCCTTCTTCACAACTGTCCGAGCCACTCCTTTGGCTTTCTTGATGTTGGTGGCCTCCTCTAGGATTGAGTACATCTTTGGTCTGAGACCGACGAACTCGGCTATCGAACAACCATTGCACTCGTCTTTGAATTTGCCGACCACCTTTTTATTCACAGTCGAATGGTTGGGGTGGTCACGCGGATAATCTGAGAAGTCGTACCAGTCAGGGTGAGCCTTCATGTCCGCGTACACATCCTCAGTCTCCACCTGAAGTAGAAGGGAGTCAGTATCTGTGTAGCAGAGCTGGAGTCTATTACCGTATTGGGGTTTAAGCCGGTTGTACCAGAAGTCGTACATGAGGTACTTGGATTGGTCCAGGATGGCCTGTCCACAATAGACAGGTTTATTCAGCTGGACCTTGTTCTTGATGCTGTGCACCGCCACCAGTCCACCGTTGAAGATTCTACACGATTCGTAGTTGGGGCTGGCGATTAATTTTTGGAGTTGATCAGTCTCGGTGCCACTGACAAGGTTGACTCTGATACGCTTGCGAACATTCTCCATACTCTTCCCAAAGACGGCATTGTTCATCAGCTTGAAGAAGTCCTTCTCAAATTCCGACTTGGCTTGGGCTCGTAGAGAGGTGTTCATCTCTATGTAGGGCTTCATCCATTGGGACTGATTGAACTTGATGGCTCTGGGTGACCTCTAGGCCGAGGCTGTGATAGAGTTTGAGATTGCGGTAGTGGACCACGTATCGCTCCTTGTTGTGGAGGTGAGGTACCAGCTTTGTTTGCTCCGTGAACTTACCCCCCCCCCCCCCCCCCCCCCCCCCCAGTTTGTTCTGGAGCTCGCGCTGATAGCTGCTCAACCAGGCCTCGGGGACGGTCATGGTTTCTGGAGCTAGTGGATAGTCGCTGTGGGCTTCATGTAGATGTGCTGGGTACTTCATGTCAACCTCAACTAGCCATCCCTCTGGGGCGTTGTCGGGGGTGTTGAGTACCTCCTCCAGAGTTGGATTGGCCCATTGGAACCCGCCGGTGGGGAGGTATTCCATCATGGCCCACCCATACAGGTTATTTGCATCGAGGTACATGATCCATGAATTGGGTGTTGTGGGGTCATAGTCTGAAGTCTTGGGGTTGTTGGCCTTAGCATACCTCTTGGAGACCATGGCCACACCCCCTCGGAGACCCTTCTCAAAGAGGAGGTGCATATCCAAGTCGGTTAGGAGCTCGAGTTGCACCTTCGTCTTTTTTAGGAGCGCGTCCCATGCCAGGCCGGGTGCACTGATGTAGTGGGCTGGGTCGAGCTGATATACCTCCATACAGGTGTCTCGGAATGCCTCGAACATATCAGCCAACAGACCGACGTCTGTTTTCAGGTATAGGTCATGGTAGCCTCCGAGTGTTTTGCAATCGAGCTCCTGCCACACTTTCTGGGCGTGGGCATAATCAGAGTCACTGATTCCTTCTCGGGTGAGCTTGCTGTAGAAGGCCTCTTTGGGTGGTAGGCGGTCCTCTGCAAAGCGCTCGAAGCTATCCATATATTCGTAGGGGTATACACCCTTACGGAGAAGGAGATGTGACTGGCTCTGGCTTAGCGTGGTCCTGAACTTGCTCATTAAGACAGCCCAGGGGGTGTGCTTCTCAGTGTTGCACGTCTCACATCTTGAGATTATGTCGTTGCCTCTACGTGTCAGAGCCATTGATTTGCCACAGTGTGTCAGCTCGCTGAGGTTCCCTACCAGGGTGTCTAGAGAGCTATTCATGAACTGTAGGCTGTCAATGAATTGCAGCTGTCCGATGGTGAAGGAGGCGTACTTCTCTAGGGTGTTTGGTATGCAGGTGATTGTTGTGTTGTCTACTTGTTTGGTTTGCCATTGGCCGTTTTTCTTCTTCTTGTAGACTGTTCTTTTTCCCCAGTCCAGACGGCCGGCCGCTTGCATGATGATGTGGGAGTCGTATCCTCTGAGGTTGTGAAAGACTACAGGTATCCTCAGCTTGTCTCTATTGATGCGCCATGCCAGATTACAAACATTGTGGGCAGCACCCCGGTATTTGCCTGTAATATGGCAGTGGTCTCTCACCTTGTCCTCCTCCAGCGGCTCTTTACAGATGTGGCAGGTGGTGGCGGAGGCAAAGTCTTCACGGTCTTTTTGCCCCAGCACCATCAGAGCCGGCCGCTGTAACTTGTGGTGGATGGTGGCCTGCTCTCGTCCCAAGCGTTTAAGGAATTCATCGGCAGCATCCTCCCCCCGATATATGACAGGGTTTGTGGTGAGGCCGTCGCAGCGTACAATGGTGTAGCCGAAGCCGCAGGGGGGCTGCTGGGCAAGTTGTCGTGTGTTGCTCTGGCTTGGATCCATTGCCGCGCTATGTATGGGAACGTTCAACGTCTCAAAGTCTGCGTATATGATGTATGGTGCCCTCATCTGTTTCTGGAGGGACTTGAATTTCATCTTTCCCTCTTTAGGCATGACATTCACCTGACAGGCTGTGTTGATGCCTTGACAGAGTGGCTCATGCCGGTCCAAGGTTTCCTGAGAGGAGTGTACATGGAGACAGTTGAGACAAGGATACTTCTTACCCTTGTATTTACTATTTCCATATAGAAGCCGCCCCACATCCTTGACCCAGACATAGTGTCTATTCTCATCCTTACACAGGAGCAAGAGGTTGATTTGGTTGCGTTGGAGTGTGTTGGTTCGGAGTATGGTTGGTCCTTTGTTCCACCCAAAGACTCTGATGGCTATGGAGGGATTCTGGTTTTCAAACTTAGCAATACTAGTCAGCTGCACCGGGAATTGGATTCCTTCAAAGTTTAGCTCTCCCAGGTGGGCGCTATAATTGTTGAGTCTATCAGGATGCTCTCCATGTGCTACATGGGTAGAGTGCTGAGAGTATGGCCCATTCAAAGCAGCGGTTGTCCTCATTCTTCACATTCACAACACTACGTGGTGGATGTAGCCTGGGGGTTGTGAAGTGGCTAGCGCCTCGGAATGGTTGGTATTTTGCGATGTAGAGATCGAGCTGCACAAATGCATCATAGCTCCAATCCGAACCCTGTTCAGTGAAGCACTCACTATCTGCATATATCTTAGCAACGGCGTGGTTATATATCTCTTCAAATTCCCCCACATTCAGCATTTCTTGGTTCCTGCTTCCGTGGGCTGCTATTGCTGTGATCTGTTCACCTTCCGGTGTGGTGCGATAATATCTTAGGTGGAGATACAGCTGTATTTTAATACCACCATAATCCCCCAACCCTTTTACTGCCAAGGCTTTGATGGCGGGCTCCATCGAAAACATAAATTCTCCAGGTTCTTCATAGTCGCTACCTTCTGGGACGCTTGCTTCATATTTTCTCAGGCTCCCCTCAATCTCCCGGGTGAGTTTCAATTCAGGTGCGTTGCGAATGGATGCAGCCATCCTCTCTTCCACTTCATCTCGCACACTATCAACTCGGGCAAGGAACTCTGCTTCGAGGTCGGTGTGGTGTTGAGCACGCTGCCGGGCGCGGTGTCGTCGCTCGGCGACGATCGCGGCTCGGTCTGCGGCGGTACCATGTACAAATCTCAGAGCGGTGGTAATCCCTGCTTCAAGTCGTGCCCCCTGTAGATTAGGGTTCTTCTCGAGCAGGGAGTCCCTAGCCATCTCGCGCGCTCTGAATATTTCCCCCTCAAGAACGGCCTTCCTCCTCCCACTGTATGGCATGCCATACTCGCGGGCTTGCTGTTTCAATTGATTCAGCGTAGGCATGGCTAAATACACAGATCCGTCAGTCTCTAACAGGTAGGTGTGTAAGTACACTGATGACTTCACCTCTCTCTAATTGAAAGTTCAATCCACTATAATCTTAGCAATTCGACGAATCTCTGCATTATAGTCCTTTACATCCTCTTCGTACCAGATTCGGTGATACTCCTTGTCATATCCACATTCTTTACATAGTTCTAGGAGGTTGTTGACCCCCGTCCCACATGGTTTAATAAATGAACCCTTCCGTATTAGCACTGCATGGAC
>JACEFZ010022267.1:247500-330000 GCA_014155875.1 Cepaea nemoralis | reverse complement strand
AAAGAGACATAATAAAGAATGGAGAAATAAAGAATGGAGAAATGAAGAATAGGGAGGGGGAGCGCTTATCGCAGGGAAGGAAGGAAGAAAGGAAGGCAGGCAGACAGGAAGGAAGGAAGGAAGGAAGGAAGGAAAAAGTGATGTCAGCTAAAATAAGTAGTTATAGGTAATGACATGAAATAAGCAGGAAGGAGGGATGGAGGAAGGAAAACGAAAGGTCACCTAAAATAAATTATTAATGATCACATGAAGAAAATACGAAAGAAAGTAGAAGGCATGGAAGGAAGGGGAGGGAGGGAGTGAGGGAGGGAGGAGGATGTAGGGACGATGGATAAGATGAGGATGAGGTGAAGGGAGGGAAATGAAAGATGAAAACAGTGTACTCATTCAGCTAACCACCATTACCTGCATCAACTTTGACCTTGGCCTTATACACAGCCCCCTCACAACCACTGGCAATGGACTGCAGGTTTATTTCAAGGTCACCCAGACTCTGTGGCAACTTCTCCAGCGGTTCTGTCTGCCAGGTGTAGCTTCGAAACTTATTCTGGCAAGAAGAAATTCCAGTAAATTATCATATTAACTACTAAATTGAATTAAGTGAATAAGTAGCAGACAATGTGTCTTTCTCACACTTCTACCACCTTAACTGTTATTGTTGTTGAACAAAGTTGTTCCCTCTTGTATGACTAGATAAATTAGGGGCTGGTAATAGCACTGAATGCCTCACCTCCATTTTTATATCACATGTGGTATCATATGCCAGGCTCTCCTGCACTAAACACTGTGTATTAATCTTTGCTATGAACTCCCAGACATTTCTATTGCCTCTTAGGACAGAGCCACCCACGAAGAAGAAGCCTGGATAGAGTGAGTTAAATAAACAAGTTATTTAACAACTGCTTCAGGCGTGTGAAATGAAAGTAATAAATAAGCGAGTCACTGTAGCTTTGTAATCAATGGGGTCAGTAGTAATAGCATGTTCATTTTCTAACACAATTACACTGTAAACCAGAAATAATATTCCGCCCCTGCGCAGAAGGATCCATTGTGTCACCAAAAATGGCTATGGTAAAGACTATGCATGTTTCTGATGGAATCCATTCATTTAAATATCATGTGACAATAAATGCCATCTTAGTTTCTGCAGAATAGGTCAGTCTAACATTCTGTACATAGCGATTGGTTTGAAATTATCTTGTCTTATAACTTCAATTATTTGGCATACGGTAAGTAGTAATATTTTCTAGAGCTGTATTTGTAAATCTGTGAATATTTTGAGATGGATTTTTGAATTATGCATCCATTTTTACATTATTTGGAGAGTTTATTCGCCAATCGTCTTCAGTTTGTGGTAGAAAAGAAATATTTCTGCGGATATGTTGTTTCGAGGGGAACAGACCAAAAGGAAGACCGAAAGGAAAATACCTGGATGGCTTGGCCACGTGGCATGGATGAGACAGGAACACTGAGCTGATCCACGACTCTGGTGATCAAGTGAAATGGCGTGTCATGACCGCCCACGCTTTCTGGCATGGCACATGATTGATTGATTGATGTTGTTTCATCTTTGTGAATGGAAATCCAAAATGGTGGCGCTGTGCATATCGATCAGACTAGCCTGCATACATTTTACACTCAAAACGTACAATTTGAACTACTAAAGTTAAAGAGAATAGAGGTTTAAAGATTATTAATAATATATCTGTATTCTTTTACTATTTCTTTTATCATTTAACATGATGGAACATATTTTTGAAGTCAGTTTTCATATCCGTCTATGACCCGCCATCTGTGACGATCTCACACAGACTGGCAGTACATTGTACACATTATTTTAGAATTAACTGTAAACGAGAAAATACTGTTAGATGGGTATTTTTTAAATCTGCAGCATTTGTCTTGCATTTTTGCATCTCTTTGTTAGTCAATGCTAGTGTTTGTTGGAATCATTTGTCTACATGGACCCCATCATACTCAGAAAATGAATTTTCATGATGATATCATGGCTAATCATTTTCGAAGACTAAATTTGTAAATGTTAATGATGCATTACTTTGATCATGTTTTTCAAATTGGGTATTTACTAATGAGTACTACCACAGCCTTGAAAATCAAAATCCAACGGTACCTTAATGAAGCCTGTATGTCAATTCTAAGCAAGATACTGAGTGTTGTGATCTTGAATAAATACTCTTGTTTAGTGTAGGAGAGCCTGGCATATGATACCACTCTTTTTTGCTTTTAAATGATGAACATCTTAGCAACCATATATCACTGTGATCGGGGTAGCGAGACCTAACTGCTCAAGTCATCTATAATTAGTAATGCTGCTTGCTTGCGTTTGCTGGCTGTGAACTCCAGCGTGAAGTCCTGTATGTCGGATGAAGACATCCTGTTGTCCAAATTCAGTGTGATGTCATACCGGATCTGAGGTTTGCGTGAGTATCCGTTGTCCCATGTCTGGCTTATTGGTGTGCAGACTGGTGGTTCCTCACCATGCAGGCAGATATTCTCCGACTTCGGAAGAATCAGCGATCCTACTAGGTTAGCCAGGATCCCGAAGGAACCTGTTGCCCAGGACGCACAGCTAGGACGTGTTAGTAGGTCTTGGCCAGTATAGAACCTGGGCCCTGGTGCCTTGGAAACACCCCTGCGTCTCTAATTAGCAATTAACGAATAATTAATTGACGGCCATCTTTCATCGCTAATTAGGTGGGGAACATCCTATCGAAAAAGGAAAAACTACTGGGTCCGTAGCATCATTCCGCTTAATATACATCTTGCGCGGTTTCTAAGCTAGCATTAATAATGGACTGGGTAATTAATGAATTAATAATTAGCGATCATTTTTAATTGCTAATTAGGTCACAATGCATGAAATCTAAATATAGATGACATGAGTGGTTAGGCTTCACTACCCCGATCACAATGATGTATGGTTGCTAAGATGTTCATTTAAAAACAAAACAGTTATAGTAAGTATGAAGCCTGTAACTTCGTCTGGGACACAAAGGACAGGTGCTCAGAGAGTGGAATCCTGAAAAAATGTTTGTTCAAGATCCTGACATGACACTCAAATGTGAATATCTCCACTTAGAATTGACATACAGGCATCATTGAGGTACCGTTTGATTTGGTTTATCTGTGGTGGTCTCATTAGTCAACGGGAGACTTTATTCCCAGAGCACTGGGAATAATGACTCTGCATTATTCACAGATTCGGCTGGTCATATGAGGTCACTGAGCGTTATTCTCAGTGCCACCTATCAATGGTATCATTGCAATAAAAAAATGGGCACTCTTCCAAATAACGGTCCCAAATTATTTATTGTAAAAAGTATCCCTTACAGGGCCTAATTAGGTGAATATGCTAGTTGCAATATGCTGATTCAGGGGCAATATTTTATGCTTTCGCTAATTTTTGCCCATATTTATGCAAGGTTGGGCGTTCACCCAAACTCTCTCCCCCGGCTATATAACAATATTTAGAACCCCCTGAGTGCACTGATATCGGTTCTTAGTTAGTTAGCTAGCTAGTTAGTTAGTGACAGATCATCCTCACTGCACAACGAACCATTCAGTCCATAAGTGCTCGGATCCCCTCCACAGCAAATCCTGCAGCGTATAGCGGCTCATGACACCAGTTCTGTGTTGGTTTATTACTCTTTTTGGCTTCCTGCGTAGTGTTCTTGTTTGGCCACACCTCTTTTAACTTGCTGTTCTTGCAGCCTGACCATGGTTGTAGATTCCCAGTCATTGCTTGGTTCTCATAAACGACTTACTTCTCGTAGATCATTCAGAATGTCTGCCTGGCCCATGGCTCATCCGCCTTCGATAGTAGCCCTACCTGCAAGCCTGTCAGCCTGCTCATTCCCCTGTATGCCGCATGCCCTGGCATGAAGATGAAACTAATCTTTGCCAGCCGAGACCACTCCAGAGACAGCAGCCATTCTCTTCGGACCCACCTCATCTCTATCCTTCTGAGCATACTCACTGAGTCACTAAGGACACATGCCCCATTGAATGTCCTCGAGCCATGTTATTACTTTACTTACTGCCATTACTTCCATAGTCAGGCTGCATGTGGTGAAAGCAAAAGCAAAAGTACCAGACTTCCTTCACAGTTTTCCCTCCGACCTAAGCCGTAAAGGCCTATGAACTTCTCACTACTCGGACGACCGACCCATCCATGTAAATGACAGCATCATTCTCTTCTTAGCTCAACATCATCATCATCATCAAGTGCCATGCCGGCTGGCATAGGCATTCATGACTTTCCACAGATCTAGGTCTTTGGTTTTCTGGATCAACTCCGCTGTTGATAATCATCCATGCCACCATCTCAATCCATCCAGCATCATTTCTCTTGAACTGCCTCTTATGTGGCAAATAAAATTAACGTTAAACAAAGACATCTATTGCATCCATCTATTCCGACACTCGATCACTCCGTCGCTGCCTGGGGGTTGGGCCATTCCTCCTCATCTCCCCCCCCCCCCCCCCCCCCCCCCCCCCAAGCAGCTTCCGCAGACCCATACAGCACATTTTATTCACAAGGTTCGAGTTTCTCAGTTTTATATTGTAGTTTGTAAAGTTTACTATTTTTTATTAAAAAATGAAATTTAAAAAAATTGCCGACAGGGAATCGAACCCCGGTCTTCCGCATGATAGGCGGATATGCTAACCACTATACTACAAATCCATGATAATTAGTGTACACTGTACAGTACACAAATTAATAATATAGTTAAACACATGTCCCAATGACGTCAACGTAAGTCAAGTGACCAGCAGAATCTGTGAATAATGCAGAGTCATTATTCCCAGTGCTCTGGGAATAATCAGTCCGTTTGTAAATAAATACCCAATTTGATAAACATGATCAGCAAATTAGTAAACCTATGACTCGGTAATGGATGGTTTAGGACAACAGGTTGAGACAGTAGTAACTAAAATTTCATTATAGCATACCCGCATTTCTGCCATGATCTTCTCGGAACTGTCATCAACAACCGTGGAAACATCAAGCCCGAGGGTCACGCCAATCAACGACATGATGGGGACATGTCTGAAGCTCCTGGCTGTACTGGATGACAGTCGCAATGCAGATCGTCTTCGAAGCTCACTCGCCAACGACTTTGAGAACGTCCTTGCAAGCAACGATCGAAAAATCCGAGATTGCAAGGTGGTACCAGATCTGTTCTGAAAGGATGGTTGTACCAGGCATCTTTGTTTAGCTCCAGCAAACCCGACATCAAATTGCTGAGTCTTTGGAGGTTTAGGGGCAACCTTGCGCTGGATCGTTTGATGGAGAATGTCCCGCCAACTTTTAACAGCTTTGCCAAAACCTTTGAGAAAGGGCAGGTTCGTGCCCACAGCCGTCTTCGCCCACATGGCTAGCGGCATCTTGTCACTTTACACTATGGATAACTTTCCTTCGGGTAGAATCAAAAGACGTTTAAAGTCTAATCCGAAACAGGACCACAACATCAATGCCCTTCTCTCCGTCTGCAACGCAGTTTTATTGGGCAGCCATGTTGTCACGTGACAATAACACCTTAGTTTAGACATGACGAAATCACGAATACCCAGTGTCCTTGGCAGGGTGACCAGATTGGCTTTTAAAGCCAAATTTGGCAACTTTGGCTTTTTTACAACAGGTTTGGCATCAGACATCAGTTTGGCTTTCAATTTGTAATGGTATATGCCTCTTTTTTGAATTTTTCAAGTTAATTGTTGTCTTGTGTTACTATTTTTAAGCAAAAACAAATGCAAAATGATAAGCTTATCTGGCCATGTTCTATGCGCACAGAAGCACTGCGCAGCTTACTGTTTAGTAGTTAAGTTTTCAAATTAATTATACCTTCATAGCAATCGCGAGTCGCAACTCGCAAGTATTTCTTATTAATATTATTGACTTAACCTATTATCATGCCAAAGTGGAAACCATCTTATGATACTAATCGGAAATGTAACGATCAATGGGAAAAGACATTTGTGTGGCTCACGAAATCCACTGACGGTTCTGAACAGGCATATTGCAAACTGTGCCATTGTAATATTGTTCCAAAATTTTCAAATCTCGCAAATCATGCAACAACAGGAAAACACAAGCGGAGCGCGCCATCTTCTTCACAAAAAACACTTTCAGTGGTGACAATAAGCAAGAAAATTGATGACAAAGTTAAATTAGCTGAAAATTAGGATGAAATTGAAAAATGTAATCAATCATTAAAAAAATAGCATTGGTTTTGCATCCGATGGTGCTTCCAGTATGGTTGGATGCAACAATTCAGTTTGGTCCAGAATGACAGATGTATCTCCTTCATGTGTTCAGTATAAGTGTGTTTGCCATTCATTAGCATTGTGCATCAAATATACAGTGTCAAAACTACCTTAAAACATTGGACTTTTGCTGACAGAAATACCAAATTGATTTAGACATAGCAATCTAAGACGAGAAGCATTTAAAGATTTATTCAAAATTATGAACTCATCGACAGAATTTCAGCAAGCTAGAACTGCATCACTTCCTTTGAGAAAATTTCTTCTATTCGCTGGCTTGTCCGGGGAAAAGTAATGTTGAACATTCTAATAAATTGGGAAGAACTCAAGGCTTATTTTATTTCTGCTGAATTAGCAAATTATTACACTAAATTTAAGTCACGACTTATAAAGGAAATGCTTCTAGATCAAAGAAACTACCTTTATTTTCATTTCGCAACCCCTATTGTGCAGGAATTCGAAAGGTTAAATAGCCTTTTTTCAGAAAAGTAAGGCAGATCCTCACGAATTACATGAAGAACTATTTTTGCATTATAAGCGTCGAAATTGCCCTTTTTGAATTTGGCTGAAGAAAACCACACTATTATTGAAGAACAATACAGAAAATTTTATAGATTGGAAGGAAGAAGAACAATTTAAAGAAAATGGACTGCCTAAAAATGCAGAGCAGTTCTGGCAAGGAGTCATGAAACATCCCCAATTTAAAGAGTTTGCTTCTTTTGTTCTTACTTGCTTAATAACACTTATTAGCAATACCGCAGTGGAGAGGATGTTCTCTCTTTTAACATGCATAAAAACCAAAGCAAGGAATAGACTTCAGCTGTCTCTCTTAGAAGCAATTATTAGAATTAGAGCAGAACCATTATCTTCAAACAAGTGCTCCAAAATGTTGAATGATTTCAAAGCTGGAATAGTATAACAATGAAGAGGAATACTTATTTGAAGAAGAGGTCTTCATGTGATATAAGTATATTTTTAATATATCTTTTTACTAGGCAATGTTTGGCTTTCTTCTTGGCTTTTTCATTTTGTACTGGGCAGTGTTTGGCTTTATTTTGGCTTTTTTATTTCGTGACTTGGCTTCTTTTGATCACGGCGATCTGGTCACCCTGGTCCTTGGAAGGACGAGGAGGGGTTGAGTTGTGTTGAGTTGAGTCAAGAACCGGCATCGCATCACTCGAGACATTCCCAGAGCCCTCCATCATCATTTTTAACAACCAGCGAAGAGTCCCAATACTACTCGTAATAGTACCAATTGCAGTCGTTGTATGTGTCAGCCAGATCTTTCCTCGGAGTACTGAGCGACTTACCTCGGAGTCCTGAGCGTCGGCCAAATCCTCTGGTCACTCCCTGTTGCGCCGTTCTCTTCAAGTCATAATCTGTTCTTCCACACTATTCACATTATTATAAAAGTCGACATGGTCGACATCATTGCACCGGGTTTTTATCCCATATGGCTTCGGTCTCTTTCCTAGGCTCGGAAAGCATCGCACAAAGCATGAACCCCGTAGCTCTAGCGACGAAACACTGGAGTCTCCAAAAAATTTCACCCGTGAACCGAAGGGCGCGGCCCGGAATCGAACCCACAACCTTCGGAGCCTGAGTCAAACGGTCTGACCACTTCGCCACGAAGACTCCCGCATTATATATTCACATTATGCTTTCACTAAAATAAAACAATTTATAATTGCTAAAACTCGCAGTTTAGAGGTTAGTGAACACAATTTCACAATTCCTTGACATACAGTGGAGATGGATCAATATCAGCTGCGTGCGATTTCGGAGAAGATCGCATAGGGTTGATTTCAATAGTATGAACGTCATCCGTTCGGAAAGCAATAGCAAATTATTGAACTTAAAATTGCCTAGTAAATCATAAATATATGGTGCATTTTTAACGACTGTGGGGTGTTTGAAAATATTGCCGGTCCAAGTTTTGTATTCACCCTCTATGGTGCTCATGCAACATAAAAGGTAAATCCAAAGCCTAGAACGGCAATATACCACAGAGCTGACTGGTTTGTGCAGGAACGGCCCAGGGCGAGCGAAATGCCCAATATATTGAAGTGAGGAATTAAAACAGCCATGAGCAGGACGTGACGATTCCCTCGGTAAACCCAGCACCAGAGCGTTATGTGCCGGCTCTGCAATTATGGAAGCCACCCAGGATGGCGGAAAATGCTATGGACTGTCCCTGCCTTCACTTGAGGGATGACCGTGTAGTCTTCGACTGTTCCAACTAGACCAGCTGAGATGTGGACGGTACCACAAAAGTGAGAGTCTCCCAGGATTGCTAACCTGGTCAAAAATGCACGCTAAAAGTCGGATGTGTTGGCCTGAGGGTTTCGACCCGAGGGTGCCTAACCAGACACACCGCAATCACATCTGAAAAAATCACTCCGGATGAACGCAAAGAAGAAGAAGAACGGCAATATTTTCAAAAACCCCACAGTCGTTAAAAATACACCCTGAAGCTATTTAATGCTGAGGTTGATTGCAAAGCCTCGTGACGCGAAAGAAGTTCATTACATTTAACAAACTTTTTAATGGAACTATTACGAAGTTTCGCAAAACAAAATAAGACAGTAGTAGGGTGCCAAAATAATGTATTTTCATTAGATATCCGTTCTACTGATTGTGTCAATGTAAAATCCAAGTAAATGTAAATAGTCATTAAACAAACGAATCGCTACAATCATCTGGAACAGTCATAACATCTGCTGGAGAGGTCATCGTGTCTGAACGGATAAGCGCGCTTGCTCTTAAACTTTTGGTGTGCTGATGCCAAAGTAGCGGGTTCAACCCCAATACAGGTCAATCGGACTTAAATGTTGGCTTCACGTCCTTGACTTGGGGTCATAAATTACAAGTACCTCAGAAGTCGGGGTGGGTTCGTCTGGTGGTGAGGGACACTGGTTATAGGAAAAACTTATCCACACGCAAAAATCAGTCCAGCGCACTAGAACTAGAAGTGAAGTAGTAGCACGAGTATCGACTACGCCTGAGTTCAAATCAAGCGAATGAAAGAAAACAATTATGGAGAGACCCTTGTAGAGATTAGAACAAAAAATGGCAATAGCAAAGGTAACCTATTGCTAGATGGAAAACATACTGACCAATAAAAAGATGTAAATTACAATGAGAAAGAAGAGTGCTAAAGTGCGGTATATTAATTCATCATGTGCCATGCCGATAAGCGTGGGCGGCAGTAATTCCCCATTTCACTCAACCACCAGAGTCGCGGATCAGCTCAGTGTTCTTGTCTCGACCTTACCATGTGACCATAGTCATCCAGGTATTTACTTCTCTGCCTTTTCCTTCTTCTCTTCCCCTCGATTTTGCCAGTTGTCATCAAGTTCTCCAATTATTTCTTCTCATAACGTGACAAAAAATGTTGACTGTCTACGTCTAATTTCTCTAATCAGTTTACGGTTTTTGTTGGTTTCTTGTAGGACTTGGTCATTGGTTTTTCTGTCTGTCCATATTACCTATGCTGTTATTTGAAGGTGAAACGAGCAAACTAGCAGACAAGCTGAGAAACATCTAATGACAATGACGATGTGGTTTCTGGGGAAAGTACAAAGAATACCATGGACGGACAGAAAAACGAACGAGACAATTCTACAAAAACATAAAAAGTGGAGGTCGAAGTAGACAGTCAAGATTTTGTGGGCACGTTGTGAGGAAAAATAAACTTGAAAACTTGCTGACAATTGGCAAAATTTATGGGAAAAGAGCAAGGAGAAGGCAGGGAGATATACCTGGATGGTTTGGCCTCGTGGTATAATCAGGAGAAGAACACCGACCTGATCCAAGACACTGGAGATTATATAAGATGACAAACCATAACCGATTAATAGTATCGGCATGGCACATGATGATGTTGATGATAATCGTTAGAGTATGCCGGGAGAACTGTTTCCCGGGCTGGAAAATGGAAACCGCTTGTCTAAGTCGTCGCCACGCAGTGTACGGGCTACCGTTTATTTTATGTTTAAAATTTACACAGCCTTACTGAGGTTTGAACACACGTCATAGATGGACATTCTGACCTCTCGACTGCGAACTCCTTCAGAAAAAATTTTAAAAAAAACAAACAATTTTTTGTCAGAAATATCTACACTGTATATCTACACACACACAAAAAATTAGTAAACAAGCAGACAAATCCACAGAAGCTTTAAAGATAAGGTTTTATTTTTTTTTTAAAGCTAGTTGCATATCCTTTACAGGACGTTGCAGTCAACACCATCATTTTTTGCTGTTGTGATCTCTTGGCAAGTTTACGTTCAGTAGTTTTGCCATTGCTTTCTGAACGACCGGCATCCATACCATGTCTTAAAAAAAGCAACGCAAAGCGGTCAGCTGCCAAATCGCGCGCAGCTGTGTTTCGAACGCGGGTACGCGGGATCACGAACTGCATCTGTAACCTCTTTGCCACGGAGCAAGCGGTTTTATAGAAGAATGCTGAACATTTCTTGGGCAGCCAACATAAATAATCTAACCTTTTTGAAAGAGCTTTTAAAAGTCGCTTAAAGGTCGACAGGGCCGACCTCATTGCACCAGGTGTTATCCCATATGGCGCAGTCTCTTTCCGCTGCGCGGAAAGCATCGCACAAAGCACGAATTCCTTAGCTCCAGTCTCCGAAAGAAAATGCACTCATGACCCGAAGGATGCGGCCCGGAATGGAACCCACAACTTTCGGAGCCCGAGTCAGACGGCTTGACTACTACGCCACGGAGACTCCCCAAAAGAGGCTAGGACACAAAGACAATTTATCACAAACATCAGGGATAAAAAGACACTCATTATATTTTGCCCACATTTTGAGAAGACAAAAACTCGAACATGTTGTGACAGCTGGAACATGTTGAGAATGATGAAAGACGAATATACTGGTTAGACTTTGATCAAGCAAATTCGCGTATTTCTTGGTCGGAGATTGGAAATTCCACCGCTCCCTCATGGGTTTTCCAGACGCGCTATCCTGCCACCCATCTGACCCTCTCCAGTTTGTTAGATGATGAAAGTCACGTACGTTGCACAAGTCTTTACAGTCATCATCATCATCATCATCATCATCATCATCATCATCATCATCATCATCATCATCATCATCATCATCAAGTATGTCGATACTTATGTTGGTCTTTAAAAGGGTTTGAAAGGCCAGAGGATCGACTTAATTGCACCGAGTTGTATCCCATATGGGTCGGTATCCTTCCGCAGGGTGATCTACCGAAAGCGTTGCACATAGCACGAACTCCGTAGCTCCAGCGACGATGTCCAGGAGTCTCAGAGAAAATTTCACTCGTGAACAGAACGATGAAGGTCGAAAACGAAACTACAACCTGCGAAGAGCGAGGCAGACGACGAAATCACTTCGCCACGGAGGCGCCATAATGGTGGACTTAAAGCCGCTTGTCATTCTATTCCATAGCTGTTTGTCTTGTGCCGCTTTCGTTGTTATTAAAGACGATAAAACAAAGAAAATTTAAATATGTTGGTCACTTGAAACGTCACGAAAGTTTGGAGAGAACAATAATGGAGGGGTATATGCCTGGGAAGAGAGGAAGAGGAAGGCCAAAGAGAAAATGGATGCAGGATGTGGCGGATGAATTCCAGATGGGTGTATCGGACGCGGGATATCTTGCTTATGACCGAGAGGTTTTCCGGACGGTTGTTATGTGAGCAAGGTTCTGCAAAGGACATGCTACTGAATGAATGAATGATAGATCTTTGCATATCAGAAAGCCACCAACTCTAGCCCAAGATGATTACCAATTTATGTATAGACCAGAACACATCATTATTCTTCTTCTTCTTCTTTCCGTTCATCCGGAGTGTTTTTTCAGATGTGATTGCGGTGTGTCAGTTATGCGCCCTTGGACCGAAACCCGTAGGCCAACACATCCGGCTACAGAGTGCTTTTTTGACCAGGTAGCATTCCTGGGAGACTCTCACTTTTGTGGTGCCATCTACAGCCCAGCTGGCCAAGGTTGAACGGTCGAAGACAACGGTCATCCCTCAAAGGAAGGCAGGGACAGTCCATAGCATTTTCCGCCATCCAAGGTTGCTTCCATAGTTGCAGGGCCGACACATAGCGCCCTGATTCTGGGCTCACCGAGGGAAATCATCACGTCCTGCTCATGACTGCTTTAAATCCTCACTTCAATATATTGGTCATTTCGTTTGCCCCGGGCCATTCCTGCACAAACCAGACAAGTTTGCAGACGGTATCCACTCAGCGAGTTTTCGGACATGTGCTTGTCGTTGCGCCCGTCAGAGCTGTTCCAGGCACGACAGACATTCGGAAAACTACCTAGTCAGAGCTGTTCCGAACAAGAGCGGCATTCGGAAACTAGGTAGTCAGAGCTGTTCCTAGCACGAGAGACATTCGGACGAGACATTTCACTCTGACGTAATTGCGTAGTGTCAATTTTTAGTTTGCCACCCATAGGACGACACTTCCGACTTCCGGCGGGCATTTTTTAATGAGGTTAGCCTTCCTCTGGTTTCGAGGCACGTTAGACTGTTGTGATGTCGCCCTCATCTCAGCTGGTCAAGATAGAACGATCAACGGCATCACGGTTGGCCCTCAAGGGAAGGTAGGGGCAGACCATGGGCATTCCCTCAATATCCAAGGAGGCTTCCATAATTGCAGAGCCGGCACATATTGCTCTGAGACTGGGCTGACTCGAGGAGTTGCTACGTCCTGCTCATGGCTGCTTTAGTTCCTCACTTCCATGTGTTGGGCATATCGCTTGCCACTGGTCGCTCAAGCACACACCAGGAGCGGTCAGACTGCGAGCGACATCCACTCGGTAAGCTTTTGCTTTTGACTTCGGACCACGCAATAGGTTCGCTCGCCGTGCGTTCCATTTCGTGTCATTGGGACGTTCTTCCACTTTTGTCTACACTCTCTATGAGTAAGGTACAGACAGTTTTCGTAACCATTTCCTTCGACTGGGGCACTTTTCTGACTTTTTGTGCTCGCTCACGAGGTAGGCTACATGTGCTGCCGGCTCAGCACCTTACCTTCGTGCAGCAGTGAACGAGAAACGGCCTGGCCCTCTCATCCGGGAATCTCTCATATCCCCCAGCTGAGAGCCTTCGAACATGTATCAGACCTGAGCATGTAGCTTGCTCAGTATCCCGCCTCTATTTTTGGGCGTCCAGTCACAGCCCTCGACGGGGAGCCTTAAGAGTTTTGTCCGGACCAAGAACTTCCGCCTTCGTGCGACTGATTTAAATTTTTGACTGCTATCCTCAGTCTCACCTGCAGAGCAGCAGGTTGTGTCTCTCTTAGTCTGGTCCTTATCCCATAAGCTGTCCGATATGTAGTTTTTCATCCATCAGCAAGCAAATGGGGTCGATGGGACACGCAAGTCCCCCCCCCCCCCCCCCCCCCCCCACCACGGCAAGGTGGAGACACATCGGGGGAGCCATCGACATTTGATAGGGCAGACATTTGAAAGATGCGTCGCCGGCACGTAAGGTCATGCGATCAGCACAAAGTTATCCAGAGTCACCAGTGGGAACGCCGCGCCCCACGAAGGGCAACGACGATTGGTTTTGAACTAATAAAAGCCCCTCTGCTGTGTGTCCACCGTGACGAGGTAGAGGGGCTTGTGCGTCCCAATGACCCCAAGAGCTATGCCGACGGTAGCACAGCTACTGGTAGGGCCACCCATGTCGGACAGGTCAAGGGAGAGGGACCAGACGAAGAGACACACAAACCTGCTGCCTTGTAGGTAGACTGGGGACAGTCAAAGGCTAGGGAAAGCACCCCAAATACATGCTTGTCGAAATCGGATGTACTGAGCCACAGGCTTGACAAAGCAGTGCAACGTGAAACCTGCTGCCTTGTAGGTAGACTGGGGACAGTCAAAGGCTAGGGAAAGCATCCCGAATAAATGCTTGTCGAAATCGGATGTACTGAGCCACAGGCTTGACAAAGCAGTGCAACGTAACTTAATTCATGATGTCACAAATCAAAATTAATCGATATGGTGCTAATCCCGTGAAGTCCCATCAGGCGGTGATAGTGCCGGGCCCCCTGCCTCGAGGGGGTCCACCCATGACTACTGGTGGTCACCTTCCCCTGTGCTGTGGAGTCAAGGCACAGAGGAGTAGGTTAAGAGCTATTGACCAAATACCCCGGACACTCAACATACTACAGTGAAATGCCGAAGGAGTTTACAAGAAGAAAGACTCCCTAACACAGCGTCTTCATAAAGATAGAATAGATGTGGCATGCATTCAAGAGACACACCTCAACGCCAATCACAAATTCTCAGTCAGAGGATATCAGGCCACACGTTTCGACCGCGAAGGACACAAAGGAGGAGTTCTAATACTTACACGAAATACAATACCTTGCAGCGAAGTATCTGTGATCTCTGACAACCAAACGGAAATTATAGGTGTTGATATAATGATAAAGGACGTGAAAATAAGAATCTACAATCTGTATAGCCCAGCAGATAAGGACCTTACACCCTCAAACATGAAAATAACTGACACAAACTGCATTATTGTCGGAGACTTTAATAGCCGTTCAGAAAGATGGGGATACCCAGATACTGACAAAAGAGGAGATGAATTGGAGGACTGGGAAATAGACTCAAATCTCCATCTACTCAACAAAGCGGATGACACACCGAGCTTCTACTCCAGAAGATGGCTTACCACTTCTACTCCAGACTTAGCTTTCTGCACAGGAGACATCCTCCACAAAATCGATCGCCATGTGCTGGACCAATTAGCAGGTAGTGACCACAGACCAATCAAGCTTGAAATGAATATGGAGTATGTTCCACAGGAGCAAAAGCCCTTGCCCCGCTGGAATTACAAACGAGCAGATTGGGACAGATTTGCCATACTAACAGACAAATATTGTGAAAACATAAATACACGATATGGCAACATAAAGCAAATGGTGGAAAGTCTAAACAGAGCGATAATACAGGCAGCCACTGAGTCCATTCCAAGAGGAGCGAGGAAAAATTACAAACCATACTGGACTGAAGAACTACAAAGTTTGGAGGACAAAGTTGAAGATGCCAGGAAGACAGCAGAGAGAGAACAAACAATTGAAGCAAACATCTCTCTCAAAGCCATCTCAGCAAAATATAAAAGAACAGTAAATCAAACAACAAGAGATTGTTGGAGGGAAAAAACAGAAAACCTGAATTTTGACAGGGATGGAAACAAACTATGGAAACTAGTGAAAGCCATGAACAATGAAGGACCTAGAAACAAACAAATAACAATTAAACAAGGAAATGCCTTGCTTACAGGCAAAAAGGCTGCAAATGCACTAATGGAACACTATGCAAATGCAAACCACATTGATATTACAACCGAACAGAAGAAAGCAATCAAAGACAAACAGATACATCATAGAAATACAGAGACAGCAGCAGAATATATGATGGCAAATCTAACAATGGAAGAAATGGAACAGGCAATGAAAACCCTAAAAAAGAAGAAATCACCAGGAAAGGATGGAATCACAAATGAAATGCTAATAGGACTAGGCACCAAGGCAAAGAAGAAACTACTAGCAGTCCTAAATAACAGCTGGAAGAGAGGAATAGTCCCACAGGCATGGAAGGAAGCTATACTAATACCAGTCCCAAAGAAAGGAAAAGACCTGGAAGAACCAAATGGCTATCGACCTATCAGTCTACTGAGCTGTGTAGGAAAATTAATGGAACGCATTATCAATGGCAGGCTAACATGGCATCTGGAAGAAAACAAACTCTTAACACCACACCAAGCAGGATTCAGAAAATACAGATCCACTGAAGATCAAATAACCTATATAGCTCAGGAAATAGAGGATGCCTTCCAAGAGAAAAAGCACACACTAGCAGTCTGGATAGATTTAGAAAAAGCATTTGATAAAGTATGGAAGGAAGGACTGAAAGTAAAACTGCAAAACATGCATGTTTGTGGAAAAATGTATAAATGGATCAGCCACTACCTTGAGAACAGAACTGCCAGGACAAAAGTACAAGGACAGACAAGCAAAATGATGCTGCTGGAGCAAGGTGTCCCCCAAGGAGGAGTTCTTTCACCAACATTATTCCTAGCATATATAAATGACATCACAGAAAATTTTCCAGCCAGAGTACACACATCCTCCTTTGCAGATGACCTAGCCATATGGACATCTGAAGAATATATTAGTACAGCTAACAGCAGAATACAGCAAGCCTTATTAGCGCTAGAGGACTGGTCAAAATCATGGCTAGTGAAGATAAGTGAGGAGAAAACAACATGCACAGTGTTCTCCCTCTCAAATAAAACTCAGCAACCTAAGCTGGTATTGAATGGAAAAATATTGCGCCATGAAGAAAATCCAAACTATCTAGGAGTCACATTTGATCGTCGCCTGACATGGAAGACACAGGTTGAGAAAAATCGAACAAGAGCAAGGCAGAGAATGGCAATCATGAAAAAGCTTGCTGGTACAACGTGGGGAGCAGATGAGAAAGTTCTCAAGAAGCTATATACTGGACGGGTGAGGCCAGTACTGGAATATGGCATTGCAGCTTGGGCAACAGCAGCTAAGTCAAACTTTAACAAAATAAGTAGAGTCCAAAACCAAGGAATGCGAATCATAACTGGAAGCCTGAAGACAACGCCTATTAATGAACTAGAAAAGATCACTTGTTTACAACCAATGCAGGATAGAAGAGATAGCAGAGCCCAGCAACAAGCAGAAAAATTTAGAAGATTGACAGACCACCCTATGTACAACAGATTTAATGGTTTTGGAAAGGGAAGACTGAAGCGTAGCAACTTTGTAGAAACTGCAAAACGAAGGATTAGGGCAGATCCTATACTTAACATATCAACAGTCAAGCCCATACACAATGCACACAACTTCCCAGCTTGGAGACAGCAGCAACTGCCTGAGATGATAGAAAACATTCCTGGTATTGAGAAAAAGAACACTCAGCATGAAACCGAAAGAAGAGAAATAACCCTAAACTACATAAAAGAACATTACCCAAGCAGGAATTGGACCCATGCATATACAGATGGATCAGCCAAAAATTCAATAGAGAATGGAGGAGGAGGAATTCTCCTAAATTTAAAAAATGGAGTGAAAAAAACACATTCAATGGCAACTGGAAAATTTTCAAGTAACTTCAAAGCGGAGGTAGAGGCTTTGAAAACTGCAGCAGAAATGCTCCTGATGGAGGAAAATAAAGAGAAGCAAATAGCTATCTTCACAGATGCAAAGTCAGCTGTCTCAATACTGAAGAGCAATAACAGCACAGAACTAACTGACCTAAGAGCAGCACTCCATGGTCTATGCCAGAAATCCAAAAAAGTTGTAATACAGTGGATCCCATCACATTGCAGTATACCTGGAAACGAAGAGGCTGACAGACTGGCAAAAGAGGGCGGACGACTACCACAGCCTGACATAGACATAACCTATAATGAGGCAAAGAGGTTGATAAAAAGCACTTATAGAACCAAATGGGAATCTGAGCATCCAGGCCATCAGAAGGATGATGCATATTACAGACTCGACCGAAGAGAACAAGTAGCAATCTTCAGACTCCGCACAGGACATAACAGGCTGAAATACCACTTGTTCAATAAACTAAAGATAGGAGATACTGATGAATGTAATTGTAGAACTGGAAAAATGACAGCAAAACATTTGCTGCAGGATTGCCCAACGTATGCAGAACAGAGAAAGATATTTTGGCCCACACCTGCTTCATTTGAGGACAAGCTCTATGGAGATATCAACAAGCTCAAGTTGACCGCAGCTTACTTTAACTACATACAGGTTGACATTTAAAGGTGCATGAAGACCCAGAGGCATGAAATGAAATATTGCTTGGATAGCAAATCCATTATGTGGAAAGTCCAAATCGAAAGCTCGCTGTGTGGGCTTCATAAAAGGTGGAAAAGTGTCCTAGTGGCACGAAATTTAATATTGCTTGATAGCAAATCCATTACGTGGAAAGTCCGAATCAAAAGCCCATTGTGTGGGCTTCATAAAAGGTGGAAAAGTGTCCTAGTGGCATGAAATGGAATATTGCTTGGATAGCAAATCCATTACGTGGAAAGTCCGAATCGAAAGCTCACTGTGTGGATGTCATCTGCAGACTGCATACTTCTGGTTTCCGGAAGAACAGCCTATGGTGAACGGAAGGCCCAATATACGGAAGTGAGGCTAAGCAGCCATGTGCAGGACGTGACGATTCCTTGGGTGAGCCCAGTACCAGAGTGCTATGTATCGGCTCTGCAAGTATGGAAGCCTCCTTGGATGGCGGGGAATGCCCATGGTCTGCCCCTGCCTTCCCTTGAGGGCTGACCAGGATCTTTGGCTGTTCTATATGGACCAGCTGGGATGGGGGATAACACCACAACAGTGAGAGTCAAACGTCCTAAGAAACCCCCGGGAAGGTTAACCCGGTCAACAAATGCCTGCAGAAGTCGGATGTGTCGGCCTAACGGCGCAAGAACGCAGCTCTGCTGTAAACAGGCACAACGCAATCACATCCGAAAAAAAACTCCGGATGAACGAAGAAGAAGAACTAATAAAAGCGCTCTTTCCGCGAGGGTTTGGTAAGCATGTATTAGCTCTAGAATTGCCACAGTTATCCAAGTAGGATCGTGTCATCTAAGGAACCTCGACTGATTTAATGAGCCATTCGCGGTTTCACCGTGAGACAGTGTGAACTTAGACATGAATGGCTTAATCTTTGAGACAAGCATATGACTACTGGCAGGATCAACCATATATCTATCGGACAGACGGACTATTCACGCACACGCAAGCCAAGAGTAGCATCGCTAAAGCGCACCCTCCCGGTACAAGGTGATACATGCAAAACCACTGGACGCCTACCGACGAGCTTTCAAGCTACGCCGGCAGGACTGACCGAAAAAAAGCTATACCAGCTTACCGACTGCAGGCCCACTACTCATCGAGAGAGAGAGAGAGAGGGCGCTTATCGAGACTTTGTCGAACGGTCGTACAAATTTTGTTCTTTTGCCCGCTCAAACCACGACCCTGGCTGCACGATGCTGTTACATTCTTGAAACGCCTGCCTCGCTAACTCACGTTGGCTGGGAAGATCCCATTTTGGTGCACCTCACACAGCCATCCGAGACAACGAACGCTAGACGCGGAACTGATCTAGCGAACCAGACCAGCCCCACACATCATTATTCTCAGAACGGGACACAATAGATTAAGCACATATATACAAAATTCAAGATTGGCATGTGTACTGGCGCCGCAGACAGCAGATCATGTACCCCAAGACTGACCAAAAATACGACACGTCTAGGCAAACCTTCTGGCCTAGAGAAACAACAATGGAAGATAAATATGGACCACACAAAAGAAGAAGTAGAGTAAGATCTATGATTGCATACTTTATAGTTGTTTTAGTCTATCCCTTCCTCCTTTCCCTAGTATTGCATTATCCAGTACTGTCTTTAGTGTTTCTTCGGATCTTGGGATGTGATCAAGCCATGACAGTCTTCGCTTTTTCCATACTTAAAAAAGAGTTCCTTTTCTGTTAAGTTTTCATAATTTCTAACAAGAGTAGTTGTTATTTTCGCGATTATGGCATTCTAATACATTTTTGTTTTGTTTTGTTGTGTGGAGTAAAGTTTACTGATGCCAATTTTACTGTAAGCTTGTATGGCTGTTTAACTTTTATACTGAGGAGCGCAACCGGGATTGTACAAGTCTTATCCTGGTGTGAAGAAATGCAACCTAAAGTCAGACCAGACCCTAACCCTTAGTCAGTAACTGGTCTAGGGTATAAGCTCCGACTGGCGGACAGTTAGAGCACTGCTTTGCTGATCCGGCAGCTTCTGCAGCTTGTCTTGTTCCAGATGTTACCTTTCCTCTGGAGTAAACTAGGCAGACCGAGGGAGGGATCATGCTGCATGAGTACACATGGTCTGTACAATTCAACCCTGGCTTTGTGCTATTATCCGGTCTCTGTGGCTAAGGGCTTGCGAACGCGGTTTGTGCGTACAAACTAGTACAAAATAGGGAGGCTTTACCCAGCCCTCCCCAGTTACTGGACCATAGCAGGGAGTCACAAATGCCTTTAGATTTAACCAAGACTGGCTTGTGTGGTCCACACACAAGGACCGAGGAAATCCATGAAAACTACTGGCAATTTGTAAGCCCACTCTTGGTAGTGACCCCTGGCCATGGTTGTTGTAGAGCAAACTTGAGCCCCAGCTCTTGTTAATGTCGTAGGCCACTCACATCCCCTTCGTATACCTGTTTATGCGTGTTTATGCCACTATATCTCTGCTGTTAGGGTTATAGTTTTGTTACTCGTTATGTTATGGTTTTTCGCTGTATCTGGTCCCAGTCGACTTATGTGATGCGGGTGTCTTGTGTGGGTATTGAGGGTGCCCTTCGACTCAACTGAACATGATTGAGGTCTCACTGTCATTTAGAGACCGCCCCTGTAGTTAGTACTAGGCAGCAGTTATCTCTGTGGGATTTCAGATTCCCATTTCTGTATGTATCAACTATCCATGAGTCCTGAGATGATTACAATAGAGAGTCCATACCTGCTGTTACCATTGTTGTTTACGTTAAGGCTCTGTTGTTGCCCTGTCCTTGTTGGTTTGTGGAGATGGGTACCTAGTCATGTGCGTAGCGATGTTAGGCAGCAGTGATTACTGTGGGAACATAGGTTCCCATTTCTGTATATGTCAGTTATGTGACATGCCAGGATGCCTGTTTGTCACTAAACCATGCAGTTCTGTCAATAAAAACCTAATTTTGTTGTTCTTAATTTGTTTTGTTTAGTCTGTAGTTTGTGTAAACTCATTGATCCTGTTACAGTCCAGCAGTGTAATCTTCTGTCTGGGATGTACAACCGTATATCCCCCGCCCTAAGAACTCCTGGAATCTTCTGTCTAAATTCTACCCCTTTTCTTGTTAACAGAGGAGGATATACACAGTGCTCTTTCTCTATTTCTCCTTATTGTCCTTTTCTTCTCTGGCCCATTAAAAGTCAGTGTTGCGCTTCTTTGTCTTTGAGCACTTAAGTATAGGAAATTACATCTTCCTGTCCTTGATATTCTACCTCCTATGACAAGTGGCGAGCCTCGGCCTGGGTTGTTTGGCGGCCTTTAGATTATCTTGTTGGTGTCTGTTCCAGTCTTCAATGATTCTTTTAGGTGGTAGTTCCATGTTTTTTTCCTTTTTTAATTTTTTTTTTGTTGCCTTTTTGGGGGTGTGAGAGGTCCCTGGCCAAAGACATTAACTGGGTTCAGGTTTTCCCCCCAAGTCTCCAAGAAGCACAGCATTGAGAGAAGAGCCTCCAGACCTACACCACATCTCAAGTCGTCGCAATTAAAGGTGAACTTATTCTATGTTTAGGGAACCGAAGTTTCCCACCCAGCCGGCACTCAGTCTGAGTCCACTGGTATAAATTAAGAGTGCGAACATTCCAACGAAGGTCACCAAACTTTAGGTATAAAGTCTTTTGGAATATGCATATAGATTCCTACTGAAACCATCAAGCTTTATTCAGAAAGCTACAGAGGTGGTTGACGACTCCATGAGAGCAGAATGCTCCCACATTCAATAGAGGCTGGGGCTGTGCTTGTCCAAGAGATAAATTCTGTTGATTCTTTTGGGAGAACAGTTGTGGACTGTTCATGCGACTGATTTCAGCAGTACCAACATCTGGGGCCTATCCATAGAAGTACCTTTCCCTTGTTTGTCTGGAAGAGGGGACACCAGAAATCCATCCCGCCAGTGTGTCCCACCAGCAGCAGAGCGCTGGACATCCATATTCAATCCCCAATGGTGGCATAATCACCTGAGATCATCAAGGAGGGATGTTTCCCTTATTGTGCATCAGTTCACCATGTTCGTTTGAAGTGACAGATGACAATGTTACCTGTGGTGATAAGAAAATCCTTTCCTTATAGGCGGAAGCAGAGGAGTTAATACTAGCGTGTTCGTCCATGTTCATGATGTCATGGGTGGACATATTGAGTGTTGCGGGGCGAGTGAACAGTGATGTCCTATATTTCCAACTGTGCATAGATAATTCAAAAGAGACACATAATAGACGTTAAGTGGGAGGAAACGATATCCAGTGAGCATCATCAGACAGAAACATTCGTTATATATTTCCACGACAGGGACAAATAATTAATTACTAGTTAATTATTTTGTGTCATTCAATATTAATTCGAATTAGGAATCCCCACTCACAGAAAGTGAGTCTAAGACGCCATGTCTTCCAGCATGTTTTGTTTTGCTTTGTTTTTCTCCCCATGTACAGGTATTTTTCTACCCTGCTTCATTTGGGTACCACGGTGACAACGGAGAAATTACTGACTCATCCCATGGAACTGGTAGATGTGGCTGGCAGAAGCAGGGCTACCAGAATCAGACCGGGGAAACAAAAACTGGGTTTGCCTGCATAGTCATGGGAATTATATTTTTTTTTTCAGTGGCAAGGAAGTCTGCATCTTGGTTTGCAGGTGATCTAGTGGATAGCATGCATGTTATTCCGGTCGGTTTTTTTTTTGGTTACAAGTAGGGATTGTAAATTTAAGGGGATGCCTGTGTGAAATTTTTTTTGGTGCCCCTATGTATTGCATCCATGGAGCTAAGTGTTGATGTTGATGTCAGGGTTGCTAGTTTATTTTGTATGCAGACTGCATATTCCTCATGGCCACTCATAAGATATGGTATTATCTTTTGTCAGGGACTGATTTTTTAAATTGTCACTGATGTATGTTTTTAAGGCAGGTTCAGAAAATATAACTGGTAACAATTTTACGCTGAGAGGTTTAAGGTCCCGTGATGAAACCCCCTTGACTGATTGTTTATTTAAATAGACCTAGTGTTTTGGCTAAACCCTAAGGTCTACAGTTTTCTTATTCGACGAGGGACCGTCGAAAAATTGGGGGTGCGATGTGTAATCGCTTGACGCGATACATGATGTTGATGATGCTACCAATACCAGCATCCCTTGCAGTGCCCTGGGGTACTGATGGGAAGCCGCTCTGGAAACAAGGATAAATAGAGGCGTGTGTCAGTTTCCCGGTCTCTCAAAGTCTAGCAACCGTGGCCGAAGGAGCGATTAGGTAGATCGCCGTTTTTATGTAGATTATAAAATAGGGAGGCTTTAACCAGCCCTCCCCAGTCACTGGACCAGAGCAGGGAGTCACAAATGCCTCTAGATTTAACCAAGACTGGCTTGTGTGGTCCACACACAAGGACCGAGGAAATCCATGAAAATGACTGGCAATTTGTAAGCCCACTCTTGGTAGTGACCCCTGGCCATGGTTGTGGTTGTAGAGCAAACTTGAGCCCCAGCTCTGGTTAATGTCGTAGGCCACTCACATCCCCTTTCGTATACCCATTTGTATACCTGTTTATGCCACTATATCTCTGCTGTTAGGGTTATAGTTTTGTTATTCGTTGGATTATGACTCTTTGCTGCATCTGGTCCCAGTCGACCTATGTGATGTGGGTGTCTTGTGTGGGTATTGAGGGTGCCCTTCGACTCAACTGAACATGATTGAGGTCTCACTGTCATTTAGAGACCGCCCCTGTAGTTAGTACTAGGCAGCAGTTATCTCTAACTGTGGGATTTCAGATTCCCATTTCTGTATGTATCGAACTGTCCATGAGTCCTGAGATGATTACAATAGAGAGTCCATACCTGCTGTTACCGTTGTTGTTTACGTTGAGGCTCTGTTGTTGCCATGTCCTTGTTGGTTTGTGGAGATGGGTACCTAGTCATGTGCGTAGCGATGTTAGGCAGCAGTGATTACTGTGGGAACATAGGTTCCCATTTCTGTATATGTCAGTTATGTGACATGCCAGGATGCCTGTTTGTCACTAAACCATGCAGTTCTGTCAATAAAAACCTAATTTTGTTGTTCTTAATTTGTTTTGTTTAGTCTGTAGTTTGTTGTGTAAACTCATTGATCCTGTTACAGTCCAGCAGTGTAATCTTCTGTCTGGGGTGTACAACAGTACATCCCCCGCCCTAAGAACTCCTGGAATCTTCTGTCTAAATTCTACCCCTTTTCTTGTTAACAGAGGAGGATATACACAGTGCTCTTTCTCTATTTCTCCTTATTGTCCTTTTCTTCTCTGGCCCATTAAAAGTCAGTGTTGCGCTTCTTTGTCTTTGAGCACTTAAGTATAGGAAATTACATCTTCCTGTCCTTGATATTCTACCTACTATGACATCTATATATGTTATAAACAAGAGAGGGGACAGGACACAACCTTGTCGTACTCCGGATCTTATGGGAAGGGTTCTGAGTGTCCTTCAGTTGCTCTCTTCATGCACTCACTGTTGTTGTTTAAGCTTCTACATAGGTTCGTTAGATGTGTACTCACTCCATATTGTTTAAGGATTTCCCACAGCTTGTTTCTATCTACACTACCAAATACCTTTTCTTGGTCGATAAAAGATGAGTAGAATGTTTAATTGAATTCGATTGATTTTTCTATAAGTTGTCTAAGAGCAAAAATGGCATCTGTGCATCCTTTGTTTTTCCTAAATCCAAGTTGTGTTTCGCATAACTGGGGTTCTATAATAGTTCGTAATCTTTTCTCAAGAATTTTGCAAAATATTTTCCCAGTATGACTCAACAGTGAAATGCCTCTGTATTGTGTGCAGTCTCTTTTGCTGTCTTTGTTTTTCCAAATTGGGACAATTATGGCGTTTCCCCAGTCTCGTGGTGTCTGTTGTTCTACCCAAACATGGTTGAATAGTCTATGTAGCCATGCTGTTCCTACTTATCTTGCTGCTTTAATTAGTTCATGTGGTATTTCATCTTGTCCTGGTGATTTGTTCAATGGGGTTAATCTGACGGCTTCTATAATTTCTTCTTTCAGTATGTCTGGTTCTAGTTCTTCGGTGGCATCTGTATCGGTTACTTGAATTCCAGTGACAGCTGATGGGATTTTGAGAAGTTTTTCGAAGTACTGTTTCCATCTTATTAGGATTTGTTTTTGTTCACTTATTGGTTCTCCATTTTCACTGTTAATTATTTCAGTTGGGTTAAAGGGTTCTCCTCTGGTTCTCATTGCAATTATCTTTTTTATAGAAGTTTCTAGTTGCCTCCTTGTAGTTTTTATTTAGAGTTTCTAAATTCTCACCCCGGTCTTTTTGTTTTTCTCTCTTTACTATTCTATTCAATGTCTTCTCGCTATTCAATACTCTATGTAATCGCATTACTGTTTGCTTTTCGACCACTTTTTATATTTTTCCTTTTTGTCTTTTACAGCTTTCTTTACTTATGCGTTCCACCAACTTGCTATTTTCTTTATCCGTGTTTTGCGTATTTTCGTGGGTCCACATGTTATCTTTGCAGTATTTAAAATGCCTGATTTGAACATCTCCCATTCTTCTTCCACTGTCTTTCTTTCTATGGGTAATTTTACAAAGATTTCAGTTAGCTCTTTTTCATAATTTTCCCTCACTGCCTCGTCTTTGAGATTTTTTAAGTTTACTGATTCGCATGGCATGTATTTTCCTGGTCTTTGCTTCCTTCTACTGATGGTTGTGGCAACCACTAGTTTGTGGTTGTGGTCTTATACCTAAATTGGGCACTGCCCTTGCATATAATATATTTCTCTTTCTGTTATTTCATGTTAATATAAAAACAATTTGGCTTTTAGTATCTAAATCGTTCCATTTATACTAGATGTATATTTGTGAGTCTTTGTGTTTATAGAATGTATATCTGTTATATAGAGGTCGTGTTGGCTGCATAGCTCTATCAGTCTACTTCCGTTATCATTTCTTTCATTATGTTGGTCTACAAATGCTCCAAGATGTTTTTATATGCTCGCTCTGTTGTGTCCTAGTCTTGCATTGAAGTCTCCCATAACTATGATGTTGTTCTGTTTATCTATGTTATTTAGCGCGTCATGGATGTCTTCGTAGAAGTCATCGCATTCTTGCTCATTACTGTTTGTATTACATGGTGTGTATATTTGCACACATGTTCTAATTGTTTGTTCTTTTACACAAGTAAATTAGAATATTCTTAAACAAGCGAATCGATACAATTATCTCGGAACAGTCATAACAACTGATAGGAGACGCCTGGAAGAAATTAGAACAAGAATCGCCATGGCAAAGGTAGCCTTTTGCGAGATGGAAAAACATTCTGACCAATAAAAAGATGTCATTTGCAACGAGAAAAAGAGTGTTGAGGTGCTTCATAGAACCTGTAATTTTGTATGGATGTGAAGCGTTGACAATGAGCACACAAGTTGAAAAACATCTGATGGCTGTGGAAATGTGGTTTCTGAGAAAAATGCAAAGAATACCATGGACAGACAGAAAAACCAATGACCAAGTTCTACAAGAAATGAATGAAACCCGTACACTGATTAGAAAAATTTGACGTTGGCAATCACAATTTCTGGACACGTTATGAGAAGAAATAAATTGGAGAACTTGGTTACAACTGGCAAGATTGGAGGAAAGAGAACAAGGGGACGGCAGAGAGGTAAATACCTGCATGGCTTGGTATGTTCGAGACAAGAACACTGAGCTGGTCCACGACTCGGGTGATCGCATGAGAAAGCGAAACATGACCGCCCACGCTTATCGGTATGGAACATGATGATGATGAGTTTCATTAGTCTCTTTCAGACAGTCGTTGTTAATTACTCTGACAGTCCAAGTAATTCGTAACATTCGTCTCAGGAACTACGTAAATAATAAATTACAAAAGAAAAATGTGGAAAAGATAACTGCTTTATTGATATTCAGACATTGTGTGTGGTGTTTTGTGTTTCAAGAACAATCACATATGCAGCACACACAGAGAAGCAGACAGTTTAGAGGCTCTGCCGTCTTATGCAACTGGAATTTAACAAACTGCCCATGTTTACCTACAGCAGTAATCTGATTTTAACTATTTGAGCAACTGTGAGTGTAAATTTCAAGATAACTGTATTTGGTTCTGCTGGAGTCCAGACAATAAACTGATTAAGTGGGATGGGATGATTAATCGTCTTAAGCGACTTCCCGTATCTGCCATGGGCAAGGTCCAGATGGCAGAGAGAAAATTGGAAGCTAAGAAACAACTACATCACACGGGTACACACGGATATTGCGGATTATACTTCCGCAGCGCAGAAAATTAGTGAATTGGAACAAATAAACAAAACTTGAAGTAGACGGTAAGCTTTACCAGAATACGACCACAAATAATAAAATGTACATTGCGGCCAAAGATTTCGTCAGCACAGAAACAACAAACACACCGACAAAACTACATATAAAAAAAAAAAACACTACATAAAAATATAAACATAAGCACAGAACAGAATTGTAGAGAATAGGGGACAATCGAATAACGTGATCAGATGGCTTCAATGTCCTTATTAAGGCTTACTGACCAGTTGATGACGAAGATGATGATGATGGCGATAATAATAACCTAGGGGACAGATGAATTTTGGCACTTGAATATTTCTTTAACAATTTAGCGAAACTGTTATCCTTATTGTTATTAATTTCTTGGTTGAGCATCGCCCCTTTTTTGTTACGAATATCAGTTTTCGCTCCAGCTCTGAAAAGCAGCGCAAACATCTGCTTATTACTGTTAGTGTATGCATGCCAGAGTGCAGTTAATCCATCGATATCTTGAGCATTTATGTCGACACGATGCTTCAGAATCAGCGCCACAACGTCACGATTATCATTCACTGCGGCTACAATCAATGGAGTGAAGTTACTGTTCTTCGTATTAACCCAATTAACATTAGCACCAGCGTTGATTAAGAAGGCTGCTATTTCAGCGACCCCTTCTCTACAAGCAACATAAAGCGCTGTTTCATGTCGCGAGTTTACATTGTCTGGATCTCCGCCTGCTTTTAAGAGGACCTTGGTCAGTTCTGAATAATGCATCTCTGCTGCAAAGCATATCGGGGAGTCTCCAAAAGACAGTGTAACATTCGGGCTAACCCCGTGGTTTAACAAACAGGCAACGACGTTAAACTGATTTGCCTTGATGGCATCTTCAAATAAGATATGCTTGTCAAAGATATGTATATTAGGACGCTTTTGGATAATCATTATTGCGATCTCCGTGCGTCCAGCTGCAATTGCCATCCTGGCAGGCTTGATAGCAGAAAAGTTCAAGGATACGGCGTGGTCCAATAGTGTTTCAACTTTCTCGATATCGTTTTCTTGAATCACACAAAGAAGCTCGGCGTATCTGGCAGACATAGCTTTCAGCGATGATAGGGGCTGCTCTGTTTCGGAGATGCAGAGTAAAGAAAATAAACAAAAACCTCGTTAAAGTGGGGTCGCACTGATTATTTACTTATTTATTATGATTGTCGGGTAATAAATTATTAACTGACTCAAACTGTGATGGCAAAGAGGGCATTTACAGATGAGAACAATCCTGACCCTCACTTTAAGTTCGAATGTAGTCAGAACATGTGCTGCTGTTGCTGCTGCTGCTACTACTACTACTACTGTCGATATTACAAGTGAGCGCACTGAACTGATTTTGTGTTAGAGTTAACTTTCCCTGTTACCAGTGTCCCTCGCCATAAGGTGATCCCTCTCCGACTTTTGAGGTACTAGTAATTTAAACATCTTTTGACAGTAACACAATTCACTATCATCATGGCCTGAAGAGAATAGTGCTGTAGGGGGTAACCGGGGGTCTGGCCGACAATCTGGACTCCAAGGAAAGGCCAGAGGGACACACGGTCAGACTGCTACTGGTGTCATTAGTATTGGGCCTCTTCGCTAGCTGTTGAAGATGAGAACGGAGCACGTCTGGGAATGTCCCGAGTGCTCTGATATCGGTTATTGACTAAACTCAACTACAAATGCCACTATGTGAAAATGCACGCAAGTACCTGTTTCGAAGACTAACGTGTCAATACATACACCAGCAGGCATAACAACTCAGGCGATTTATAAAATTCAAAACAATGTTTCCCCGAAATTTAACAGATTCGGTGACAAATAAATATGGATGACGAAAAATGGGAAGTAAGGGTGTGTCACAGTTATGACTTAAAAGTTGTTACATGGAACAGACATGTTGTATTACAACGCAATTACAACATTTCGTCCATATAAAAGTCCATGGCAGATGCGGGCAACCACTTAAGACGATTAATCATCCAATGGCACTTAATCAGTTTAACAAAGACCTCAGTAAACGATATATTGCACGATTTCTTGCCCGACCAGATACAGTATATTGTTTATGACATCTTTAAATATTGAGCACAACCCACTACTGGCAACGCTGATAGTATTCTGGTATGAATCTAAGGCCTATCCACTTCAATGTGGAAGCACTATACTCGAGCTTCGCTCTCGTTTGAGCTCGTCAGTAGTGCATATCCCTGACCGGACCCGGAAACAAACCCCGGACCACTGGTCGTTTTCAGCGTGTGCCGCGTGGTCTAGTATTAACACACCCGCTTCACACGTCAGTGATCCGGGGTTTGTTTCCGGATCCGGTCAGGGATATGCACTACTGACGAGCTCAAACGAGAGCGAAGCTCGAGTCTAGTACTTCCACATTGATGTGGATAGGCCTTAGGTTCATACCAGAATACCATCAGCGTTGCCAGTAGTGGGTTGTGCTCAATATATAAATCTCAAATCCCGAAAGAACCAAATAAATCAATATGACACCTTTGTTTAGATTTACAAAACACCAAAAATAAATAAACTGCCTGTTAGAAGGAAGATCAGTTGTTGGGGAAACTATTGAGGTATTTACAGTAGCATGGGAAATAAATTCATAGTTATTGATTGGCACTCACAGAAGTATGGTTCTGTCAAACAGCTACTGAGTTGAGTGCATTGAGCGACAATGTGAGCTGTGGATTTCACATGGAGTGCCTTTACATCCGTCCGCTGTTGATTGTGTGTGAACTGCATGTTCGGAGAAATGGCGGCCGCCGGTTGCTGAACTAACTGGGTTTGTCTTATGCAGAAATGTGTGACTGCTGATTTTCTAGTGACTGCCCCTTCCGTCGACGATGAACTGTATTATTTGTGGTGGACTTTAGTGTTGACATTCTAGCAGCGGCATTATGCAAAGTATACCTATGCGGGCTGTTGGTTTGTCGAGACTCTGGACTGTTCCACTTTTCACATGGTACAGTGAGGAGCATTTTGTGTGATATTCACTGGCACAGGAATGAAGCATTATGTGGCAACCATTTGCCATGAAGTTGGAACTGCGACTAACTAACTCACTCACTCACAGAAGTTGAGGTAAGAAGCAGAGAGTATAGGATGCATTAGACAACACAAAAATTTAAAGTTATATGGCCACATTGGGAATTCGAACCTCCCGCCTCCATATGACGGCAGAGTTTTTTATATTTCCGAGTGCGTTCTTTAATTTCGTGCGCTCTTTAATTTTTGAGGAGCGGCTGGCCGAGTGGCTATAATGCAGGAATCTACTTCGGGCGACCCGGGTTCGAATCCTCGGTAAGGTGTGGAGTTTTTTCTGTCGGGGGTAAAATGAAAACTCTAACCTGCACAATTCGCGGCGACTGCACTGGCCAGGCGGCCTGTATTCCTCAGGCTCAAATCCCCCCCCCCCCCCACCCCCTGCCATACACGGTAAGGTCTACTGGCAGTTAACGACAGTTTTGGCAGTTCATTAATTTCTACTTCTTTTCTCAACTTCTATGAATGGCCATCAATACTTTTGAGTGTATTTCTTACAAAGGCAGAGAACTATGGCGTTTTGAATACTTTTTAAACAAGTGTGTGAAGTTGTCATCATCTTCATTTTCAATAGCCTCTTGAATAATGGTTTGTCCTTCATTGTTAGGAATCTCAGCGTTTGCTCCAGCCTTTAGTAGAAGTGCACATATCTCCTCATTACAGTTATCGTAAGCGTGCCACAGTGCAGTCCACCCATCTGTGTCTTGGGCATTTATATCGATATCGTGATTGAGAAGAAGCTGCACGATTTCTTTGTTGTCATTCGCGGCAGCCACAATTAGAGGCGTAAAGTTGTTGTTCGTACTGTGAACCCAGTTAACGTCAGAACAACTGAGTAATAAATTTGCAATAGCAGTGCTCCCTTCTCGACAAGCAATATAAAGTGCAGTTTCCTTTCTGGTGTTTACACCATTTGGGTTCGCCCCTCCCTCTAAAAGCACTTTTACCAACTCCGGACAGCGCATTTCTGTTGCAAAGCACAATGGCGGATCACCAAACGACAATGGAAGATTCGCGTCAACGTCGTGATTCAGTAAACACGCCACGACAGTCGATTGTTTTTTCATAAGCGCCTGCTCGAAGAGTGCAAATTTGTCACACATTGGAGTGTCAGTTTGTCTTTGAATAAGTAGAACTGCCAACTTTGTACGGCCTTCTGCAATCGCCAGCTCCATTGGCATGATGTCAGAAAAGTTGAGGGAAAGCCCGCGGCCCGGTAATGTTTTCACTTTCTTGAGGTTATTTTCTTGGGCAGCTCCATCAAGTTCTTCATCTTTGGTGGCCATGGCTGTGGGCGGTGATAGTGTCTTGGGTTCCAACTGTTTGAGGTATAGACTAATAGAACAACGTCATTAATATTAAATGTTGCTTGTCATTTGCAGGATGTTGCACTCAACCCAAACATCAGGTTACTTTACTGGACAATTTTACGCTCAGTAGTTTGCCATTGCGGGCGATGTGGCTTAAGGAAAGTGAACGCGTTTCACAATTCGTTGCCATGCCGAGTCAAGAGTTCGAAATCAACCTCAGATGATTTGAATGCAGACCGCTTTGCGTGATTTAGATGGTATGAGCGTCAGTCTTTCAGAAAGCAACAACAAACTATTGAACGTAAATATTTCCTAGCAAATCACAAACATCCAAACAAATGCTGGGATGGACTGCGACGTCCTGTAAAGGGCATGAGACTAGTAGTTTGCCATTGCTTTCTGAATGAGAAATCAACGTTTTAAGTCCAATTGAAAGGGTTAGTGAATAAACCCGTCACATCGGGGACAGCGCACCGAAAGCATCGGCGGAAGCGCATCAAACCCCGCGACCCAAGAATATAGGGTCATATAATTATGATGATTTTCACTGGTAGAGGATCACGTACCCTTTATATTGGGATCATTACAGTAGCTAAATATAGCAGTGGCTTAAAATATATTAATACATCATCATCCAGTGCCTTGCCGGCTGGCGTGGATGATTATGCCTCTCTACAAATTACGATCTCCGCCGGCATGGATCAACTCATATGTTGATTCCCTTCCGTGCCACGACACAAGACTTTCAAGAATTTTCTCACGCTGTCTTTCTCTATCTCTCCTTCCACAAATCTTTCCCGTTTTCACAATATGTTCAAGTGTTTGTGGCCCAAAAATAAAGACTGCCTATTTTTGATGTTTGTGATAAACTGTCTTTGTGACTTAGCTTCCCTCAAAATATCCAGATTGCTAATTTTGGCTGTCCAATTAATTTTCAGCATTCTTCTATAAAACCACATCTCCATGGCTTCTATGGATTTTTTTCGCCTGTTTACTAATTTTTCAGGATTCTCAGCCATATGTTAAAACTGGATCAATGTAGCATGCAAGGACTCTTTCTAACTTCCAAGGGCAAGGACTTATTAAATAAATGGCAAAAACTTAGCTGGCTAAAAAGAACTAAACTAAACGGAGAACTGGCTAAAAATGGCTAAACAGTAAGAAATGGGTGAAAGAACTTGTTTTTTTTTAAAGAAACTAGTAATAGCGGGCCCATTGCTGTACCGGTTAGGAAGTTACTCGGACAGTGGCATGAACGATAGAAGAGGGAAAAGACTGGCCTGTTTTTTCCCTCTGCACTCAGACCTAGGTTCCCGCCACAGGACTTGTTTATTTTACTTTACTGGCTGAAAATGCTGGCTAAAAAGAACTGACTAACATCATCATCATGTGCCATGCTGATAAGCGTAGGCGGTCATGTCTCGCAAATCATACGATCACCAGAGTCGTTGATCAGCTCTGTGTTCTTGTCTCGACCTTGACATGTGGCCAAGCCATCCAGATATATTTACTTCACTGCCTTCCCCGTCAGCAATGAGTATGCTCAGGAAGATAGAAATGGGGTGGGTCCGGAGGTAGTTTAATTTTCGGGCCAGGGCATGCTGGTGTACAAGGAAATAAGCAGGCTGACAGACTTGCAGGTAAGGCTACTGTGGAAGGCAGTCGAGACATTGATCAGGCTGATAATATGAATGCTCTACGAGAAGCAAGTCGTTTGTGAGAACCAAGTGATGACTACGAATATACAACCATGGTCAGGCTGAGAGAACAGCAAGTTAAAAGAGGGTTGGCAAAACAAGAACACTATGCAGAAAGCCAAAGAAGGTTAATAAATTAAACCAACATAGAACTGGTGTCGTTAGCCGCTACATGCTGTGGGATTTGCTGAGGAGGGGATCCGAGCACTTATGGACTGAATGGTTCGATGTGCAAATGAGGATGATCTGTCGACTAACTAACTAACTAACTCCCCCTTGTTGTTTTCACCTGAATCTTGTCAGTTGCACAAGTTCTCTAGTCTATTTCTTCTCATAACGTGCCTAAAAATTGTGACAGTCAACGTCTAATTTGTCTAATAAGTGTACAATTTTCATTTGTTTCTTGTAGGACTCGCTCATTGTTTTTTATTTTGTGTTTGCCCATAGTATTCCTTGCTTTTTCCCCAGAAACCACATTTCCATTTCCTTGAGATGTTTTTCATCTTGTTTGCTCATTGTCCACGCTTCACGTCCATACAAATTACAGGTTCTATGTAGCACTTCAACACTCTTTCTCGATGCAATTGACATCCTTTTATTAGTCAGCATGCTTTCTATCTTGCAAAAGGCTACCTTCGCCATGGCGATTCTTGTTCTAATCTCTTCAAGACATCTCCCATTAGATGTTACGACTGTTCCGAGATTGCTTGCTTGCTTGTGTTCATTGGCTTGAGCTCCAACGCGAAGTCCTGTATGTCGGATGAAGGCATCCTGTTGTCCAACATCAGTGTGATGTCATACAGGACCTGAGGTTTGCGTGAGTATCCGTTGTCCCATGTCTGGCTTATTGGTGTGCAGACTGGTGGTTCCTCGCCATACAGGCAGACACTCTCCGACTTCGGAGGAATCGGTGATCCTATTGACTTCAGCCAGGACCCCGAAGGGACCTGTTGCCCAGGACGCTCGGCGAGGACGCGTCAATAGGTCTTGGCCAGTATATAACCCGGCCCTGGTGCCTTGGAAACACCTCTGCGTCCCACTGTTCCGAGATAACTGTACCGATTCACTAACATGGATTAGCTTAAAACAGTGGCTAAAATTCAGTAGTTAGCTGTTTGAGTGCCGAAGGATAATATATCGCCACATGTGACCTCCCATTTGACCGAAGGACGATATATCACCATACTAGAGTCATCTTGTTATTTGTTACGTTTCCCGATATCTTCCGCAATTTTAATGTTGAGTGAACATACATTTAAATTATAATACAGGTACATGTGATCGTGTACCATGTTTGGTCTAAACCTACATTTTTGTTTAGCATTGAATCAGTTAAAAACTATAGAGCAAGAAGCACAAAAGATTCATAACACCGACTCTAACTGCCACCTGGGAAACATCTTCACTGATGTACTATCTGCACTACAAGTCCCAGAAGGTGCCAAGTAAAGGTAAAAGGTCATTTTACAGGTCTGAAGGCAGAGTGGGTATATGGCGCTGGCTTCATATGTTATATCCCAATCAACGGGTGATATGATCAATATCATGCAGGCCACCTTTACTTGCCAGGACATTGTTTCTGTTTTAGGTTTTAGGCCGGGTCGACCTGGGAGGGGGGAGGGGATCCAGTGTAATGTACATTGTATTCATTACGGATTCAACGAGTATGCTTAGTAAGATGGAGAAAGGAATGTTTCGTGTGGAATAGATATCGTCGCTTCAGAGGTTAGAGATTGTGAGAATTGTATGGATATTTTGCCCTGGCTATGCGGGAGGGTGGGGGAATGAACAGGCTGATATATTGACAGGAATGCACCTCTTGGTGGTAGATTACGTATGGAGATCTAGTCGAGTGAATGTGGGACCAGGTCGAGAAGGCGGGGGAACAGATTGACAACGCATATGTGGAAAGAATGAGTTTGTGTGGGATTGGCTGGGGTTCTGGAAGAATCTCAAAACTGAGAAGGAAGACCAGGAGAACTTTAAATCAGATAGCGGTGGGAACGATAAGTAGTATGACTCTTTGCTGGCTGTTGAACGAGGGGACGGAGCACGTATGGGAATGTCCTGAGTGCAGTGATGTCGGTTCTTAACTCAACTCAACAACTATTCTTTTAAATTTGCCTCGATGGGGATTCGAACCTCTGACCACCAAGCCGACAGGCAACTCCTCCCGGAGGTGACAAGCTCCAGCAGCCGATAAGTACACCAAGAAAGGTTGTTGCTGGGGATAGGGGGGGGGGGGGGATTATCCGGGGCGAAGTGGTTAAACCGTGGACCTCGAATCCCAAAGGTCGTGAGTTCGTTTCTTATTCAGTCATTCGGTTCACATGTAAAATGTTTCTGCAGACCCCTGGTAGTCTTCGCTGGAATTCGTGCTCTTTGCGACGCCCAAGAAGTCCGAGCCATACTGGACAGAACCCGGTGCAATGAAGTCGACCCTCTTGCCTCTGCGTTATACTTAGGATATATTTTATATATTATATTTTTTCCCGTACTGAATTTAAATAACGAAGACACAAACCATAGATTGTACGATTTATTGCCTGGCATATTTCCCTGCATCTCGTTAGGTACATACTGCAGAAGTCACACAACGTAGACTAGAGTAAAAACTAAAATCACTAGATAATTGATACATCATTCAAGCTGAAATATACACATGTATGTTCGAACGCGAGCGAGCGCCAAAAGAAAAAAATTATTCGTTAAAAAACTCTTCAAATATAAACTTCTATCTCGATTTATAAGTGCTAATTAATACCTGTTAGTTTATATGTCCAGAGAGATGTAGGGAAGAAAGCGACTTAAGTTTAAATAACAGCACCCCCACCTAATGTCAATGACCTATGACCGCCATCATTGTGGGGGAGATCACTCTAACATTATTTACTGTTGCCCTGGAAACATGTGCAAAAGATACCGATCTTTCGGGGCTGTACATACACAAATATACTAATACTAATAGATTGTTTTCGTGCAAATATGTGGATATTTAACCGAAAGATTTGCATTCTAGTTTAAAACGAAGTTTGTGTCAGCCCAAAATAGTAACATTAGTGAATTTATAGCATATGCATAACATGAAAAACACCGTGCCACACTTTTCACAGAATTCAAAACAAACTTACGACTTACGTAGTTTACTTTAAGTAAAGTTAAAATTGTGTGTTACTAATTACTAGTATTATTATTTCCATGGACTCTGCTATTCCCTCCGTCCAACGTTTACCATCTGGTCTGTACATTGTTGTGGAATGCTGTTGACTGCTAACCTATTTACTACTTACTTGCATGACCAAACCATAGCCGCCATAGGCATTTGACTTGCTGCTTTCTAATAAAATCTAGTGCTGCTTTAACCCCCACTTTAGTCCTGATTTCTTCATTTCTGATCTTATCTCTTCTTGATACATTGAGTATTCTTCTCATGAACATATATACATATTTCTTCTTCTTCTTCGTTCATCCGGAGTTTTTTTTCCGGATGTGATTGCGTTGTGCCTGTTTACAGCAGAGCTGCGTTCTTGCGCCGTTAGGCCGACACATCCGACTTCTGCGGGCATTTGTTGACCGGGTTAACCTTCCCGGGGATATACATATTTTATATTCCAAGTTTTAGCTTCAGATATAGTAGTTAGCGATACGCCAATAACTACTAACTTGTACTTGTCTTGAATTTGCACATTGTAACAGACTAACGAAATATCGATATATGAAGCCCATAATCGGGCACTCTCACGAAGTTTATACTTCACCTCGACACCGCAAGGTACAAGAGGAACATGATGAGATGTATATAATATAGAACCTGTATTGCTGTATGGCAGTGAATCTTGGAATGTAAATGAATAAATCAGGAATAGCTAGGAAGCAACAGAGATGTGGTTCCTAAGACGAATGTTGCAAATTTCTAGGACTGCCAGAGTAACTAACAATGATTGCCTGAAAGAGGCTAATGAAACTAGAACATTATATCCCCTGGAAGGTTAACCTGGTCAACAAATGCCCGCAGAAGTCGGATGTGTTGGCCTAACGGCGCAAGAACGCAGCTCTGCTGTAAACAGGCACAACGCAGTCACATTCGAGAAAAAAAATCCGGATGAACGAAGAAGAAGAAGAAGAACATTATATGCAACAATAAGAAAGAGACAAATATCTTTCTTTGGTCATGTGATGAGAGAAGAGGTATTGGAGAACATCGTGATAACTGGAAAGATCGAGGTGAAGAGAGACAGAGGCAGACCAAGAAAAATGATGCTGGATGAAGTGAGATAGTGGCATGAAAGAATATCAACAGCAGAGTTGATCCAGAAAACCAAAGACCGAGATCTGTGGAAAGTCATGAATGCCTACGCCAGCTGGCATGGCACTTGATGATGATGATGATGATATAAAATACAACAACTGCACTAAATATCAGAAGCATAATAATATAGAACATTAGTTCATGGAGTGCAAGAAATATCATCCAGTGCCTTGTCGGCTGGCGTGGGCGGTCATGCCTCTCCACAAATTACGAACTCTGACGTCATGGATCAGTTTGTGTGTTGACTCCCTTCCGTGCCATGACACAAGACTGTCAATAATCTTCTCACACTATCTTCCCCATCTCTCTTGTAGCAAATCTTTCCAGTTGTCACAACATGTTCCAGTGTTTGTCTTCTCATAACGTGGCCAAAAACTGAGGACTGCCTCTCTCTGTTGTTTGTGATACATTGTCTTTGCGACCCAGTTTCCCTTAAAACATCCCGATTGCTCATTTTGGCTGTCCAATTACTTTTCAACATTCTTCTATAAAACCACATCTCCAAGGCTTCCAGAGATAATTTTGCCTCTTTACTAAATGTCCAGGATTTGCAGCCATATGTTAAAACTGGTTCTATGTAACATGCAAGAACTCTTTTCTAACTTTCAAGGACATTGACTTATTGCACAAAACGTTCTTCATTTGATAGAATTCAGTATGTGCTTGTCCTATTCTGCTCTTTATCTGAGTAATGCATCTTCCATCTGATGTTATCCACTATTGAACACTAACTTTGACAATGTTTTATTGTTTCAGCTGAAGTATTATTTATTTATTCACTGCAGATGATATATAACTCTGAAGTATGTACCTGATGAGATGCTGTGAAATATGCCAGGCAATAAATCGTACAATCTATTGTTTGTGACTTCTGTGTTTAAATGGCACAACTATTCAAAATCAAAGTAATTCTAACTGATGGCGTGTAAACACATAATTTCATATTGTCATACCTTAAAAGAGTGTGTTAAATTGATTTCACAGAACATTGACTTTATTAAGGCAAGCTATGCCATGAAGACAGCCATAGAATAAGACACAGTTTTCAGTCAGAGTTCATAAAAATAAATCTGTATATATTATCACGATGTCAAGATCAAATGAACTTCATGCGTCGTACTTGAACAGTTTAAATATGTTCACGGTAAGTAACATACGATACAAGTAGCCATGTTCTCTAGTCAAGTTTATGTATATCATACTTGTTTATATGAGCCGTGGTATCATAGTGGTTACACTCTTGCCTGCTGGCTGGGTGTTCAAGGGTTTTATCCTCGTTAGGGTGGAGGTGAATTTTCAGCTTAAACTGGGCACCACAACATGTCTTTGGAAGTAAAGGCAACAGGCATGATACCGACCAAACCCCCCACAAAGTGCAGATTGGTAAAAAATACAGGGTGTATTTATAATGACTGTGCAGTGTTTGAAAATATTGCCATTCCAAGTTTTGTATTCACTCTCTGTGAAGTTCATGCAACATAATAGGTAAATACAAAACTTGGACCGGCAATATTTTCAAACACTGCACAGTCATTAACAATACACCCTGTATATGGGTCTAGCTCCAGGTGCCAGATGTAACGTGAGGTGTGCAAAGGGTCCTTAACTCTACTTATTTACTTGTTTATGTTTAATTGTCTTCCCTTGGGCACTGGGTTGTCATCTGTTGACATTGAAAAACCTAAACCTGTGGAGGTGGCAATACCAATCTAGGCTGAATCCAATCAGTCCATATGTTAGATAGTTAGTTAATTAGCTAGTTAGCTAGTCAGTTAGTTAGTTAGCTGGTTGGTTGGTTAGTTAGCTATTTAGTTATTTAGTTAGTTAGTTAGTTAGCTAGTTAGTTAGTTAGTTAGTTAGTTAGTTAGTTAGTTAGTTAATCAACAGAACATCCTCATTGCAAATCAAATGATTAGTCCATAACAGTCCGTATGTGCTGTGGGGAATCCTGACATGATTTCGCTCTAATATGCTTCTCAGCAGATTTGAAGTTTTGGCACTATACTTGCACATTCTGCTGGTGTCCAGACTTCGAAAGAAATAAGAGAGCTCTGCAATACAGTCCCCATGCCGATGAGACACTGGTACTGGGTTTAGGAGGAAAGTTTCTACATTAATCTAACCCTGATACATGCAAGCACTGGGTTTAGAAGGAACGTTTCTACACTAATCTAACCCTGATACATGCAAACCCTGGGTTTAGGAGCTAATCTACTCATGATTTAGGAGGAAAGTTTCTAACCCTGATACAAACAAGCACTGGGCTTAGGAGGAAAGTTTCTATACTAATCTAACCCTGATACATGCAAATCCTGGGTTTAGGAGGAAAGTTTCTACACTAATCTAAACCTGATACATGCAAGCACTGGGTTTAGGAGGAAAATTTCTACACTAATCTAAACCTGATACATGCAAGTCCTTGTCAGGGCTAAAATGATTTGAACCCAGTGCACTAGATTTTAGAGTCACTCTTCAGAGGAACCACCAAGCTATGTTAAATATAATGAATGTAATACATGGATACATTGAAAATTGTTACAAAGAAAATACTGGTGGTCATATGGTTAACATAAAACAAACCTAGACTTTACATGCTACAGAAATTACAACGGATCAACATCATGGCACACAGGTGTAACCCATAAGTGGTCTGTTCTACTCCTAACTCAAGCCTGAGTCCGGAGAATCTTAGCTCAGTGCACAAACTCCATAGCACCAGCAAGGATCCTGAAATACTTTGGGTAGATGACTCGAATGTTTGCCCGGGCAGCGCCGTTAGGCTATTCTTTTTCGATTTCCAACTGCCAAGGGATGTTTTATGTGTACAACAATACACATGGGTGTCCGATCTCATTACCTAGAGACCGGGGGAAATTTTGTTACTAGAAGTCCACGTGAAAAAATTTCGGCCCTCACTGGGGCTTGAACCTGGGACCCCCAGCACTCGAGGCGGACACCATACTTCGAGATCACTCAGCCCCCTGCAGAAATTACTTTGTGTGCTAATCATTTCCATGGACCAAATCCTGCAGTGGTCAGTATCTTAACTCTGTGTGGGTGTGTGTGTGTGTGTGTGAGAGAGAGAGAGAGAGACAGAGAGACAGAGAGACAGAGAGAGACAGAGACAGATAGAGAGAAAGGGAGAGAGACAGACAGACAGAGAGAGACAGAGACAGATAGGGAGAAAGACAGAGAGAGAGAGAGAGAGAGAGAGAGAGAGAGAGAGAGAGAGAGAGAGAGAGAGAGAGAGAGAGCAAACAATTGACTAAAACCTTGACACTAGGAAATAATTTGTATTTAATTTCGTTAATTAAATTAATTTTGTTAAAATTTAATTGTCAATGAAATAGTTTTTTTTGTCTCGGGCCATTGAATGAAGCTTATCTAACAATTCCTTAATTAATTTATATTTCAGCGCACAGCAGGGAAAATCAAGGAAGATGAAAAAAAGAATGACGAACTTAGACTTAAGAAGAGTAACAATGTACCACACAAAAATATACCAAGCGAAATACCAACATTTCCTCTCACCGCCAACATGCTGCTTTTGTCATTCTTATTTTGGCTCATCCTTTCGGTGCTGATCTACTATTGCATCACTTATGGACTTATGCTGTCAAGAATCACCAATGAAGCAGATTTACACAGTCAGTGCGGGGATGTGTTTAGCAAACAGAAAGCAGAAAACATGAAAAGGGTTTGTATATTGTTTATAAACTGTAGATAAAAATACTTTTTTTTATTTATTTGCGCTCACTCACTTTCAACTCAAGCATAGTCCATAGTATTTCTTGTACACTGGACTGATTTTCGTATGTGGATTAGCTTTTCCTATTTCCAGTGTCCCTCACCGTCAGGTGAACTTACTCTGACTTCTGAGGTACTTGAAATTTATGTCTCCAAGTCAAGGCGAGAAGTCAACATTTTAGTCCAACTGACCGGTGTAGGGTTTGAACCCTGTTGCTTCGACATCAGCACACTGGAAGTTTAAGAGCAAGTGTACTTAGCCATTTATCCCTGCTGCCCTCCAGTTTGATTATCACCTTGAACATTGTAAGTCTTCTTCTTCTTTAGTTAGTTAGATAATTAGATGACATTGCACATCGAACCATTCAGTCCGTAAGTGCTAAGATCCCCTCCTCAGTAAATCCTGCAGCGGCTAACGGCACCAGTTCTGTGTTGGTTTATCAATCTTTGGTTTCCTGCATATTGTTCTTGTGTGGCCACACCTTGTTTAAATTGCTGTTCTCGCAGTCTGACCATGGTCATAGATTCACAGTCATCACTTGGTTCTGGCAAACGACTTACTTCTTGTAGAGTATTCAGTATATCAGCCTTGTCTTCTTTGTTCTTCTTTAGAATGGAGTGCCTCACACATAGTTACACACTTCAAAAGTCAGCATGTCGAACTTCAGCATACATTTCTGTACGGTTTACTTCTTCTAGGCAGATACTTCTTCTTCTGCTGCGTTCATCCAGAGTATTTTTTCAGATGTGATTGCGGTGTATTGTTATGCACCCTTGGGCCTAGACCCTTGGGCCAACACATCCGACGTGCATTTTTTAAACCAGGTTAGCATTCCTGGGGAACTCTCACTTTTGTGGTGCCATCCACAGCCCAGCTGGTCAAGTTAGAACGGTCGAAGACTTTAAGGTCCGCCCTCAAGGGAAGGCAGAGACAGTCCATGGGCAATTTTCTGCCATCCAAGGGGCTTCCATAATTGCAGGGCCGACACATAGCACTCTGTTGCTGGGCTCACCCAAGGAATCGCCACATCCTGCGCATGGCTGCTTTAATTCCTCACTTCCATGTATTGGGCATTTCGTTCGCCACAAGCCGCTCCATCCACTAACCGGGAACGGTCAGTCTGTAGCTGACCTCCATTAAGCGAGCTTTTGGTTCGGATGCTGTGCCTGGAAGACTAGATTGTCAGAGCTGTTCTGGCCGGAAGACAAGATAGTCAGAGTTGTTCCAGCCGGAAGACAAGATAGTCAGAGCTGTTCCGGGCACGAGGGACATTTCACTCAGACGTTTTTGCGTTGTGCCAATTTACTTGCAGCCTTTAGGCTGGCACATCTGATTTCTGCGGGCATTTTAAAAATCAGGTTGGCCTTCCTGGAGGTTTCAAGGGACATTCTGTTGTGGTGCCGTCCACATCTCTGCTGGTCAAGTTAGAAGGGCCAAGGACTTTATGGTCAGCCCTCAATGGAAGGCAGGGACAGTCCATGGGCATTTTCCACCATCCAAGGAGGCTTCCATAATTGCAGAGCCAGCACATAGTGCTCTGAGAGTGGGCTCACCCAAGGAATCGCCACATCCCGCTCATGGCTGCTTTAATTCCTCACTTCCATGTATTGGGTATTTCGTTTGCCCCTGGCCATTCCCGCACAGACCAGGAACGGTCAGTCTGCCGACGACACCCACTCAGCATGCTTTCATTTCAGACTTTCACGTAGTGGATTCGTTAGCCAAGCGTTTCATTTTGTGTTAATGAGATGTTTTTCTACCCTAGTCTGCAGACGACATCCACTCTGCAGCTTATCACTTCGGACTTCCACATAATGGATTCGCTAGCCAAGTGTTCCATTTCATGTTAATAAGACATTTTTCACCTTTGACTATGTTCACTCAGTGAGCTCTAGTACAGACTTGCATCGTAACTACTGCGTGCGATTGGGACGCTTTTCCACATTTAGTAATGCTCATGAGGTAGGCTACATGTGCTGTTGGTTCTGCACCTAACCTCCATGCAGCAGAGAGCGAGTAACGGCCAGGCTCTCTCATCCGGGAATCCCTCTTATCCCTTGGATGAGAGCTTTCGAACAAGTATCTAGACCAAGCATGTAGCAGGCTTAGCATCTCACCTCCATTTTGCAATTGGTGAGTATCAGCCCGGCTCTCACATCCGGGGATGTTAACTTAAAGACGTTCAGTCAAATCCCTCAGCAGAGAGCCTTAGAGTATATGTCCGGACTAAGAATTAGTGGCATCGTGCGCCTGATTCGGTCTTTGACTGCCTATCCCCAGTCTACCTGCAGAGCAGCAGGTTGTGTCTCTCTTAGTCTGGTCCCTATCCCAAGGCCTGTCCGACATGCAGTTGTACTTCCGTCGGCAGAGCTCTTGGGGTCATTGGGACATGCAAGCCCCTCTACCATGACAAGGTGGAGACATGTCAGAGGGGAGACAGATACCACTTTAGCATATATGTCTGTAAAGTTTGCCTTTTATGGACATCTACCACTTCAGCATACATTTATGTAAAGTTTGCTTCTTCTAGGCAGATTACACTTCAGCATACATTGCTCCTACTAGACAGATACCACTTTAGCATACATTTCTGTCAGGTTTGATTCTTCTAGACAGATACCATCCAAGGTCGCGGCCTCTATCTACTCATGGTTATGTTTTCTTTCCTAATAATATTGCCAGGGCAATAGCCTTGTGGCCTACATTTTGCAGGATGTTGCAGCCAACCCCAGCATTTTTTCGGCTGTTTGTGACTTCTTGGAAAGTTTACGTTCAGTAAAAAGAACAAGCCAATAATGGGTGAGACAAAATTTCAGAATTAGGAAACCTACCCATAAAAGAATATTTATAGAGTTATGATTCTGGCATGTGGCTGTTTTGTGCACAGTGCTAAGATTCTCCTTGTATGATTTATGGGAGGAGACCACATCACTTATGGAGATATCTATGTTCATTGAAAGTGATCCTTTACCGAACCAAATAAAAATCAGTCAGTCATTTCTATTACTTTTATAAATTAAATTTGCAGATTGAAAACTATACAGTCGGAGATGCCGTGCCATACCTTCTTCGGTTGAGAACCTCCAAGAAAGAAGACTACCCCGTGGAGTCAAAGATGTTGCCTCCACTGGTGACTGGCATAACTTCATCCCAGTTTTATCAAGTAAGTTTGATCCAGGGATTCTCAAACATTTTTTAGCCATTACCACATTCATAGTTTCCACAACATTGCCACATTCACAGTGTGGATAACATTGTCACATACACAGTGTGGAAAATATTTTTTATCACAAAATAAAAAAAAATAAAAAAATATCTCAATACTCAAAAGAATTCCCCAGCACAAGAAATGTCCCCACCCCAAAATTCACATCATTGTCATCTTAACTCAACACTCACATTTGTGAGCACCCCATCTCTTCAATAAAAACAGTGCCCCATCTCTTCATTTAAAAGTTTCCCATCTCACCATTCAAAAATGTGTGCCATGTCATCAATAAAAACAGTACCCCATCTCAACATTCAAAACTATGCCCTGTCTCGGTATTCACAATAGTAGTCCCATTTCATCATTAATAACAATGTCACATCTCATGCCATTGCAGCGAAACATAACCATTACATCAAAGTTTCTCTTGTATGAACATCCCTGTCTTTTTTAGTTCACCCAGTTGTCCGTACAGTATCTTCCACTTTTATTTCTCTAGGCTAGAAGGTTTTCCTAGATACGTCATCCAGCCAATGTGGTTGGACCCATTTGAGGAACAGGGTCCGATACTACACATGGCTGGGAGTCCATAGCTGGGTGAGCACCATAATGTTTTGCAGTAGCAGTGGTTCTCAACCAGTGGGGAATCTCTCTCCCCCCCCCCCTCGTTTGGGGATTTGGGGGGGGGGGGGAATTAAGATTATTTCAAGATTGCGTTAATACAAGAACCGATTACTTGATATTGTTTTCCCCTCCATACTTTAGAGTTCTGTACTTCTTGCCCTTCTGAAATTCACTTTATAATGTTAGTAGACCCACAAATCACGTTTCATGTAGATGTCTAGACTTGTTCTGGTATGTGTTATTAAATGTAGCTTCCATTGTTATGTATACTGTGTAGGGGGGTGGGGGGATTTATAGGGAGGAAATACAAAAGGGGGGGGGGATGACATTCTGAACATATGGTGAACGGGTGCATGGGCCAATAAAGCTTGAGAACCACTGCCCTAGTGTGTTTGCATGGTATCCTGATGGCTGTGGTGTTCTCCTGGCTGGTTTCTTCCGTCTTCACCACCTCTCTTTTGCTAGGATAGACTGTGGTCTTACTCAAGTTTAGATATGCATATTGTACACATGTGTCTGCGCATGTGTGTATGTATGTACATACATATCTAGAGCAGTGTCGTTTTATGGCGCTAGAGACTCGCCATTGCCCTTTCTCCTGTTAGTTAAAACAGTTCTGCAATGTGAAGGCCAGGAGTTGGACTTTTGCTACCAGAAGTGATGAAGTGCTCACCCTCAACTCTGCACCCCCAGCTATAACAGCAGTTTGGAACTTTTGTCACTTGTAATTGTGTTCTTGGTAAGCTTACCAATTCCACTTCTCATTGTCACCGATTTACTTTTCATTGATTTACTTTTCATTTATTTATTTTCCATTGGTTTACTTTTCATTGATTTACTTTTCATTGATTTACTTTTCATTGATTTACTTTTCATTGATTTACTTTTCATTGATTTACTTTTCATTGATTTACTTTTCATTGATCTACTACTTATTGTTAGCTCATATCTGTGTGCAATCTTCAGTTTCAGGGTCTGGTGAAGCATATAGAGGAGGATCTCAGACCTGGCCACCAAGACCTCAAGTTAATTGTCTATGATTTGGGTCTAAGTTCAAGAACAAGGCAACTGGTAATGTTTTGCTTACATACATGAAACTTCTTTCTGGTCAACATTTAGTGAAGTATAGGGTGTATTTTTAATGATTGTGCAGTGTTTGAAAATATTGCCGGTTCAAATCTTGTATTCATCCTCTGTAAAGTTTATGCAACATAATAGGTAAATACAAAACTTGAACTGGCAATATTTTCAAACACTGCAAAGTCATTACAAATACACCCTATATATACAGTATGTTTGTTTGTGTGTGTATCATCTCCATGATATCACCTTGACTAGTTGCTTGTCTGCTGTTCCGGGGATCATGGGTTCAAATCTGCATGGGAGCAGTTTTTTTAACGTTGACCTGGGCTTTCCGGTCAGTCCAGCCTAACATGGGGGACAGGAAATGTCTTGGGGAGTAGAGGCGGTTGGTGTGATACTGACCACATGACCCACCGAGTGTTGACTGTTCTAGAAACATGTGGGTCTGGCACCATGCGCTCAGTCTGCCTTAACAGATTCTGTGTCAAACAGTGAGTTGAGTTGAGGTGAGTAGAGTTGAGTAGAGTTGAGGTGAGTTGAGTAGAGTTGAGGTGAGTTGAGTTGAGATGAGTTAAGATTTGAAAACCTAGCTATGGGGCGGTTGAAAAGAAGTAGTTTTATCCACGAGGCCAAACGACTCCGCAGAGAAACCACTGATCTGCCCACAGTTGGTATCACCCTAACAACTATTCCAGAGCGAACTCCATGGAAAGATGAGCATAGACTATCATTACAAATCCAGACAAAAGTGAGAGGAATATTTGACAAGGAAGAACAGAACAGTGTGCAGCGCAGAACAGCCACTCTCAGCTTCCTTGATGAAGAATACCCACAGGACCTCTGGATCCGAGTCTACACAGATGGGTCGGCACAAAATGCTGTTCGAAATGGAGGAGCGGGAGTGTACATAGAATACCCAAATAATACTAGGGACACAGCCAGAGTACCGACAGGAAAGTACTGCCATAACTATGATGCTGAAATTGAGGCAATCAAGATAGCAACAGAGAAATTACTAAATACCAGCAATGGTACACAACCTGTGGTGCTACTGACAGATGCAAAATCAGTACTCGAGGCGCTCCTGTCTGGGAAATTGCCTGTACTAAGGACACTACTTTCTGAACTTAGTAGTCAGCATAAGGTCACCATACAGTGGATACCATCCCACTGTGGAGTACCCGGAAACGACAGAGCTGATCAATTGGCTAAGGAAGGAGCCAAAGAAGAACAGCCTGATGTGCCCGTTACATACCACCAAAAGAAAAGAATGATCAAATCAGTCAGAAAGCCACCAAATCCTGCTCAAGATGACTACCACATTATGGACAGACCTGAACAAGTCATTATTCTGCGCCTCAGAACAGGACACAATAGATTACGCAACCACATGTATACAAAATTCAAGATTGGTGAATCAGCCATGTGCACATGTGGATTGGCATCGCAGACAGCAGAGCACATACTCCAAGACTGCCCATAATACAACATATCTAGGCAAATTTTCTGGCCTAGAGAGACGACAGTGGAAGATAAACTCTATGGACCAATGTGTGAACTGAAAAAGACAGTTAAATTTATACAAGAGACAACATTGCAGATATAGACATATTTCAAGCGAACGAAAGAAGAAGAAGAAGAAGAAGAAGAAGAAGAAGAAGAAGAAGAAGAAGAAGAAGAAGAAGAAGAAGAAGAAGAAGAAGAAGAAGAAGAAGAAGAAGAGGTGATTTAAGTAGAGTTGAGGTGAGGTGTGTTGAGTTGAGGTGAGTTGAGGTGAGGTGAGTTAAGTAGAGTGGAGTAGAGTAGAGTTGAGCTGAGTTAAGTAGAGTTGAGTTAAGGTGAGGTGAGGTGTGTTGAGTTGAGGTGAGGTGAGTTAAGTTGAGGTGAGTAGCATTGAGGTGAGTTGAGTTGAGTTGAGCTGAATTGAGTTGAGTTGAGTTGAGCTGAATTGAACTGAGTTGAATTGAGGTGGGTTGAGTTGAGGTGAGTTGAGTTGAGGTGTGGTGAGGTGAGTTGAGTTGAGTAGAGGTGTGGTGAGTTGAGTTGAGGTGGGTTGAGATGAGGTGAGTTGAGTTGAGTTGAGGTGAGGTAAGTTGAGTTGAGGTGAGTTGAATAGAGTTGAGTTGAGCCAAGACATGGAGATCTGCTGTACAATCTCCAGAACCATATTTTTATTTCTTGGGTGTACATAATGATAAGGCCAAATCTCATAATTTTTCCCTCATTTGGTTACTGAGTTATGGATGTTTATACGGGGGCAAACATTTGTGGACGCACTATAATGTAGGATCCAGAGGCTTTCAAGTAGGCTGTGATCTGAGAGGTATCTGCCAAGTTCCTGCTTCTTCTTCTGCTTTTCATCTCCCAATTGGGAATGGGCTCTCAACTAAACCACACCTAGCCCTTTGTAAACTCGCTCATGATTGGTTGCATTTTACAGCTAAAGTTTTCTATTGGTTGAGGTGGCCAACCCCCATTACTCGTCTCTTATGACATGCATGGAAGGTTGCAGTGTTAGTATTTCTTGCATGAGTGAAAGTTTCGCTTCTTGGTGATTATAACTGAACCTACTTGGTGATTATAACTAAACCTACTTGGTGATTTGGGAGTCTCCATGGCGAAGTGGTCAAGCCATCTGACTCGGGCTCAGAAGGTTGTGGGTTTGATTCCGGGCCGCGTCCTTCGGTTCGCGAATGCATTTTTTCAGAGACTCCTGAGGGTCATCACTGGAGCTATGGAGTTTGTGCTTTGTGCGACGCTTTCTGTGTTGTGGAAAGAGTCTGAGCCATGTGGGATAAAACCTGGTGCAATGAAATCGACCCTGTCGACTTTTAAGCGACTTTAAGTGAGTACTTGGTGATTATAGTAAACCTACTTGGTGATTATAATAAACCTACTTGGTGATTATAACTAAACCTACTTGATGATTATAATAAACCTAGTTGGTGATTATAACTAAACCTACTTGATGATTATAATAAACCTACTCCCCGGGAAGGTTAACCCGGTCAACAAATGCCCGCAGAAGTCGGATGTGTCGGCCTAACGGCGCAAGAACGCAGCTCTGCTGTAAACAGGCACAACGCAATCACGTCCGAAAAAAAACTCCAGATGAACGCAGAAGAAGAAGAAGAATAAACCTACTTGGTGATTATAACTAAACCTACTTGATGATTATAATAAACCTACTTGGTGATTATAATAAACCTACTTGGTGATTATAATCAACCTTCTTGGTGATTATAACTAAACCTACTTGGTGATTATATCTAAACCTACTTGGTGATTATAACTAAACCAACTTGGTGATTATAACTAAACCTACTAGGTGATTATAATAAACCTACTTGGTGATTATAACTAAACTTACTTGGTGATTATATCTAAACCTACTTGGTGATTATAACTAAACCTACTTGGTAATTATAGTAAACCTACTTGGTGATTATAATCAACCTACTTGGTGATTATAATCAACCTTCTTGGTGATTATAACTAAACCTACTTGGTGATTATATCTAAACCTACTTGGTGGTTATAACTAAACCTACTTGGTGATTATAACTAAACCAACTTGGTGATTATAACTAAACCTACTTGGTGATTATAATAAACCTACTTGGTGATTATAACTAAACTTACTTGATGATTATATCTAAACCTACTTGGTGATTATAACTAAACATACTTGGTGATTATAGTAAACCTACTTGGTGATTATAACTAAACCTACTTGGTGATTATAATAAACCTACTTGGTGATTATAACTAAACCTACTTGGTGATTATAACTAAACCTACTTGGTGATTATAACTAAACCTACTTGGTGATTATAACTAAACCAACTTGGTGATTATAACTAAACCTACTTGGTGATTATAACTAAACCTACTTGGTGATTATAACTAAACCAACTTGGTGATTATAACTAAACCTACTTGGTGATTATAATAAACCTACTTGGTGATTATAACTAAACCAACTTGGTGATTATAATAAACCTACTTGGTGATTATAATAAACCAACTTGGTGATTATAATAAACCTACTTGGTGATTATAATAAACCAACTTGGTGATTATAACTAAACCTACTTGGTGATTATAATAAACCTACTTGGCGATTGCTGGCTCTGTGGTGAAGAGGTTATGGACTCAATTCATAATCCAGCAAACCGTGTTCGAAGCACAGCTGCGGGTGATTTGGCAGCAGACAGCAATGCTTTGTTATTTTTAAAATGATATGCATGCCGATTGTTCAGAAATCAAGTGCAAACTACTCAACGTAATTTTCCAAGAAATCACGAACAGCCAAAAAAGGCTGGGGTTGACTGCAACGTCCTGTAAAGGATATGCAACTAACTTAACTTGATTATAACTAAACCTACTTGATGATTATAAACCTACTTGATGATTATAACTAAACCTATTTGATGATTATAACTGAACCTACTTGATGATAATAACTAAACCTACTTTATGATTATAAACCTACTTGATGATTAAACTGAACTTTCTTGATGAGTATAACTAAACCTACTTGATGATTATAACTAAACCTACTTGATGATTATAACTAACCCTACTTGATGATTATAACTAAACCTACTTGAGGAATACAACAAATAGCTATTTTTGACAAGATAAATAGCATTTTGGAGCCCTAGTGATGTAGTAGTTAGTGCGTTTTCTTGTGACGAAGGTGGTCTGGATTGAATCCCCAGCAGAGAGAGCATTGTTTTGTTCCAACCAGTATGCCTGATGGGTCGACCCAACCTCGTAAAAGGGAAGGAAAGGTGATGAGGGAGGGAAATGGCCACCTTCCTCCATATGTCCTGGCCTAGAATATGTGAATGCCTCACACTTCACATTTCACGGCCTAGAATATGTGGCAGCCTCACACTTCTCGTCCATCGGTTGTAACTGCTTGTGGACCACCTCCTCTACATTTTTATTTAGAAAGTATGTTTAACACATAACTTGTTTTTTAAACACAGAAGCTGCAAACAATATGTTGCACAGTTTATTGCCTGGCATATTTCGCTGCATCTCGTCAGGTGGAACTTAACCAGAAACTTAAAGCCAGGCAATAAATCGTACAACATATTGTTTGTATCTTCTATGTTTAAATTCACTAAGGTAATAATAATATGTTGTTTTAAATCAGTTGTTTTCTGTTGTCGACAGCTGCGTCAATACTGCAATTGTGAGGTCAGGGATTTCCATGCTGAACAGTACCCAAGCCATGTTTCAGCCATTTCCAACTTCGCATGGCGCCCAATAATCATCCTACACATTCTTGAAGAGTATGGATCTGTTCTGTATGTGGAACCCACAACTAGGTTTAAAAACCCATCTTCACTCAACTACCTACATATGCGGGGTTTGAAGAACTACTTTGTGTGGGATGCTGTCACATATACCTCATTGGTTGCGTACACCGATAAGAGGATGTTTGAGTACTTTAATGAAAGCAGATGTGCCTTTAAAGACTGCAGCTTGCTGTCACCAGAAGCAATAGCTGTGTACAGAACAGGAGCTAGCTGGGAAGAACTCATGAAGCCCTGGCTTGTCTGTGCCTTGAATGAGCAGTGTATTGCTCCACCTTATGCAAGATACTCGGGTTGTATTGAAATACGTCATCCTCGTACCACAGGGTGCCACAGATATGATATGTCAGCTCTCAGTATTATTCTCAACCGGGCAGTTCAGTACACAATAGATTCCGAACAGATGGTGTCATTCAGGTTAACATACACAGACCTAGAGGAGGTGACCTACTTTCCTGATCAGCCGTGGACGTACACACAACTTTTTCTGTTATCATTAACACCCTTGCTTCTTGTGCTAGTATACAAATTGTTTTATAAAAAGAAACGACTGTACAGGTTGTAATTATATTAGAATTATGTAAAAAGAAAATGTTAATTGACTTTCTCTTCATTGTCTCCTCCAGTACAGTTTGAAAACTTTTGCACTGTTTATCTCATACTGTTTATATCAGTTTTCCACACAGGTATGAAGGTATAATCAAGTTTAATGGTGCAACTTCAAAAGAGTTTCAAATCAAGAGTGGAGTTAAGCAAGGTTGTGTACTAGCTTTCACCCTCTTTGGAATATACTTTTCACATCTAATTAAATATGCCTTTCGTTATCAGGATGGTGGTATATATATTCTCTCGGCCTCTACAATGCTCAGAGATTGAAAGCCAAGACCAAAATTAGGAGGGTACTGATCAGAGAGTTGCTTTTTTGCAGATGATACTGCAATTACGACCCACTCTGAGAAAGAATTACGTTTACTATCTGTAGTCTTCAATGCTTGTTCTGAATTTGGTTTAACAATTAGGAAAAAGAAGACACAGATTGTGTCACAAGGTACACATCGAGGACCATCATTCTTTATTGATGACGCTGTGATAGTGGAAATGACCATATGTTCACATGTATTCGTTGTGGACGAACATTTCCGGCGCGTATTGGTCTGATCAGTCACATTAGCTACCGCCATGGGTTGTAGTTATTATGCCTTTTTGAAGCAAAATGTAACAAACTATAGTCTGTTAAGACAACGAAGTGCCAATGATACGTTTTAGCTAATATTATCCTATTGCATTGCACTAATAAAATATACTTTAAGATGTGCAGTGTATATGTATAACATATTCCCCCCGCCCCCATTTTTGTGTGGATGCTCATGATAGTTAATGTATGTGTGTGAAAGTGTGGGAGTTTGTGTATATTAATTTGAGTGACTGCATGAAGGAGTGAGTGTATTTCATGCATGGTTTAATGTATGGGTGTGAGAGAGAGAGTGACAAGAGAGGGAGAGAGAGAGAGAGAGAGAGAGAGAGAGAGAGAGAGAGAGAGAGAGAGAGAGAGAATGAGTGAATGATTTAGTGTTTGTGATTGTAAGTGGGTAAATATGTGTGTATGCAAGAAAGTATGTGTAGATGTGAATGTAAGACTGTATGAGCATTTGTGTATGTGTGAAAATGTGTATATGTCGATTATGTGTGTATGGGAAAGAGTGTATGAGTGTGCCTTGCTTTTTGTATGAATGAGGATATAAGGAGAGAGAGAGAGAGAGAGAGAGAGAGAGAGAGAGAGAGAGAGAGAGAGAGAGAGAGAGAATGAAAGAGAGAGAAAGAGATGGAGAAATAGAGATAGTATTAAGTATGTACAAATAAACTCTTATTAGTGAGTTTGTGATTGTGAGTATACGTGTAAGCAATGGACTGTATTTATGTATTATTGAGCGAGTGGGTATCTATGGGAGTTTGCATAAATGATGTTTAAGTATGTGTGCAGCAGTGGTTCCCAAGCTTTTCAAGCAGAGGGCCATATCTACTATTTTCGATAGTTAAGCGGGCCACAACGTTATAAAATTATGCATGTTGTGCAATATCATTCTTACCTTTTATAACTTAAATTTTAAATCAGTTTCGAAAATCGCTATTAATGTAATTAATTTACAATTGTAACTGTTCTTCGTAACCAGTTACTTAAGTTCAGATGCAAGTTTATCAATGTCTGGTCACAAATCTGTCGTGCCTAAAGTCATAATCACAGCAAGGTTACTGTCGGTGAGTCTGGAATGTTGCTTGTTTTTTTTATAACGGTCATTGTGGAAAATGACCGCTCGAGGCCTCGCGTGCCACTTTCTGACAGCTGGCGGGCCACAAGTGGCCCGCGGGCCGTGGTTTGGGAACCTCTGGTGTACAGGTATATATGAATGTGTGTATACATGATCGTGTGTATGTGTGTCTGGCTGCCTGCCTGTCTCATAACATGGTAACACGTATTGTTTATGTTCACAACTTTCATTTGACAATATTTCTTTTCCTATGAGAATGTAACATTCACAATAGATAACCGAATGTAAGACAGGCCTGCATGCCCTATTTGTGACTCTTTGAAAATAAAATTTGTTTGTTCTACTGCAGATGCTTATTATGGAGTAGATATCGGCGATGATGGCTCTCCAATTTTGATAAGTTGGTGTTGTTTACATTATTATTTTGGGGTTTCTGTGGCGAAGTAGGTAAGCTCCCTATCTTGTCTTCCAAAGGTTGTGGGTTCAATTTTGGACTCAGTCATTCGGTTCACGAATGCAGTTTTCTTGGAGACTCCTGGGGGTCAATGCTGGAGGTGCGGAATATGTGCTTTGTGTGAGGCTTTCAGCAGGCTGCTCTGCGGAAAAAGACCGAACCATGTGGGATGAAACATGGTGCAATAGATCTTCTGGCCCGTAAACGCTTAATGTTATTTTTTGGTTTTCAGCTGTTTACACTTTCTGCTTCTGCATACAGCTTCATTTGTTCCCATGCTTCTATTGCCAAGAATGTTTTTACATTAAAATTATTTCTCTATTCCACCTCTTTTGTTGATATCATCATCATCATGTGTCATGCCGATAAGCATGGGCGGCCATGTTTCGCCATCTCACTTGATCACCAGAGCCGTGGATCAGCTCAGTGTTCGGCCTTGTCATCCAGGTATTTACTTCTCTGCCTTCCCCTCAATCTTACCAGTTGTCACCAAGTTCTCCAATTTATTTCTTCTCATAACGTGACCAAAACATTAGTTAGTTAGTTGAATTAGACTGTCTACGTCTAATTTCTCAAATAATTTTACGATTTATTTATTTCTAGTAGGACCAAGTGTTAATATATTGTCAGTGTGGGTATAAGAGTCAATATATTGAAAGTGTGTGTATAAGAGTTAATATGTTGTTAGAGTGTGTTTAAGAGTTACTATATTGTCAGTGTGTGTATAAGAGTTAATATATTATCAGCATGCCTAAAAGTTAATATATCTGTTCATTCATTTATTCAGTAGCATGTCCCTTGCAGAACCTCGCTCCCATAACTACGTTCTTCTTGATCATAAGCAAGATGTCCCTCATCCGATTCACCCACCTGGAGATCATCCGCCACATCCTCTCTTTGGCCTTCCTCCTCCTCTCTTCCCAGGCATATACCCCTCCGTGATTATTCTCTCCAAACTTTCATGACGTCTCAAGTGACCAAAATATTTCGTTGTTTTATTGTCTTTAGTAGCCAACCTTTTTCAATATTCAGATCTTGTCGTATGGATGCATGTCATTTCAAAATGTAAAAATTAGAGAATGGACGAGAGTGAATTAATGGACCTGACACAAGTGATATCCAACACAGATATAATAAAATAAATTTAGTTGCATGCCCTTCACAGGACATAGCAGCCAACCCCAGCATTTTCACTGTTTGTGATTCCTGGGCAAATTTTACGTTCAGTAGTTTGCCATTGTTTTCTGAACGACCGGCACCTATACCTTTTTTCAAAAAAACCAGAACCACTGTGTTTCGAGCTCAGGTATACGGGCTCACAAACTGTGTTTGAAAGCCCTTAGCCACGGAGACACGGATATCCATGTGTAATTCTCATGGGGGATTCATAGCCAGTTAGAACAGGTCACCACTTCCAATAGCACAAGAGACAATAGTGCTCAATTTAAGCAGTAGACAAATGACAGCACATTGGTAGACTTGTGAATGAAGGATTATTTTTTTCTGATCAATATTGGTTAAATGTCATCTTGGGTCGTCCCAACCATGTTTGTTTGTGTGAGCATGTTTCAAACTTTTAAAAAAAAAATGTCTGCAGTGATGGAAAGAGCAAGTCATGGCATTCATACTATTGTGATTTCTTGACTGTTGGACAAGGCACATTCATCGATCCCGTTCATGTGGCAAATATTGTCTAGAGCTGACCCAACTCCTGGAACAGCTTATTTAAATCATCAAAAGCCGACCTACTTCTGACAACTTAAATTCCATTTCTGATAGCAGTACTGAACTGATTTTTGCATGTGGATTATTTTTCCTTATTACCAGTGTCCCTCGCAACAGACAAACCCACTCAACTCCTCTTGTAATTTACGTCACCAAGTCAACAATGAGAAGTCAACATTCTAGTCTAAATGACCTGTGTAGGGGTTGAACCTGCTATCTTGCACCCAGCAGTTTAAGAGCATGTGGCCTTATCCATTCGGCCACACTCATCTCCATAGAGACGATGTTATGGGGAGGACATGGTAGGACCTGCAGGACATGGCAAAGGACCGACGGGCTTGTAGCGAGACAGCTGAGGGCCTTGGCTGCAGTGGGGAATAAAAGGTGGGGGGAGGGAAACACCCAAGTATCATCCCCACAGGGTCATGTGGCAGAACTTTCCTTTCCCTCTACAAGCTCAGAGATCAGCAGGGTGTGCAAAACACTGAAACTTCACAAGGTCATGGTTCTTCTTCTTCTGCGTTCATCCCGAGTTTTGTTTTTTGAACGTGATTGCGTTGTGCCTGTTTACAGCAGAGCTGCGTTCTTGCGCTGTTAAGCTGACACATTCGACTTCTGTGGGCATTTGTTGACCGGGTTAACCTTCACATGGGTCATGATTCAACGTCGCCCACACGGACGGGCAGGGATCAGGCCAGGATTGTTCATGTTTCTTCCACAGGCTTTAGGTACAAGGGCGCCTCGAATGAAAACCTTAAAAGTGTGATAGAAATTATAACAATGCCTTGTAACCCGTCAATATTGTTGTTAAGGATGTCAAGAGGGTTAAGCAATGACACCACGATGCAGACGAACACGGTGACATCATAAGGACAATTTAAAGATGGCCGCCCCATTTTTAACAGGCACCAAAGAGCAGCAGTGTTCCGGTATCCGTTTTTTGATCAGTGAAACCTGAAGAAATTCATTGTCGAATAAAGGTCCAGTACGGTGATGCATGCCTGCCAGTCCAGCAAGTGTATGAGGAGTAGGAACTTTCAAAACGGCGTGACTTCTGTGTCAGACTGTTGACCACTGGGTCAGGCACACCGAGTAGTGACCCCAGAGTCGATCTTCCTACAGAAATCCAAGAACTTTATCAGCGCTGGAGACCTTGCATTGAAGGCAGTGGTGACTACATCAAAAAATGATACATTTGTTCTTTACTTTTTCAGAATATATTCACACACACAAAACATTAAAGGTTTTCATTTGAAGCCCCCTTGTATTTTATTGTCACCCCAACCCAGACGTGACAAATATTTATGAATTAGACGTGTGCAAACTTCAATAAGACAAAACAAGAAACTGGTTATTAAAACTTTTTATTAATTAAAAATAATTTAACCAAACAGTCAATGGCCCGCAAGCTTGCTTCTCTCCAACATCTACTTATTTTATTTTAACTGTTAAACTTTCCAAATAATATAAGTAACAAAAAAATTAAGTACTTTAAATAAAAAATGCCTGAATAAGAAATGTCAACAGAAAATAAATCGTCATGATCAATCATGCCATATTTAAACGTGCACGAAAGCGCCCAGCTTTCTGTTTCGACCGATTCACGTGATGCAGATTTAGTCAACAAGCCATGAATGTAGAAAACACACCTGTTACTACACAGAAAGGCTCTCACAATATAAAAAGGTCCTGGACAGTTCTGTGAAATGGCGTGGAAACATCAAGATTTGAATGACAAAATACTAATAGAGAACATGAGTGAGATCATCAATGCCAGCAGACAAGGCACTAGGAGACGCTAAACTACAAATACTAAACACATATTGCAGGACAAACTAAAAATGAGAAATTAAAATAATCTACTGCCTTTCCTGATTAACTGAAACAATAAAAGCTGCTTAACTAATATAGTATTATGGAGAAGAATAATCTAAGCATGAACAGTTGTATAAAACTGCCGCTGCGCATTTACACCTCTACAAGAAAAACATAAGTCTCCCATACTTGGCTACACCTGATTTGGAAAGTTTCAAGTACAACACACCACAGTTCCTACAAACATTCTCTTCCGCAGAATGAGAAAATAAAAACATCAGCATTAATGAGATAATTAATCTCAGGCGGTTCAGGTTGCATGTCTGAAAGCACAAGTGGAGATAATGCACCCGGTTAGGTTTACTGATTGTCTATCTTGTGCATGTGTTGCATAAGCTCAACCACCCGGTTACTGTAGCCCCATTCGTTGTCATACCTGCAAATATAGAAACAAACACACCTGATTACAAGATTTTCTGACAGCAGACAAACAACAAGCTAGCTGACTAACTCAAACACACCAGACATTTAGCCAATACAGACAGAGAAAATAGAAATTCAACTAAGATCTTTATGACAATGCCAGGACAAGACAACAGCAGACAAAAAATAGGCTAGTTAACTAGCTCAAACACACAAGACATTTAACCAAAACAGACAAAGACAGAGAAAATAGGAATACAACAGATGTTTATGAAAATGTGAGGACATGACAACAGCAAACAACTTACAATACCACAGCGAGCAAACAAACAAACATCATCATCATGTACCAAGTCTGTTAAACAACCTTGGTCTCAATACAGCCCACAGAAACATCTTTTGATTCCTTGTCAGTTTTGTCACAAATACCCCCCACGACTAAAGTGTCTGCGATACCCTGTGCCCATCTTTGTGCTGGTCAACAGCAACCTCCTCTACCAGCAACCACGCCTTCCATCACTGTTCTGTCCCAGTCACTTTGGCGTTTAATTTGACCAAAGTATGTCAACTTCTCAGATATGACGCTGTTTATCAGCCCGTTCTCTTCCACATTCAGATCTTGCAGTGTCCGTATTTTTCTTGTTCCTGGTCTACGATATTCTAGCAACTGTCTTGTAACATTTCATTTCAAAAACCTGTTTTCTTAATTCTTTTTTTATGTTGCATATCCCTTATAGGACGTTGCAGTCAACACCAGCATTTTTCAGCTGCTGTTGATGTACTAGGCAAGTGTTTACGTTCAGTAGTTTGCCATTACTTTCTGAACGATCGGCTCCCATACCAACACGTTATAACACGGCACGGTCTGCTGCACAAATCGGTCACGGCTGCATTTCGAACGTCTGGTAAGCGGCTCACGAACCGCGTTCGCAAGCCTTTGGCCACGGAGACCGATCTTCTTTAGTGATTGAAAAATGCTCCACGACTCCTCATATACTGCCAGAGAAAAGAGAAAAACTAAACAGCAGCGTGATAGATATAAGCCCTTTCCAGGGCTTAAGCAACCTAAAACCAACCAACCATCTGAACCAAAGAACCATCTAAACCAACCAACCAACCAAGAAAACAACTGTGTTGTTATTGCATCTTGCAGGATGTAAACTGCAACTTTCGCCTGTCATGAGGAAAACTCCCCAAGAAAACAGACTTCTACGGGACCACTCACCATGAGACCAGTTTCACAAAGTTGCTGTTTAGAGCAATACCCGCATTAGCGTCAAAAATGGAGCTGCGTTGGTCTCCGAGAAAGTCTGAGGACACGACGTCATCCTCAGTGTAGCCCAGGATGCCTCTCAAGTAAGTTTCGGAGGCCTCCTTAATGACTCTCTTGATTTCATCATAAGAAGCCTAAAATGGAGATAATAAATTGTTTATGCCACACAGTTATGAGCATAGAATTTTATCACAAACATAGTAAGTAAATATATATAGCTTTTAAAAACTGACCCCGAGAAGGTAACCTAGTCAACAAATGCCTGAAGTTGGATATGTCAACCGAAAGGTGCAAATATCGCAGGTCTGCTGTAAACAGGCACAACACAATTATGTCAAACAACATTCCCAACAAACACAGAAAAAGAAGAAGCAGAAGCAGAAGAAGAAGAAGAAGAAGAAGAAGAAGAAGAAGAAGAAGAAGAAGAAGAAGAAGAAATGCTGATCATTCCAGGTTGGTTTTTTATACAGCGATATCTGTGACCGTGGGTGCTTGCTTGCTTGCGTTCGTTGGCTTGAGCTCCAACGCGAAGTCCTGTATGTCGGATGAAGGCATCCTGTTGTCCAACATCAGTGTGATGTCATACAGGACCTGAGGTTTGCGTGAGTATCCGTTATCCCATGTCTGGCTTATTGGTGTGCAGACTGGTGGTTCCTCGCCGTACAGGCAGACACTCTCCGACTTCAGAGGAATCGGCGATCCTACTGACTTCAGCCAGGACCCCGAAGGGACCTGTTGCCCAGGACGCTCGACGAGGACGCGTCAATAGATCTTGACCAGTATATAACCCGGCCCTGGTGCCTTGGAAACACCTCTGCGTCCCTGACCGTGAGTGGATAGAAAGAGCAATGAAGATATCTTGACAGAAGTTGGCTCACAAAGAGAAATGGTTTCTTGTATCTGAAGAAGATAGTCTACATTCTTTGGGCATGTCATGAGAAGGGGAAAGTTTGTGTATGTTGTGACAGATAGGATAGATAGATAGATAGATAGATAGACAGACAGACAGATAGAGAGAGAGAGAAGATGCTTTGCAGTTTGATATGGCATGGAGGAACTCAGTATCAAAAATGATTGGCAACACAAGAGACAGGAGGCTGTGGACAGACATGATCACCAACGCTCCCCCTATTCAGTTTAGTTCAGTCGCGGTTCCAACATGACAGCAACAGGTCGTCCCCATTATGTTCCGCTCCTGTGCCAGTGAATATCACATAAAATGTTCCGCACTGCCCCATGTGAAAAGTGGAAAAGACAGGAGTCTCAACAAACAACAACCCACTGTCTCCCTATAAGAAGAAGTATCTGCATAACATTTATGTTAGTCTGTAAATCTGTACTGCTTTGTCACGTAATGAGAAAAGAAGCACCGGAAAACACCGACGACTTAAAGATCAGTGGTAGAAGGGACAGAGCAGACAAGAAGGTGAACTTACTCAGAAATATAATGAGAAGAGAGGCGTGGAAAACATTGTGGCAACCAGAAAAATCAGCGCGGGGATAATCAAATAAACAGAAATGATGCTGGATGCACTGGATGGTTGCATGAAGGAACAGATGCCCTCTGGCTAACATCTTGAAATTTTGCTGAGTTTATAATTTCCCTCTCCATGCATTCATTTGTTAATCTTGGCTAAACCACATCAATGTAGGGGTTGAACCCCTTTCCTCGGTATCAGCACACCGGATGTTTTAAGAACATGTGTTCTTATCCATTTGATGCCTCAAGACAAACACCTCTATGAAGAAATGGCTAAACTCAGGACTTAGACAAGTTTGGTGCCTAGATATGATCTGCAGGCCCTAACATCACATGTTAAATAGCTTGTGGGCTTTCTCGGCAGCATCTATGGCTAGATAAGCCAGCCATGAGAAAATAACCCCATATTCGCCAGATTGGAGATTTTGTGACAAATATTGCCATGGAATGAGGGGCATCGATGAGACAGACACCTGTTTCATTAGTTAATTATTATGTTAGATATAATTGCGTTGTCTCTATATGGGATGAGGGGAAACATTGCTGAGACAAATAGACACCCTTTCCATTTCTTAATTATTTTTTTTTAGTCTTGACGGACAATAGTTTGTTACATTGTGTTTAAAAAAAAAAGGCATAACTACCACCCATGGTGGTAGTGAATGTGACTAATCAGACCAATTCATGCTGTAAATGTTCGTCCACAATGGATGTATGTGAACACACAATCATTTCCACCATCACCTATTTACAGGAGAGCTGTGATAATTATGCCTTCAGCTGACACATCCGACTTCTTTGGGTATTTTTTGACCGGAGTAATCTTCCCCGGGAGTTTTGTAGGAGGTTCTAAAGTGTTGATGGTTTATTTGTCCATCCATCCACACGCTGACAGACCAACTGGCCTAATGAGAACAGCTGCATGCATGCCTATCAGCCCTCAAGATAAGACAGACAAGACCATGGCTGTGGCATTCCCCGCCATCCAAGAAGGCTCCCATAAGTGCAGAGCCGACACATGATGCTCCGGTACCAAGCTCACCCAAGGAACAGTCCCTTCCTGCACATGGCTGCTTAACCTCACTTCCGTACACCGAGCCTCCCGTTCACCACAGGCTGAGGCTTCAATTATTCTTATTTTTCCTTTCATTTGCTCGGAGTCGGCCTACGTCTTCAATTTTGTTTCCTGCATGAACTGCACTGTCTTCCACAGAGTGTAGTGCTTTTTTTTCTTTTGGCGCTCGCCCGCTTTAAACTCAAGCGTAGTCCACATATACTACTACTAGTAGTGCTGAACTGAAATTTGTGCGTGGGTTAGCTTTCCGTATTAACATCATGCTAACCCACTCCGACTTCAGAGGTACTTGTTTTTTTTTTTTTTGCACGCTCGCTTTGAACTCAAGCGTAGTCCATACACACTACTTCCAGTAATGCTGGACTGAATTTTGTTTGTGGATTAGCTTTCCCCATTTTTTTTCCCCAAAATAGTTTGGTTACTATGCTAGCCGTTGCAGTAGATTTGTCTGGGTAGCCTACACATACATCAGCCCCCTCTATTTACTTCAATTAAAACATTGCTATGTATGTTAACTTTAACTGGAGAAATACGATTCAGAAATTCATAACATGGGGATTACAACTGATTGAGGCCCTTCTGAGGGTAATCAGTGCAAACACAGACATGTTCAGATTCACATATCTACAAGATGTTTCTAGAGCAATAAATCATCAAAGTGATTATCATCACTGCATGCTGGCCAAGTACTCAGGTGCTCAACGTTTCTACAGGTGTGTTAAGACAGATGAATGTTACAGATTCCTGGGACTGCCAGAGTAACTAACAAAGTTTGCCTGAAAGAGGCTAATAAAACTAGAACATTGTATACCACAATAAGAAAGAGACAAACATCATTCTTTGGTCATGAGATGAGAAGAGAGGCATTGGAGAACATCGTGACAACTGGAAAGATCGAGGGGAAGAGAGGTAGACCAAGGGAAATGATGCTGGATAGATTGAGATGGTGGTATGGAGGAATATCATCAGCAGGGTTGATCCAGAACTCCAAAGGCTGAGATCTTTGGAGAGACATTAATGCCTAAGCCAGCTGGCAGGGCACTTGATGATGATGATGTGTTAAGACTGACTATGCCAGTTTAGTGTTGGTTCATCAGCCCTCTTGTGTCCCGTGTAAAAGCCTCAGAGTCCCTGCCTGACACCAATATCTCATCCTGAGCAAATAATGTTGCATCCATGCCCGTGCAATCAACAATTTGACCTACATATTTTTTAGCATCACTAGTGTCTGCTTGGTCACTTGATGGTCCTTCCACAATAGCTGCAGAATAGCCAAAGTGCCTGCCTTTAAATACTCTTTGATAACAGCAAGACCTGGCACAAAAACAAAAGGCTACCATGAATTCTTCTACTGACTCGTGCCACAAAGGATTAGGAGACCGACAGCTGACCCACAAAACAATTACACAGAAACTTCACAGCAATGGTGTCAATTCAGCAATAAGATCTGTTTTAACACAAAACAATTACACAGAACCTTCACCAGGAATGGTGTCAATTCAGCAAAGAGATCTGTTTTAACACAAAACATACCCCCCTCTCCAGTCTGGCGGTGAGGTCAACCACGGACACATCCGGAGTTGGGACGCGGAAAGCCATGCCGGTGAGTTTGCTTGAGGTGAGACAAAGGCCAAGGTTAAACAGCGGAACATGCATGTGCCACTACTTGCTACTCTACAGCGGTGGACTACATGCTACTCAATCTCCAACCGTGTGTCATGCCATGCAGCACAAGTGATGATGATCCTCCACAAACATGGGTTTCCACTGTTCTAGACATGGTTTACCACTGGCTGTCTTCCATGCCAGGCCACGGATAAATCCACATAGTCTCTCTGTGTCATCCTGCTGTCTCACTAACACTTCAATCTTACTGGTTTTCATAATATCCATCAGCCTTTCTTTTTTTTAAATATAATCTAAAGTAGATTTTTGTTTGTTGTTGCGTTCGTTCGCTCGCTCGCTCTGAACTCAAGCGTAGTCCATACACCTGCTACTTCTTCTAGTACACTGGACTGATTTTTGGGTGCGGATTAGCTTTCCCTATTACTAGTGTCTCTCATCATCAGGTGAACCCACTCCGAGGTACTTGAAATTACGTCTCCAAGTCAAGGATGGGAAGTCAGCATTATTAGTCCAACTGATTGGTGTAGCAGTTGAATCTGCTACCCCAGCATTAACACACCGCCAGTTTAAGAGCAAGCGATCTTATCTACAGATGATGATTGCCTTGTTCTTATCTGGGCAGCAATCCATTTTTGGCGATCCTTGATCCTCAATAACCTCAATGGCCAACAAGTAGTTAGATACAACAAATAAGCACATTTCTACTAAGGATAACTTTTATCATGCAAGTTACAAAGCCCACCTTTGATTAAAGATAATAAAGCCAGACAAGTATAATAAGTTAGTTTCTAGCGTTATTTTTTTTTATAACATAAGGTTTTTAAATATTTATGTATAAATGTGTACATGTTAGTAAACTCAAGAATTAGGGATCAGTGAGGGTGGCAACTTCAACAAACTGGTGCGCAAGCATTACCGTGAATTTTTTCCAAACTTCATCACAACGCAAGTATTCTATACTTCATCACACTAACACAACAAGCATCACTGAACAAATATTCCTAACTGTATCAATGTACAACCAATCCTGGTTCAAATTCATAGTAGTGAACCAAAAGCAATCATGGCTCCTGAAAGAACTAAACCCAGTACACACATGTAACTCCCCCCCACATGTCAAACAATGAACACATCCACAAACTTTAATCTAGCCCCCTTGTGATGTGCCATGTAAGTTGCTGCACATTCACTGGTGACTCCACCACCCACACACTGAGGCTCTATTATCAGTGTCGTCAGTGCTATCAAGAGCATGGTCACCTCACCATAAGTTAATCAGTGCACTGTTTTACCAACACATGAGCCCAGGGTGGTCAGTGCTATCAAGAGCTAATGTGATGGTCACCGCACCATAAGTTGATCAGTGCGCTGGTTCACCAACCCAAGAGCCCAGTTCATTCCTCTTTTGAGGGAAGTGTCACACCTAGTTATGTACCTTAAAGGTCTGAGTGTTTAACAACTGCATGCATTTGCTTCCTCTAGACAGGTTAAGTCCGTAATGACCTCTTTTACATGTGGGCAAGTTTTCTGTCCCATCATTTTTGCTGGAACAGCTTGTCTTTCAGCCACCTCCTGCCAATTTCCAACTGTCATAGGATTTTTAGTGTGTACAACTTGCATTCAGGGCCTTCTTTTTATCACACTTATGAGAAGACTAGGTCCTTGCAAGAGATCAGGACTTGTGACATCATTAGACACCAATTGTTCTAAGCAAGATACCCAGCCTTATCTTGAGATCAAACCCAACAGGTTACGAGGCGGAGACAGGCACTGCAACCTTTCATATCTCTCTCTCTCATGTGTTCGAAACCTTTAAAAGACAGGGAATGTCGTCATTGACCTAGGTCCCCATTTCAACCCAACCTGACAAGGACATGAAGCTTAAATGTTCTTCTTCTTCTTCGTTCATCCGGAGTTTTTTTCCCGGATGTGACTGCGTTGTGCCTGTTTACAGCAGAGCTGCGTTCTTGCGCCGTTAGGCCGACACATCCGACTTCTGCGGGCATTTGTTGACCGGGTTAACCGTCCCGGGGGCTTAAATGTCCTGTTCCTGGGAATTACAAGGAACCAGCGTGGTAGTGACCATATCACCCACCCAGGGGTCTAGACATATGGGGGGATAGAACCACACACCCATCACGCCTCATGGCATGAACAGGTTTGCTTTACTTACTTTTACTTTTTATTTCTCGCTTTGAACTCACGCGTAGCCCATACACACTACTTCCAGTAGTGCTGGACTGAATTCCTTGCCATCAGGTGAACCCACTCCGACTTCAGAGAGACTTGTAATTTACATCCAAGTCAAAGGTGGCAGGTAAACATTATTGTCCAACTGTCCGGTGTAGGGGTTGAACCCCTTACCTCGGCTTCAGCACACAGGATGTTTAAGAACACGCGTTCTTATCCATTTGGCCATGCTGACCTGCTAGTTTTACTGTATACACTGGGACACTAAGGATGTGGCGTAGGAGCCAGGCATGGCATGAAACAGTCTGGGATACACTCGAGTTACAGGAAGCAGGGAAACCATCACCAGGACACAATCACACTATGTGAAGGGGGGTAACACACAACTCAGGCAATAAGGTTCCCAGTAGATTATGTGTGTGTGTGGGAGGGGAAGACTTACTTGTTTACTGCTGGAATGACCTTGCCCACAGCTTTAGCTGCTCCTGTAGAGGAGGGGATGATGTTCTGGGCAGCACCACGTCCTCCGCGCCAGTCCTGTTTTATAGAGATATTTAGCAGATTAGAATCCATTAAAGTACACTGTCACATAAAATACAGGTCAAATGTCCTGCACACTGGGACTGTCTTCTAGTCCAGTGTGAGGATAGGGATTTTTACTCTATAATCTAGCGCCCCCCCCCCCCCCCCCCCCCATGTTGACAATGGTCTACAGACAACAGGTGTATTACTGCAATGGCAGTCTGGGTGGTGCAGTGGCTAGCATGCTTGCCCGCCAGCCCCGTGCTCAAATCCTTATTGAGGTGGGGGGCATTTTAAATACTGACCTTTCAACCCTGCCTAAAATGGGTAGCAGGCAGTGTTCCGGGAAGTAATAATGTCGCCTCATATAGACCACATCCCCCATCCAGTGCCAAATAGTCTTAAATACAGGACTAACACTGTGTACCACAAGAGTAGACAACTCAGTAATATTGGCCTGGCAAGAGTAGATAACTCAGTAATATTGGCCTGGCAAGAGTAGACAACTCAGCAATATTGGCCTGGCAAGAGTAGACAACTCAGTAATATTGGCCTGGCAAGAGTAGACAACTCAGCAATATTGGCCTGGCAAGAGTAGACAACTCAGTAATATTGGCCTGGCAAGAGTAGACAACTCAGCAATATTGGCCTAGCAAGAGTAGACAACTCAGTAATATTGGCCTAGCAAGAGTAGACAACTCAGTAATATTGGCCTAGCAAGAGTAGACAACTCAGTAATATTGGCCTAGCAAGAGTAGACAACTCAGTAATATTGGCCTGGCAAGAGTAGACAACTCAGCAATATTGGCCTGGCAAGAGTAGACAACTCAGTAATATTGGCCTAGCAAGAGTAGACAACTCAGTAATATTGGCCTGGCAAGAGTAGACAACTCAGCAATATTGGCCTGGCAAGAGTAGACAACTCAGCAATATTGGCCTGGCAAGAGTAGACAACTCAGCAATATTGGCCTGGCAAGAGTAGACAACTCAGTAATATTGGCCTAGCAAGAGTAGACAACTCAGTAATATTGGCCTGGCAAGAGTAGACAACTCAGCAATATTGGCCTGGCAAGAGTAGACAACTCAGCAATATTGGCCTGGCAAGAGTAGACAACTCAGTAATATTGGCCTGGCACAAATAGACAACTCAGCAATATTGGGCTGGCACAAATAGACAACTCAGCAATATTGGGCTGGCACAAATAGACAACTCAGCAATATTGGGCTGGCACAAATAGACAATTTAGCAGTCTTGTGGCCAATATTTAAAAAAAAAAAAAAACACCATAGGAGTGGGAGTACTTATCTGGGATGGTTGCATATCAAGCTGGGTTACCAACACTTCTACCACAGTTCCTATTTCTCTGTGTACTGACTCCAGCTAATCATAATGTATTCAGCGGCTAAACTACCATTGTCTATTTTCAGGAGCCTCTCTTATAGTTACAATCTCTTTATCTTTCCTTGCTAGGAGAGGCATCTGATCCTTAATTACACTAACAATTAATCTGGAGCACCTAGGTTTTGAACCAGCACCTACTATGTGAAACCAGAGTGTAACAAGCACATATATTTTATAAATTAAAAACGGTTTGACTGCTGTTTGGCTGTTATATATGACTAAGATATCTGCTACAGAATTACTTTAAAACATCATTAGTTTATACTCATGACTAAACACAGAAATATGGCAAGAACAAAAATCTGTTGACTGAAAAGTTGTGTGAGGCCTGTTCTCCTGCATGGACAGGAATGCTGGACAATGAGTAATGACATGAAGAATCTGCAGGCAGTGGAGTTGTGGGTTTTCACAAGAATGTTGATATTGTGGACAGAGATGAAAACAAATGAGATACTGAGCTATGCAGGTGTCACTAGTTGACTTATCAAAACCATACAGAACAGACAAATGAAATTTATGATGATGTCAACAGATGAGGTGAAGTAGAGAATTCAGCCTTGTGGGAAAATACTCGGCAAAAGAGGCAGGGGGAAATAGAAAAAGGAGTATGTGGACAGTTTAAACAGCAGGGCAACAAATAATAATATATGCACCACCAACGTCATCAAAACATAAGATGACAGAGAGACCTGGAGTCAAGATGGCTGATGTCTGCTACAGACAATGAAGAAGAAGACATCACTACTTCTTTGCTCCTCTTTTGAGGTTGCTCCTCTTTTGAGGGGACTGTCACAGACAGTTATGCACCTCAAAGATCAGCGTGTCTGACTTCGGCAAGCATTTTTGTAAGACTTGTTTCTGCTAGACAGATTCCATCCAAAATAAAGGGTCTATCTGCTCGTGGTTAGGTTTTTGTTACTAACAATTTTGCCAGGGCAGTGGCTTTACTGACACGGACAGAACCGCATGGGATAAAGATAAAGATAGGAAGGGCTGGAGTCAGTTGGTTAAAACACACCTGTGCTCATATGGAGGATAGAGGGCACAAGAAGAAGTGGCTTTACAACTTTGTGATTTCCAACGGCCATGGGATTTTTAAAGTTGAACTTCCACAAGGGAGACCCAGTTTCTTGTCCTTATCCGAGAAGGCTGGATGTCTGGCCCCACTTCCAATGAGATTAGGGTGCGCGTGATATTAGTTACCAATGACTAGGGAAAATTCCCAGCGCTTCGCTGAGATCAAACTCGGTACCTTCTGAACCTGAAGGGAACACCAATCACTGTTCTGAACTTATTACAATCCCATTGCAAAGAGAAATGCTGCAATCACTGTTCCACAACTTATTACAATCCCAATGCAAAGAAAGACAATGCTGCAATCACCGTTCCACAACGTATTACAATCCCATTGCAATGAGAGACAATGCTGCAATCACTATTCTTCTTCTTTGCGTTCATCCGGAGTTTCTTCTTTTCGGACGTGACTGCGTTGTGCCTGTTTACAGCAGAGCTGCGTTCTTGTGCCGTTAGGCCGACACATCCGACTTCTGCGGGCATTTGTTGACCGGGTTAACCTCCCCGGTGCAATCACTATTCTGTAACTTATTACAATCCCAATGCAAAGAGAGAAATGCTGCAATCACTGTTCCGTAACTTTATTACAATCCCAATGCAACGAGAGACATGCTACAACCACTGTTCTGAACTTATTATAATCCCAATGCAATGAGAGATAATGCTGCAAAAATGGAAGGGAAAACGGAAGGGAAACAAAAGCACTACCTTGTTGCTAGGTCCATCAACAGTCTTCTGGGTAGCGGTGGTCGCATGCACAGTCGTCATCAGACCCTCGATGATCCCAAACTTGTCATTGATCACCTTGACTAGGGGAGCTAGGCAGTTGGTGGTGCAGGAGGCGTTGCTGACAACAGCCATGTCCTTGGTGTACTTATCCTCATTGACGCCCATCACAAACATGGGGGCGTCCGCAGAAGGTGCAGAAATGACTACCTTGTGGGCGCCTCCGCTTTTGATGTGCACCTACGGATGGATTCAGAAGGTTAAAGGTCATGTGAAAAGCCATCTTAAACAGTCTGGATATATATATATATATATATATATAATATGACAACTCATTAATAGAGTAATATCCTGCATCAAACAATGAAACATAGAGAAACCCCCTTTAAACTTGATCTAATATGAAAACTCAATGACAGCAAAAGTGTGTGTCAAACATGGAAAAAAAAGCACCAATGTCTATATCCATATTTGAAAGCTCAATAAATAATGCAGTAATTTCCCCACAGCAAACATGGGGAAATAACTTTAAACTTGATCTTTATTTGAAAACTCAGTATTCTGTGCCAAACGTGGCAACATGGGGAAAATATTTTCAACTTGATCTACATATGAAGACTCAATGATAAAAAAAATATCCTGCTACTAACATGAGCAAATCCCTTGTCCTTTACGAGTTATTTTACACTGGTGTTGTATTCCTCTTGCTGGGGAGCTTATGTTGATGTCAATGTTGCATGTCCTTTGCAGGATGTTGCATGCCCTTTGCAGAACTTTGAATCAGCCCCAACCCCAGATTGATTCTCTAGGCAATTTCAGTAATTTGCCACTGCTTTTTGAATGAGAAACCAACATTTCAGTCCACTGACCGGTGTAGGGATTGATTCCCACCATCAGTGCACCGGAAGTCAGCGAGCGTTCTTATTCCTCCCAAGCTAACCTCTTTATATTGATGTAATCACATTACACCAATCCAAGGGAAATATTCAACACCAAGAAACATGATAGTCAAATCACTAGTACTGCATGGATCAGAAACAGAATAACATAATTGTAATAAAGAACATACATTAATTACCTAGTGCCTATATGGAATACAGCTGGTCTCCACGACTAAGGGAGTATGGATGCGATTTGTGAGCCCGTTTACCCGAGTTAAAATTACAGCTGACCAATTTGGCAGCAGGCCGCGTCACGCTGTGTTTTAACGTGTTGGTATGGGAGCCGGTCGTTCAGAAAGTAATGGCAAACTACAGAACGTAAACTTGCCAAGACATCAACAACAGCAGTAAAATGCTGGCGTTGACAGCAATGTCCTGTAAATCATCAAGTGCCGTGCCGGCTGGCGTAGGCGTTCATGGCTCTCCACAGATCTCGGTCTCTGGTGTTCTGGATCAACTCTGCTGATGATATTCCTCCATGCCACCGTCTCAATCCGTCCAGCATAATTTCTCTTGGTCTGCCTCTGCCTCTCTTCCCCTCGATCTTTCCAGTTGTTACGATTTCTCCAATGCCTCTCTTCTCGTCACATGACCAAAGAAAGCTGTTTGTCTCTTTCTTATTGTTGTATATAATGTTCTAGTTTCATTAGCCTCTTTCAGGCAATCATCGTTAGTTACTCTGGCAGTCCAAGGAATTCGCAACATTCGTCTTAAAAACCACATCTCTGTTGCTTCTAAGTTCTTCCTAATGTGTTCATTTATATTCCAAGATTCGCTGCCATACAGCAAAACTGGTTCTATATAGCATTTTAGCACTCTCTTTCTTACATTCATTGATAGCGACTTATTGCATAAGATACTCTTTATTTTCTGAAATGCGGCTTTTGCCTGCCCTATTCTGCTCTTAATCTCTGTTGTACATCTTCCATCCGATGTTATAAGTGCCCCTAGGTATTTAAAATTATCCACTTGGTTGAGAATTTCCCCTTCTATTTCTATGTCACATTTTGGTATCCCCATTTTCTTTGATATCACCATTGTTACTGTTTTCTTGATATTCAAGGAGAGTCCTTTCTGTGCACTCTCTGATACTACAATGTCCAATAATTGTTGTAGGCCTGTTACATTATCTGCCACCAATACTGTGTCACCTGCATAGCGTATATTGTTTATATTAATATAGGATATGTGGAAAAAAAAAACGGAATAGAAGGACTCAAATGGTAGAGCGGACTCAGCAATGTGCAGCTCACGGAGAGAATAAACAAATCTTAGTGAATCAAGAGGTGAGACACTGTCACTGGTGCCAGATGGGATATTCTGGGAGAACCTGTTAGCACAACTAGAAGTATTTCCTCTGGAACCCACAACGTAGAAGAAATGGTGACAGACCTCAAAGACTTGGAGAAGAGAATCAGAAGGGAATAATATGGGGAAGACAGAAAGAGCTGCAGACTGTAAAAGAAAGCTGTGCTTGGATAGAGTTGGTTGCAGGCCTCTGCTCTCTTGGGGAAGGGGTGGGGGTCCAAAGGAAGTAGAAACATAACCCACCCTTTCCATGGTAACTTCAAAACAATGTTAACGACTTTATAACATGAGACTGCTTATATAGGGTGTATTTTTAATGACTGCAATGTTTGAAAAAATTGTACTCTGTACAAGCTAACATCTGTGCATATTTCCAAGCATGAAATGAGTTCTACTTACGATCGCTTTGTCTGTGGTTGTAAAAACACCAGTGGATTCTACAACGTAGTTGGCACCTGTTGATTTCCAGTCAATGGCACCTGGATCACGCCTGCAACAGTCATATAACAGGATTTACTCAAGCAGTGTCCATGTTGTGAGCACAAGCATAACTTCATCTGTCTGTCTTCTGTATGATTAACTGCTCTGTGATATACTTTCAGGAGGTCATTAGCTGCTCTGTGAGACACTTTCAGCAGGTGATTATTTGCTCTGCAGAGAGAGACCAAGCTATACAAGATAAAACATAGTGCAATGAAGTCGGTCCTCTTGTCTTTTTCTTTCAACTCTGATAACAATCAGATGAATTAATCTCTCAGGAAGGTGTGTCTCTACCTTGAAGAGCTAGAAAGGCTTGCTTGTTCCAGTGACCCCTAGATCTATGCCAACTAACGCAGCAACTGGTTGGGCCTCCCATGTCAGACAGGTCAAGGGATAGGAACCAGACGAAGTGACACACAAACCTGCTGCCTTGTAGGTAGATTTGGGACAGCTAATGGCTAGGGAAAACAAACCTGAAAATATGCGTGTCTATGTGGGATGTACTGAGCCACGGGCTTGACGAGAACAGTGCAAAGCAATTCACTAAAAGATGTCACAAAAACTCAGGAAAAAAAATGAGATGATCACTTACTCTGTGAAAACTGTAATCAGATGTCCGTCAACATCCAGTTTTCCATTGTTCTTGGTCACGTTGCCTTTGTACCGCCCGTGGGTGGAATCATACTTGAACATGTAAACCTACGAACAAAAAAAACAACAACAACAAATAAACGTACACCTAAGTACAAATTTCCAGTCAAAGAACTATTTTCCAAACACTGAATCATATTTAGTATAACATTGATTAGGTAGTTAGCTGACAATTATTCTCAATGCACACTCAACCATTCGGTTCATACGTGCTCAGATCCCCTCCTCAGTATCTCAGCATGTAGCACCATATTTGTCTAGGAGAATCAGCAGTGTAGTGGCTAGACACTCATCAGCCGGCCTGGTGGTCTAGGTTCGATCCGCAACTGGGCGAATTAAATTTAGAACAATTGCCCTGGGCTCCCAGGTCGGCCTGGCCTAAAATGTAAATCAAGAATGCCCTGGGAAGTAAAGGCGGCTGATATAATAGTGATCTCATGCCCCACCAAGCGCAGACTGGTTTATAAAACATGGGTCTAACACCGCTGATGCCCCACCAAGTGCAGACTGGTTTATAAAACATGGGTCTCGCACCAAAGTCCTGATGTCTTATGGCACGTAAAGCGATCCTATGCTTGATTGATATTTTTTTTTTATAAACCTAACAGCAACTGATGGGTGATGGTGGTAATATTGGTGTCAATTGATGGGTGATGGTGTCAATTGATGGGTAATAGTGTCAATATTGGTGTCAATTGATGGGTGATGGTGTCAATATTGGTGTCGATGGGTGATGGTGTCAATATTGGTGTAAATTGATGGGTTATGGTGTCAATTGATGGGTGGTGGTGTCAATATTGGTATCAATGGGTGATGGTGTCAATTGATGGGTGATGGTGTCAATTGATGGGTGATGGTGTCAATATTGGTGTCAACTGATGGATGATGGTGTCAATAACACGCCGGGCACCTTCACTTCCCCTCCCTGGCCAAGGGGTTAACGACGTTTGTAATCCCGTATATCCACGTGGGGAAAACAGCAGCTGTGAGAATCGGTAGTGGTTCGCGCTGCACTAGTAACTTACTGGGGTATGTAAGCCAGTCGTTCAGAAATCAATGGCAAACTACCGAACATAAAACTTGCCTAGTACATCAACAGCAGCTGAACAATGCTGGTGTTGACTGTGTAAGGGATATGCAACATTAAAAAAAAACAACAACTTCCCATTACATTTCCTAGCGCCCATTTTAGGCTTTGTCAATTTTAAATCCCCGCTTGTATGAGAGATGGGGCTGGTGCTCACCCTGGTCTGGAGAGGGAGTTTGTAATGTATCATTGACCAAACATAGCTGAAATCTAGACAGCACAAAGTATGTTTATATGCTCCCCACTGGTGCTAGCAAATAATTTGATAACATTCAGTATGCTTTCTTTGAACAACTTCAGATGTTAATCTGAATATATTTAAAGAATGCAGCCGTCAACTTGAGGTTATTGACATTGATGAGAGCAGTCACTCACTCTCTCTTATGTGAGCAGTCAAAATCTCTTATGTGGGCAGTCAATATATTTCTTATGTGGGCAGACAAACTCTTGTCTTATGTGGGCAGTTATACTCTGTCTTATATGGGTAGACAAACTCTCTTATGTGGGCAGTCACACACTGTCTTTTATGTGGGCAGTCACACACTGTCTTTTATGTGGGCAGACAAACTGTCTTATGTGGGCAGTCAAACTCTTACAAGGGCAATCAAACTCTCTACACGGGCAGTCAAAATCTCTTAAAAGGGCAGTCAAAATGCTCTCTTATGAGAACAGTCAAATTCTCTTAGAACAGTCAAAATCTCTTAGGAGAGCAGTAAAAAAAAAATTAACGAGTGCACTCAAACCACTCTAAAGAGGGTGGTCAGTCAGTCATGAAAGCAGAATCTCTCAGCTTCCAGAAATGTGTAAGGCGAGCAGGAGAAGGCTTACCATGTAATCAAGGTCAATAAAAGGGTCATTGACGGCCACAACATTGACGCCCTTGGCCAGGGCAGCACGCAGGACCAGACGTCCAATGCGACCAAATCTGCGAACAAATGAGCACCCATTTTATTTTAACTAAAAGATATCTGTACTTTATTAATCAAAAATGAACAAAGAATAAAACTTTACAAAAAGATTCCCTCATCTAAATTTACCGTTTTTGCTAGAAATCCTTTAAGATTATGTTTTCCATAGGTCCATTTAGCCTCTGTTTTCTATATCCTTTTGTGTGTTGTTTGTCCATCAAGAGTGATAATGACCATTCATTTCATCCAGTATGGAGCCGTGAGTTCTAAGATGGCTGAGAAGGCCTATTTTGGCTCGAAATGTTCTTTGACAATGTGGACAAAGAATGCTTGACTTTTCTGGAGGAGGATTTCCTGTAGTGGTTTTTCTGTCCTGCCTTTTCTTCACAGCTCTTGCAGTCCTCCTGCAGTGGTTTTTCTGTCCTGCCTTTTCTTCACAGCTCTTGCAGTCCTGGTTGCCTCACACGTGACTGCACCCTTGCGTAATGATGCACGCCAACAATTTCGATCTCTGGCTGCAGTCTCCCAGGTGTCATGATGAATTCCAAAAGCATTCAGTGAGATTTTTAGTGTGTCTTTAAAGCATTTCCTCTGGCCGCCTTGGGAGGTTTACCACAACGCAACTCGCCGTAAAAAAAAAATTTGTTTAGGGAGCCTGTGATCTGGCATGCGAGTTAAGTGACCAGCCCAGTGAATCTGATTCTTCATTAGTACTGTAGATACTGGGCATGGACGCTCTTTCTAGGACTTCAGTGTCTGGGATCTTGTCTTGCCATTTAATTTTCAGTAGCTTCCTACGGCAGACTGTGTGGAAGTGGTTTAATTTCCTAGTGTGTAGCTGATAAACAGTCCAGGTTTCACAAGCATATAGCAGTGTGGATAATACAACTAACTGCTTTGTAGACTTTCAGCTTTGTTTGCAGTCTTATTCCATTTCTGTCCCATACATTCTTGTACAGTCTGCCAAAGGCCGCGCTGGCCTTGGAGATTCGTGCATTCACTTCATCATCAATTGTGGCAGCTTGTGACACAGTGCTGCCAAGATAGGTGAATTTGTCCACAACACTTAGTCTATGACCATTCACTTTGATATTCGGCACGGTGTGATTATTCCCTGGAGCTGGCTGGTACATAACTACCCTTTCTCTTACCCTTTTGTAAAGAGGTAGATTCAGACATGCACAGACCTGACTTGCTAAACTGAAGGTAACTCATGAAGTATTAAACATCAGAGGTCATAGAAGCAGGCAGATACACTTGCCACTCTAACATGGTGACACCATTCAGTATCATCATCATCAAGTGCCATGCCAAAGCAGTGGATGATTTGATATTGATCACTGTCTCAGTTGAGACCACTGTCTCGGTTCAGACCACTGTCTCGGTTCAGACCACTGTCTCGGTTCAGACCACTGTCTCGGTTCATACTGTCTGCCTCAGGTTTCACCGTCTGGTGAGATTACATGTAGACAAGAGTCTGCTACCTGGGATCACATCCGTCTAAAAGGAAGTGTGCACTGACGTTGGATACACTGACCTGTAGGCTGTTTGGACCAGAAACATGGAGAAAGACATTCACTAACAAAATAAATTACATATATTCCTTAACTGGTGCCTATGCAGAATGGAAGGACTACAATGGTATAATAGAGTCACTCAGGGAGTCTCCATGATGAAGTGGTCAAGCCGTCTGACTCGGGCTCCGAAGGTTGTGGCTTTGATTCCAGGCCGCGTCCTTCGGTTCACGAGTGCATTTTTTCAGAGACTCTTAGGGGATTGTCCTGGAGCTATGGAGTTTGTGCTTTGTGCGACGCTTTCCGCTCTGTGGAAAGAGACCTGAGCCATATGGGATAAAACCTGGTGCAATGAAGTCGACCATGTCGACTTTTAAGCGAATTTTTTTTTTAAGAATCACTAATGTGCGACTAAGGAAAGAACTAGATTCCAGCGGAGGTGAGGGGAAGACACTGGTGCCAGACAGGAGACATTGAGAAAACCAGAGAATAGTACATCTAGAAAGTTCTTTCACTGGAAACCACAAGATAGTTCTAATAAAGGGAGACCTAACAACACATGGAGGAAGGAATGGGAAGCAGAGATGGTTAATGGGGGGAGGACCCGGTGAGGACTGCAGGAGATAGAAAAAGATAGGACAATTGGTGTGTTGACTGAAGGTCCAAGGTCTAACTGGATAATAAAGGGCAGAAGAAGAGTACCACACCTCAGAAAGAAGAATACCACACCTCAGAAAGAAGAATACCACACCTCAGAAAGAAGAATACCACACCTCAGAAAGAAGAATACCACACCTCAGAAAGAAGAATACCACACCTCAGAAAGAAGAATACCACACCTCAGAAAGAAGAATACCACACCTCAGAAAGAAGAATACCACACCTCAGAAAGAAGAATACCACACCTCAGAAAGAAGAATACCACACCTCAGAAAGAAGAATACCACACCTCAGAAAGACACCAAGCCAGATGAATAGAAAGCAACACAAATCCTGCATATTTTCTGTTCATCTGGCTTGAAGTCTTTGTGAGGTATAGTATCCTAGTTAACATTTGTTGTGTTTCCCCACAGGATCTCACATGTCTTTGTTGTGTCCTTTTGTATTGCCATATCCTGGTGCAGTCAAGATCTTTCTTGCAGAATAAAGGGCTTCTCAGTTTTCATTTATGTATTATTTTATACACATTCATTCATTCATTCAGTAGCATGTCCTTTGCAGAACCTCGCTGCCATAACAACCTTCTGGAAAACCTCTCGATCATAAGCAAGATGTCCCACGTCTGATACACCCATCTGGAGATCATCCACCACATCCTGCACCCATCTTCTCTTTAGCCTTCTTCGTCCTCTCTTCCCAGGCATATATCCTTCCAATATTGTTCTCTCCAAACTTTCATGACGTTTCAAGTGACCAAAATATTTCAATTTTCTTTGTTTTATCGTCTTTAATAGCCAACCTTCTTCAATATTCAATTCTTTAAGTATGGATGCATTTGTTCTTTTCTTTACCCAAAACATTCTTAGAACTTTATACACAACATAAATAATTTTGAAGATAAACGCAGTTGGAAAATGATCAATGCCATCAAACTTACCCATTAATTCCAACTTTGAGGTCAGGCATTTTGTTTGTATGTCTGAAACAGGAAGAGAGAAACATCTCAACAGATTGCCAAGAAACCATCTCATACCATTCTATGTGCACAGTTGAAGTTTTGATACATTCTGTTGAAGATCAGTAGATGTGCAGCAGCATGATTGCCAATGCCAGTGGGCATGCACTTGATGATCAAATCTGTGTGCGCCCTTTTGACATGCTGTGGTGAATGGGTTATGGGCATAATTCGCAATCCGTAATCGAAACAGTTATGGGAGATTTGGAAGCAGACTGCCTTACGCTGGTTTCATACATGTATGAGTGCCAGTCGTTCAGAAAGCAAAGGCAATCTACTCAACGTAAACTTGCCAAGAAATCACAAACAGCCAAAAAATGCTGGGGTTGACTTTGATGTCCTGTAAAGGAAATGCAACTAACATTTTTGACACTTAAATTTTCTTTGAACACTGACATCAACCTGAATATTTTTTATGACAGCACCAGTCAAAATAAGATTCTTGACATCACATGAAATTTCAATCAATCAGGTGCTGTCTTCGCAATGAAGGTTGGCTGCAATGGATCTCCAACACTGTCTCTCGCTTCAGCCTTACCCTTCAGGATAGATTTTTATTGAGTTGAGTTAAGAACCGACATCACTGCACTCAGGACATTCCCATGCATGCTCCGTCCCCTCGTTCAACAGCCAGCGACGAGTCATACTACTAATCGTTCCCACCACTATCTGATTAAAAGTTCTCCTAGTCTTCCCTCTCAATTTTGAGATTCTTCCAGCCTGCAATCTCATTCTTTCCACATATGGGTTCTCCATCTGTCCCTCCACCTTCTCCACCTGGTCCCACAAGCGCACGACCACCTCCCCCTTGTCCATAGGCAAGATACCACCATAAGATTGTTATATCTTTTAACATGGCCAACATACTTGACCTGCCTCTTTTTGATTTCTTTCATCAACTCTTTTCATTCCCAGTTTTTTTTTTTTTTAGAACCTCTGTGCTTGATTGTTGTTTCGATAAAATATAACAAGTGAAATTTGGCCAGCCCTAAAACGTTTTCTGTGGTCTGTATATGCCTGGTTACTTGAATGTTTAGATGTCTTTTAATCATTACCAGTTACATGCACCAGTATCTTCAACTTTATCTTGTTGAATAAATTTACAGGTTAAAGCAAAAAACAAAATGTGTGTGTGTGCTTGCATGCCTATGAGAGAGAAAGGAAGAGAGAGAGAGAGAGAGAGAGAGAGAGAGAGAGAGAGAGAGAGAGAGAGAGAGAGAGAGAGAGAGAGAGAGAGAGAGAGAGAGAGAGAGAGAGAGAGGAAGAGGAAGAGGGGAGAGGGAGGGGGGCGTGAGGGAGAGAGAAAGAGAGAGGAAGAGGGGAGAGAGGGGGGGAGAGAGAGAGAGAGAGAGAGAGAGAGAGAGAGAGAGAGAGGGAGAGAGAGAGAGGAAGAGGAAGAGGGGAGAGGGAGGGGGGCGTGAGGGAGAGAGAAAGAGAGAGGAAGAGGGGAGAGAGAGAGAGAGAGAGAGAGAGAGAGAGAGAGAGAGAGAGAGAGAGAGAGAGAGAGAGAGAGAGAGAGAGAGAGAATACTGCACTGGAATTTATTTCGTACACTGTAGCGAGGACTCTGCACACAACATGAACGAACAAAAATCTTTATTTTCAAAGGGTTTAGAATTGGGCATGCAGGCCCGCTTGACATTCTGCCCTTCTTTTCTATCAACACCTAAAGGTGTGCCAAAAATGTCACACATAGCATAAACTTTGCTACTCCAACAATGACCCCCAGCACTTGTTGAAAAAGGACTTGTGAACTGAATGATGAAGTTTGAAAATGAGATCAAGACCTTCTGAGCACAAGGCTGGTGGCTTAACCACTTCGCCACCAAGACAGATATTGATTGGCATTTGTAGACGCAGAAAAAATGTAGAAATGAGATACGACTATTATGTTCCTAAAAAGCATCATGTGTTGTAAGTTGAAATATGATGACCATATTATGTTTTGCTGCGCTTGCTCGATTTGAACTCAAGCGTAGTCCATACACACAACTACTTATAGTAGTGGAGGACTGAATTTTGCTTGTGGATTAGCTTTCCCTATTAACAGTGTCCCTCGTCATCAGGCGAACCCACTCCAATTTCAGAGGTACTTGTAATTAACGTCCCCAAGTCAAGGACGGCAGGTCAACATTTTAGTCCAACTGTGAGTTGAACCTCTTACCATGGCATCAGCACACAGGATGTTTAAGAACGCGCGTTCTTATCCATTCGGCCATGCTGACCTACTTTAGAAAATATTAAACATTGAGTGTTCTGGAAAGACCTGTAATGGAAGGTGTAGTTCGCGGAAGAAGAGACAGGTATCAAACAGCACAAAGATGGACACACAATACTGCGGACACCTTGGACATGACAGTCCATGAGGCAGAACAACGGTCAATGGGTCGTGAAACTGTCCAGTGAGCCGTGGTGAGAGCACCGTGGTGAGAGCGCTGCTCTCCAAAGAACCTGCTACATGTTGATGAAGTCTGAAGTTGAGATCACACCTTGAAGTGCAGGATGAAGAAATAAATATTGCTGGTTGCACGGGTGCATTTAAGACACTTAGCAGAGAAATATCCTTCGGCACTAAACGTGAGAATTCTGATGTCCTATCATGCTATCATGGTTAAATATTAAATACCACACAACAAATGATGGTAGGGTTAATTCCTTTAATCACAATCTCTCTCCCCCTCCCCCCTATACACACACACACAAACTTTAGAGTGAAATATCAAGGTACTATTTTACAGTGACTTGTCGGAAATCTTAAATACAGCTTAGCTGAAATTACTATAAATATTACACTAGTCTTGACTCTTCAATAAGAAAGCAACACGGACGCTAATATCATTCAATAGGAATAAGATCAATGTGAAAAGTCAATAATTCAATATCAATACATATGAATATGATGATATATAGTTTTACTTAACAATTCCTTCTATAAATAAAAAAAAAATAAAAGGCAATGCATGATGCCACTGACAAAGAACTATCAGTTTTCATAAATAATATCCAAAGAAAGAAATACATACTGTGGGAGATACACAATATTATTATTTGAGTAAAAGTTTGTCTCTCAGCTTTCGTCCTTTATGCCGGTAATGCCGCCATTACAAATCAATAAATGTTATCATTCAGCGACCTTGTCCTACACTCGACGAAGGTGTCCCCCACAACCTTGGCGATGTGTCGACATTATAACTGATAAGGCTCTCATTCTAACGTTATCTTCTTTCACCACATAAAAAAATAAGTATTCACTGACATGTCTGAAGTCTAATACATGATCAACAGGTTGGAGTGAAATGTCCTTACGTGACACTGACTAGCCGGAGCGTCAGGTCAGGTCAACTCAACCAACACTGTCTTTTCTCACAGCTGTCTAAACTAATGCTCTCTACGCTTAATATAAATGATTTCGCTAGAACATAAAACAATTAGCTACTCTTTTATTAAAGAAACATGTGTGGAAAAAATAAATGTGCATACATAAAACGAAAAAGAAACGACAATTAACAGGAGCGCCGCTTGTACCTACCAAGCCGTTTCTTTTGCTGTAGCAGAACTGAAATAGGAAGTCGAATGTTACGCATGCGCCTTTGAAATTTCATCAGGATTGAACTTGATCTTTGTCAGGTCGACATTCCACATAAGTTATAACAGGTCATGCGAAGTAGTTACTTTAATTGCCATCTGTTGCCCCGACTTAAGAGGAAAATGCCGGGTCTGTATTATATGGCAGAGTGATGCTGTAAGGTAAAATAAGTAAAGGACCTTTCTACACGCCTCAGGCAAATTGAAAAAGAGTGCTGAAATGCTATATAGAACCAGTTTTGCTGCATGGCAGTGAATCTTCGAATGTAAATGAACAAATCACAAATACTGAAGTATTGGAAAGATCGGGTTGTGTGACGGTTTATTCCATGCTCAGTCTTCATATACTTAGATGGATAGGACACATTAGGAGGATGGATAATGGTAGAATACCAAAGGACATCCTTTTTTGGTGAATTACAGATGGGTAAGAGATCTCAGGGTCGGCCTCTA
>JACEFZ010022267.1:225000-235000 GCA_014155875.1 Cepaea nemoralis | reverse complement strand
GGGTCTGGCAGATTGCCATATTTCGAGGCACTTGGTGTAAGGGGTCTGAGAGCCTGCCATATTTCGAGGCACTTGGTGTAAGGGGTCTGACAGATTGCCATATTTCGAGGCACTTGGTGTAAGGGGTCTGAGAGATTGCCATATTTCGAGTCACTTGGTGTAAGGGGTCTTGGTGATTGCCATATTTCGAGGAACTTGGTGTAAAGGGTCTGGGAGATTGCCATATTTCGAGGCACTTGGTGTAAGGGGTCTGAGAGCCTGCCATATTTCGAGGCACTTGGTGTAAGGGGTCTGACAGATTGCCATATTTCGAGGCACTTGGTGTAAGGGGTCTGAGAGATTGCCATATTTCGAGGCACTTGCTATAAGGGGTCTGGCAGATTGCCATATTTCGAGGAACTTGGTGTAAGGGGTCTGGGTGATTGCCATATTTCAAGGCACTTGGTGTAAGGGGTCTGGGTGATTGCCATATTTCGAGGCACTTGGTGTAAGGGGTCTGGGTGATTGCCATATTTCGAGGCACTTGGTGTAAGGAGTCTGAGAAATTGCCATATTTCGAGGCACTTGGTGTAAGGGGTCTGGGTGATTGCCATATTTCGAGGCACTTGGTGTAAGGGATCTGGGTGATTGCCATATTTCGAGGCACTTGGTGTAAGGGGTCTGGGTGATTGCCATATTTCTAGGTACTTGCTGTAATGGGTCTGGGTGATTGCCATATTTCGAGGCACTTGCTGTAAGGGGTCTGGGTGATTGCCATATTTCGAGGCACTTGGTGTAAGGGGTCTGAGAGATTGCCATATTTCGAGGCACTTGGTGTAAAGGGTCTGGGTGATTGCCATATTTCGAGGAACTTGGTGTAAAGGGTCTGGGAGATTGCCATATTTCGAGGCACTTGGTGTAAGGTGTTTGAGAGATTGCCATATTTCGAGGCACTTTGTGTAAGGGGTCTGAGAGCTTGCCATATTTCGAGGCACTTGGTGTAAGGGGTCTGAGAGATTGCCATATTTCGAGGCACTTCGTGTAAGGGGTCTGAGAGATTGCCATATTTCGAGGCACTTGGTGTAAGGGGTCTGAGAGATTGCCATATTTCGAGGCACTTGGTGTAAGGGGTCTGAGAGCTTGCCATATTTCGAGGCACTTGGTGTAAGGGGTCTAGCAGATTACCATATTTCGAGGCACTTGGTGTAAGGAGTCTGAGAGATTGCCATATTTCGAGGCACTTTGTGTAAGGCCTCTGGGAGATTCATGGGCTTGTCTCGAGTAGTGAGAACCAACGTCCGTACAGCAAGATTTTACCTCAGCCCTGGTTCACAAGGTTAAGGTAAAGAGCTCTGGCTACCGGTGGGTAGGCTTTCTTACCTAATAATTTGCCAGGACGGTCATCTTGCTGCCTACTCTGATTTTCAAATGTCGTGGGATTTTTAGCGGTCATATTTTGCACACGGGACCTCCTATTTCTCGCCATTTATTTGGTGACATGAATACTATAGCATTAATTTGGTGACAAGGTTTCTATAGCATTCATTTAGTGACAAGTATACTATAGCATTCATTTAGTGACAAGTATACTATAGCATTCATTTAGTGACAAGTATACTATAGCATTCATTTAGTGACAAGTATACTATAGCATTCATTTAGTGACAAGTATACTATAGCATTCATTTAGTGACAAGTATACTATAGCATTCATTTAGTGACAAGTATACTATAGCATTCATTTAGTGACAAGTATACTATAGCATTCATTTAGTGACAAGTATACTATAGCATTCATTTAGTGACAAGTATACTATAGCATTCAGTTAGTGACAAGTATACTATAGCATTCATTTAGTGACAAGTATACTATAGCATTCATTTAGTGACAAGTATACTATAGCATTCATTTAGTGACAAGTATACTATAGCGTTCATTTAGTGACAAGTATACTATAGCGTTCATTTAGTGACAAGTATACTATAGCGTTCATTTAGTGACAAGTATACTATAGCGTTCATTTAGTGACAAGTATACTATAGCATTCATTTAGTGACAAGTATACTATAGCATTCATTTAGTGACAAGTATACTATAGCATTCATTTAGTGATAAGTATACTATAGCATTCATTTAGTGACAAGGTTTCTATAGCATTTATTTAGTGACAAGTATACTATAGCATTCATTTAGTGACAAGTATACTATATCATTCATTTAGTGACAAGTATACTATAGCATTCATTTAGTGACAAGGTTTCTATAGCATTCATTTAGTGACAAGTATACTATAGCATTCATTTAGTGACAAGTATACTATAGCATTCATTTAGTGACAAGTATACTATAGCATTCATTTAGTGACAAGGTTTCTATAGCATTCATTTAGTGACAAGTATACTATAGCATTCATTTAGTGACAAGTATACTATAGCATTCATTTAGTGACAAGTATACTATAGCATTCATTTAGTGACAAGTATACTATAGCATTCATTTAGTGACAAGAATACTATAGCATTCATTTAGTGACAAGTATACTATACCATTCATTTAGTGACAAGTATACTATAGCATTCATTTGGTGACAAGTATATTGTAGCATTCATTTAGTGACAAGTATACTATAGCATTCATTTGGTGACAGGTATATTATAGCATTCATTTGGTGACAAGCATAGTGTAGCATTCATTTGGTGACAAGTATACTATAGCATTCATTTGGTGACAAGTATACTATACCATTCATTTAGTGACAAGTATACTATAGCATTCATTTGGTGACAAGTATACTATACAATTCATTTAGTGACAAGTATACTATAGCATCCATTTGGTGACAGGTATATTATAGCATTCATTTTCATGACAAGTATACTATAGCATTCATTTGGTGACCCTGATGATCCAGACTTAGAGAACCACTGCGCATGCAGAAGCGGAAACACGTGGTTAAACATGGCCGAGTTAATTGTCTTGTCGTAAATTGCCGTTATTAAACACGCTCCATCTGTGCTTCTCATAATCTTGTCTGATCGCAGGTCGACGCCTACTTTCTCTGTCATGAAAGTTTTCCCGCCGCCTGGCCCATAAATCTGACCGATTGCATCCTTATCTTCTGAGGAGTTTGAACGCTGGAGACAATCAGCCCAAAGGAAACAGCCAAGGATTTGGCGCGTTGAGAAGGCTGAAAAGCAGAGATGGAACATTTTCTGAAACTTTGTGCACCGTCAAACGTCATCATCATCAAGTGCCATAGCCAGCTGGCGTATGCGTTCATAGTTTAGTTTAGTCGACGGATCAACATCACGACACTAGGATGTAACCTATAAATGCTCCGTTCTACTCCTTGCTTCTCATTTCCAAATTGTTCAATATCAGTTGTTTATTTTGTCACTTTCAGCTTCAAACGTGCTCATTAATGCACTGATGTTAGGTGACTTCTTGTTGGACTTAAACAGCTATCTTATGTGAGAAAATACATTTTTGTTCTGCTTTCTGAGATTAAACAGTATTTCAGTTCATTCAGCGTGCCATTGAAAATCGTTTCACGTGCCACGTTTCGCACGCGGGCTTGTCGACGCCTGCCAGAGAGTTTATCATCGTACTGAGAAAGTGTATGCAGAAATAGTTCCCTCTGCCTCGCGTACGTTGGGCACTCCTGCAACACAAGTTTAGCTATCATTTTACCAGTTCCACAGTTCCTTCTTCTTCTTCTTCGTTCATCCGGAGTTTTTTTTTCGGATGTGATTGCGTTGTGCCTGTTTACAGCAGAGCTGCGTTCTTGCGCCGTTAGGCCGACACATCCGACTTCTGCGGGCATTTATTGACCGGGTTAACCTTCCCGGGGAGTTCCACAGTTACAATCATCAGTATCTTCTATCTTCACTTGATTAAACATATGGTTGTCTCCAGTGCGGAGTCTAAAAATGTTCTTGATGAAGATGCCCTGAAACGAAAACGAGAAAATAAACTTCAAAGAAATAAATAGCCGCGAACTATCAGGAAGATTCATTTAACAATCAAAAATAAAGAGCAGCTGTTGGATTGTTTGCCCAGGACATGCTGGTGTGGCGGGAAACGAGCAGGTGGACAGATTGGCTGGGTCTGCACTTCTTGGCGGGGTATTGGTGCAGGATAAAGCAGATGTGGTGGGAGATCATTGGGATCGTGGGTATAGTGCAGAAGATCGGGTAGATCATCACAGCTTGAATAGAATGGTGGTGTAGGGAGTGACCGGAGGATGTGGTCGAAGCTCAGGTCTCCGAGGAAAGACCAGATGGACATATAATCAGAGGGTTACAGGTACCGTTAGTACTGGGACTCTTCGCTGCAGATGAAGACGGAGAATGTATGGGAATGTCCCGAGTGCTGTGATGTCGTTTATTGACTCAACTCAACAGGAAGGGTAAACATCAGGTGTGCTAATGCCGAGGTATCGGGTTCAACCCCAACACCGCTCAATTGGGACTAAAATGTTGACTTCTCATCCTTGACTTAAATTACAAGTACCTCTGAGGTCAGAGTGAGTTGGTCTGATGGCGAGGGACACTGGTTATAGGGAAAGCTAATGCACATGCAACATCACGTAAGTAGACTATGCTTGACCTCAAAGCGAGCGAAAAATTTTAAGGTAAAGTAAAGAGCCTTATTTTATACGCAATTAGTCATGTGATCACTCCATATATATATATATATATATATATATATATATATATATATATATATATATATATATATATATATATATATATATATATATATATATATATATATAGAGAGAGAGAGAGAGAGAGAGAGAGAGAGAGAGAGACCCACGTTTTATGTAGATGTCTAGACTTGTTCTAGTATGTGTTATTAAATTTAGCTTCCATTTTTACGTATACTGTGTAAGGGTGGGGGGATTTATAGGAAGGAAATTCGAAAGGGGGAATGACATTCTGAACACATGGTAAAGGGTGGCATGGGCCAAAAAAGGTTGAGAACCACTGTTGTACACAGACTGAAGGTTACTTTCATGAAATTTCAAGAAATTTGCGTGGACGTTTGTAGGATTTAATAAATTTCTTTATGGGTTCTGTATTTATAATCGCTCTCTTTGAACTGAAGCGTAGACCATACACACTACTTCTAGTAGTGCTGGATAGAATTGTGCGTGTGGATTAGCTTTCCCTATTAACAGTGTCCCTCGCCATCTGGTGAACCCACTCCGACTTTAGAGGTACTTGTAATTTACGTCCCTAAGTCAAGGACAAGAGGTCGACATTTTACTCCTACTGTTCGGTGTAGGGGTTGAACCCCTAACCTTGGCATCAACACACCAAATGTTGTATTGTATCACTCATATACACATGCTGTATTATAGCACTCATGTACATGTGCTGTATTATAGCACTCACATACACATACTGTAATATAGCACTCACATACACATGCTGTAATATAGCACTCACATACACATGCTGTAATATAGCACTCACACACACATGCTGTATTATTGTGACGTAATAGTTGTCTCCCCAAGGGGAGGTTAGGGCTGCTCAAGCAGCATGTCCAGCCTTGCAATCTTGCTTTGGCAACCTGCCAAAATCTAGAAATCCACCCAGAGTTGGTGATTTCTATGTAAAAGATCAGTTGTTATTCCGTAGGGCAAGAACTATTGGGAACGCCCATGAGCAGCTGGTCATACCCAAAGAGGATCGTGGACCTATATTAGAAATGGGACATTCACTCTCGGACAGTGGGCATAGGGGGATAAAAGCTACAATCCAAAGGCTTGCTTTCTCCTATTTCTGGCCGGGGATGACCAGGGATATTAAAAAATATGTCAGGTCATGTAAGGAGTGTCACCAATTTCCACCCAGACATAGGGAAACTCAACTTACTTTAAGAGATAGAGTATTTGTATTATTAGCCAAAAGGGATAATAGGTTAGAACTTGGTTGGCAGGGTCCTTTTCCCATACTAGAGAAGGTGTCCCGGACTAAGTATAAAATTTATATTAGGGGTAAACCCACAGTTTTTCATATCCACTTGCTAAAGAAGCAGGTTGGAGTAGACGAGTCACCGGTGCATCTGATGACATTCTCGGTGGTAACTAAGGTCAAAGGTGGAGATGACTCGTTAGTGGAGTATCCCCTAAAACCTCAGGAGACCAGGAATGATGTCTTCCTCAACCCTGACGCGGAGACGTCTGAGTCAGAGAAGAGTAGACAAATTCCTGTGTCTCATGCACCCATGCGTACAGATAAGGCTGGTGAAAGTCAATATGAATTTTGACACTACCGACTCAGCCCCACACAAGCATTATCCTGTTCGTATGCAAACCAAGAACCCTTATGCTTCTAGAATAGATTACATTCCTAGAAATCATAATTTAGGGGCGGATGGTTTTAGACGACAACATCCACAGAGTAGATCTCTCTGGAACCAACACCAGGGGAGAAGGGCTCTTATAAGAAGTCTTAAGAATGAAGAAATATGGTTGAGTAGACAGTGTTCTACTTATAAAGAGGGTGAGACTAGTCCAGATGACCCAAGGTTGTTAGAGTGAGTGCTAACGAAACTATAGGGGAAACGTGCTGGGAAAAAAGTTTGTTTCGCAAACTTTTCTTTTAACGGTGGGCATGTGTGACGTAATAGACGGTCTCCCCTCTAGTTTTGCTTAAATTACGGTTAAAATTGTAATTTTCATTTTAGCTATATCTAGAAAAAAGATATCTTCTATGTTCCTATGATTGTATGTATCCATAGATATTCATGTATATTGGGCAAGGAGTTAATCTCCTGTAAACCTATTACAAAACCTATGTTTCTTTAACTATATATATATATATATATATATATATATATATATATATATATATATATATATATATATATATATATATATATATATATATATATATATATATATATATATATATATATATAATACATTATAGTATAGGAACAGTTGTTCTTTGTATATACGGCCCTAGCGCAGGTTTAGCTGGATAATATACTCAGTTTGGCCTACAAACATTGTGGCCACACGAGAATCTGCCTGGCTAGTTGTCGGCAGCCGACAGATCGTCCATTTTCACCGAAAACCTGATGCGGGCAGACACGGGAGAGCCATAAACTAGTTGTACAATACTTTGTAGCTAAAAAGAAAAACACTACCCGGCTGTATAAAGCCATAGGTTCGAAAGAACCAATTTGAGACATATTTGACTACCACAAGTATCTAGAAATTAATAAGCTAGTTGCCACTGTTCCCCCGTTGATAGGTTTGATAACAAAATTTTGGAAGGTACGTTGCATTAAATAGTACGATTTTACATGTATAAATTTACCGGTATGACTAGTGTAGATTCAGTGGTGAAAATATACGATAATTAATAGTAGAAAGCAGTAATCGCCAACTGTAACCGGAATAAATAATTAAATAATGGAGACGACGCTTATACTAAGACCAAAATAGAGGAATAATGAAGGGAACGGCGACACACAAAATGGCGAAATCTAGTATCGAAGAATGGTCAGACAATGAAGCTTGATATTTAACTAGGGACTAATATAATATATACTAGAATAATATATCGCCAGTGAAGAATATAATTATAGAATGAGATGGGTAATTCGGAGGAATAAATGGTGATAGGAAATACTGATATTTAATTGTGAAATAATAGTTCTTTCACGTAGTCTACTGGAGACCACGCGGGTCAGAGGTCACCCCATGACAGCGTGAGACCGGCCTCCCATTCACATCAGTATCCTTGCTTCAACGCAGTCCTTCACTGCCTACCCTCTACATCTATGTTAATACTTCAACCTCCTGTAGAATTTAATTTGTGTGTGTCGGGAGTGAATCAGAATTATAATTTACAATACTGCTTCATGTGCTGAGATAGAATCTGTGTGATTCATAATATATGTTCATACTTCGTCAAGTGAATGTAATTTGTGTGCTTCATAATCCATGGTGTTCCTTCGTCGATTGAATGTACTCTGTATGATTCATAATCTGTGGTGTACTTCGAATGAAGGGAATCTGTGTGATTCATAATCTATGTTCATACTTCATCGAGTGAATGTAATCTGATTAATAATATATGTTGATACTTTGTCGAGTGAATATAATCTGTGTGATTTATAATCGATGTTTGTGCTTCATTGTTAAATATAATCTGTGTTATGCATAACCGTTGTGTAAACTTCATAGTGTTAAATGTAATTGGTGTGATTTATTATATATGTGAATGCATCACAGTAAGAAGTACAATCCGTATGTTGTAGAGTGTGATCAGACTTTGAAATATATATTGATGTGTCAGTAGTCTGTAGAATGGAATACATGCGCATCTGAGTCTGATTAGATTGATATGATGTGACTAAGAAAACAAGTAGTTGCACACTTTAGCCGTTTGTCATGGTGTTGTCATAGCGCTAGGGATGTGTCTGTGACAGAAGTGATAGTCTTAAGATGCTAGTCGTGTCTGAATATGAGACTGAGAGCGAGGTGTGCAATGAGTGTATCCTGAGTGTAGGACGAGCATTCACCGGTTCTGTCCTCTCTGAATACATTCCAGAAGTCCTGCACCTTTCTTGTTGGTGCCATTGAGCCATCAACCAGCAGCAACGAATACGTACCTGACTTGAACTGACTATTGTCGGAGAGTGTGCGAATCAGCAACTTGCTTATAAACATCACGAGAGTCGAAAACCTGGGAGCATAGTCATGACCTAAGTGACCAGCTCAACGTCTGACCATACCCCAGCAATTAAGTTTATGATTATCTTTGCAGATACCTTAGCTGGACTACACCGATACTTGTCCAGCATTTTCATAAATCAATTTATTGTTGTATTTTACATTTCTACATAATCTAGTCTGTTGTATTCTTGATTAAGATTAGGATATTGAGAGAACGAAGTAATGAAAGTTGTAACTGCATATTTGTACTATAACTTCATGTTGTGGGAGAGTATCAATGAAAATGGGTCTCTTTTATTTTTGCAGGCATTCGTCGCTAGATTCCTTAAGCCTACTGTCTATAATACTAGTATGGTTGTTAGCTTTACCTGTCTGTGCCTGAACACTGTCTGAAGACCTGGTCATTCCTGGGACTGTTCCAAACAATACATCCTAGTTCGAGCCATTTCAACCTGTTCTTCGACAGTGATTAGTCTTTCGGAATTATGAAAGTCTATGTGTTTCTATTTCTGATCCTTGTCTATCTGTATTATATCAGTCACGTACACATGCTGTATCATAGCACTCACAAACACATGCTGTATTATAGCACCCACATGCATATGCTGTATTACAGCACTCACATACACATGCTGTATTACAGCACTCACATACACTTGCGCTATTATAGCACTCACATACACATGCTGTATTATAGCACTCACATACACATGCTGTATTATAGCACTCACTTACACATTGTGTATTATAGCACTCACGTACACATATTGTATTGTAGCATTCACACACACACACACACACACACACACACACACACACACACACACACACACACACACATATATATATATATATATATATATATATATATATATACACACATGCTGTATTATAGCACTCATAAGCACATGTTGTATTATAACACACACATACACATGCTATATTATAGCACTCACAAGATTATGTTGTATTATAGCACTTACATGTACATGCTATATTACAGCACCCATGAGCATATGCTGTATTATAGCACTCACATACACATGCTGTATTATGATTGAATTGTGTGGCCATTTATTGACATTGTTTTTCGTCATAACGCATTAAAGCTCCCATATCCACATGCTGTATTATAGCACCCACATACACACACTGCATTATAGCACCCACATACACATTGCTATTATAGCACCCGCATACATATGCTGTATTATAGCACCAACATACACATGCTGTATTATAGCACCCACATACACATGCTGTATTATAGCACCCACATACACATGCTGTATTATAGTACCCACATGCACATGCTGTAT
>JACEFZ010022267.1:80000-222500 GCA_014155875.1 Cepaea nemoralis | reverse complement strand
CAATAAATTTATAGTGATTATAATTAATCTTAATGTACAATAATTGCAAAGTTTTATTGCAGAGTGTTTGTTATAAATGTTTTTCCCCTCCAGGATTATATGGATTAATTATAATCTTACTACACCAAGCTGGAGGATCCGCAATAGAGCAGTGGTTAGCATGCTTGCCTGCCGTCTCGTTAGTCGTATGTTAAAATAACCGTCGAGGCATTTAAAACAAATTTACATGGCTCTCGGATCATCCCAGTCTAAAATGGGAACTATTAAATAATCTGAGAAGTAACGGTGGCCGGTATAATATTGACAACATCAGGCATCGAATACCGATTTGTTTTAATTAATGTGGGGCTAGCATGTGATTGGTTATTCAACATGTGTAGCTATCAACGCGAGAAATGTGATTGGTTATTCATTATGTGTATCTATCAAAGGAGAAACGTGATTGGTTATTCATCATGTGTAGCTGTTAACTTGACAAATGTGATTGGTTATTCATCACGTGTAGTTATTAACGCAACAAATGTAATTGGTTATTCATTATGTGCAGTTATCAATCAGAGAAATGTGATTGGTTATTCATTATGTGCATTTATCAACGGAGAAATGTGATTGGTTATTCATTATGTGTATTTATCAACGTAGAAATGTGATTGGTTATTCATTATGTGTATTTATCAACGCGATAACTGTGATTGGTTATTCATTATGTGTATCTATCAACGAGAGAAATGTGATTACTTTTGTGTTATAAATAGTCTGCTATAAGTAGATTTTTCTGATACTGAAATGTTGTATTGGCGGCAGTTATGTAGATCTAGAACTATTGGAAGACTTAAATAAAGGGGTCGAGCTTCAAAGTGCCCACGTGTCTTCGTTGAATCTTTGGAAAAGATGATTGCGAATCTAGTGTTTATATGCCTATTCTTTTTCTTTTAATTTCTATTGTCTTTTTATACCCACTTCTACCTTTAATCTTCAGTGAGTGCTAATCATTACTCTCAAATATGATAATCTGATCTTAAATAGCAGACACGTTAATGCAATGGAAAGTTACATGAACATTCCCGAGCTTTTGTTACCACAGAAAGTGATATAAACAAGATGCATGATTACACTACATACTTTTAGCATTCACGAAAATACCGCATACCTAGTGAATGCACTACATCACTCTAGCATTCACTGAAATACCATATACCTACACTTTCTTTTCTTTATAAGGAGAAAGACAACATCATATGAACATTTTATCCTTTTTTTTCTTTTTGTACAGAGGGGAAAACTTACCGCCATATATAGAATAATCTCTAAATAGAGAAGTAGAGGGAAACGGAAACATACAGCTATAAATATATAGACACACATACACCCACCCACAATATTGTTTTCTCTGTATAGAGGGGAGGAACATACTACCACATACATAATCCTCATCATAATAATAAATCTTTAAGAACAGAAAACATACGATCACATACACATCACTTCTGTCTGTCTCTTTAGAGTGGAAAACAATCCATCGCATATATAATATTCTCTTTATAGAGATGAAACATACCTCTCTCTCTCTGTCTCTCTCTCTCTCTCTCTCTCTCTCTCTCTCTCTCTCTCTCTCTCTCTCTCTCTCACACACACACACACACACACACAAACACATCACACACGACCTCAGCGCCACCTTATAAAAAAAACATACACCCACATAAGCAACACCTCTATCTGATAATAATAACTCTTTAATGCTATTAATGTATGTTAGAAAACTCACATTTAGTCAAGGCTTACTATGTGGCTTGTCGTTAAGCTACCGCATGTCAGAATGAGGAGCTCTTTATTTCCAACTCGGAACCAGGATTCTGGTCGTGAGTTCTCCTCACACTTACCCGAGGTTTTGTCACTAGAGCTTACCGGCTAGCCAGCCGCTTGACTGGCGTTCTGGTCATGATACGTATTTCTGTCTAACTCTCGCCTTTCAGTATAATTAACTCTATCTAGATATCTGACACTTATTATGATAAATATTATTGTTGTTGTTGTTGCTACTTGAGTCTATCCTCTTATTCTTAGTGTTTGATCACTTTGGCCACTCGTTTGGAGACCCATGTTACTAAACATAGAATTGTCCTTCACATCAGGCGTTTTAGAAGATATGGTTTAGAAGACTTAAAAAATTATTAAAATATAGGATGTCAGTTAAGTGTATGGTTTTAGCGCTTTTCAGTTCCATCATCATCCTCATTGTGGCACCTTCATAGTCATTACCATAGTCGTCGTCATTATAATCATCATATTTGTTGTCATCGTTAAGATTGTCATCATCATCATCATCGTCGTCTTAGTCACTATCATTATAATTAACGCCTCGAGGTCGGCATCATCATTTTTGTCGTAATTATAATCGTCAGCATCATCTTGGTCGTCATTGTAATCGTCATCATCATCTTCGTCTTCCTAGTTAGTTAGTCGCTGTTCCAACTTCACTGCAAAGGGTCGCCCTATTATGCTCCGTTCCTGTGTCAGAGAATATCCCATAAAATGCTCCTCGTTGCCCTATGTCGAAAGTGGAACAGACAGGAGTCTCGACAAACCAACACCCCTCACAGAGTTTGTCTTAGCACTACCACAGACTGGATTTCAAGAAGAAGCATCGAGAAGAAAGTTTCTAAACACCAAATTAGTTCCCCTCACAAGGCACTCAACTCACGCGGGTCTACGCCTTACAGTACCGAAGTGACAACTCTCAAAAAATGCAGTCAATATTTCACAATTCATTATCACAAAATTGCCAGGGGAAAAAAAAACACAAAACCAACTGTGAACATAACAGGTGATAAGACAAGCAAATAAGAAGGAAATATGTTTAAATAGTAAGGCAAATAACACATTCAGGGTAAATTGTGACATCCCGGATTGTCACAGACATTCAATTAAATTGTGCTTGAAATTGAAGACAAATTGTAAGTAAGTAATCTTTAACTGATTCTTCGTGAGTTCGTTCTTTCATGTTTGCGTCAACAGACCAACAGACACCCCGTCGTGACTGTCATCATCGTCCTCATTTCCTCCGTGATCGTCATCAACAGTTAGCCTTAACATTGCCTGGCACCAGGCAGCTTAGCCTAGAAGAACAGACTGATCACCACCACTTGGAGAGAATGATGCTGCAGGGAGTGGCCAGAGGACCTGGCCAACACTCATAACTCTGAGGAAAGACCAGACGGACACATAATCGGATTGCTACTGGTATCATTAGCATCGGGACTCTTCCCTGGCTGTTGAAGATGAGGACGGAGCACGTATGAGAATGCCCCTAGTGCTCTGATGTCGGTTCTTGGCTCAATTCAACCGACAGACGAGCTTCTCTGATGCAGTCAGTAATTTTCTGGAGCTCTTATTTTGTTCTATACAGTTGTGGATAGAGTTCCTTTTCACTAGGCCAGTATTCCCTTTCGCCAGCCGTCACTTGCCATAAAACATGGTCATTTATTTCACTATAAGAAAGACTCAAAACACTGTACTCCTTAGTAAATTTACACACCGAAGTCACAAACACAATGTTGCATGATTTATTGCCGGTGTATTCCAGTGTGTTTCGTCAGGTGCATACTGCAGTTATTTATTTTATGAAGTGAATACAGCAGACAATGAACAGGACCTGCAACATCTAGTAGATGATGTTGCACACAGTGAGCAACTAGGGTTAGAATTGAATAGTAAGAAGGCACAGATTATGGTCGTTACTGGGAAGAAGGAAATACCACAATGTAATGTACAAGTAAATGGGCATATTCTTCAACAAGTGAATAGGTACAACTATCACGGAACAGTCATAACATCTGATGGGAGATGCCTTGAAGAGATTAGAACAAGAATTGCCATTGCGAAGGTAGCCTTGTGCAAGATGAAAAACATACTGACCAATAAAAAGATATCAATTGAAACGAGAAAAAGAGTGTTGAAGTGCTACATAGAACCTTTTGTATGGATGTGAAGCGTGGACAATGAGCAGTCAAGCTGAAAAACATCTGACAGCTGTGGAAATGAGGTTTCTGAGGAAAATGCAAAGAATACCATGGACCGACAGAAAAACCAAGGAACAAGTCCTTCAAGAAACAAATGAAGATCGTAAACTGATTAGAGACATTAGACGTAGACAGTCAAAATTTATTGGGCATGTTATGAGAAGTGACTTAGAGAACTTGGTGACAACTGGTAGGATCGAAGGGAAGAGACCAAGGGGAAGACCGAGAAGTAAATACCTGGATGGCTTGGCCACGTGGCATGGTCGAGACAGAAACACGGAGCTGATCCACGACTCTGGTGATCGAGTGAAATGGCAGAACATGACCGCCCAAGCTTACCGCCACGGCACATGATGGATGGATGGAAGTGAATGTATGGATAATACTCTAGCTGACACAATGTAGATACATAGTCATAAGTATCGTTGGAACCTGGAAGATCTGTTATAGACATGGTCATTTAAAATTTGTGCTGTGATGTCTATTCACCTCACTGGATGAAATGAATGCTCATTATCATTCTTGAGGACAAACAACACAACAATTTCAAATTTAACATGAACTCTTTCAGTTTGCATAAAACCGACTAGAAATGCCTAATTGATAACGCCTCGTTATATCTGATAAATCGTTTATTCATTTATTCACTTCATATGATATATACCTCTGCAGCATGTACCTGACGAGATGCAGCGACATATGCCAGGCAATAAATCGTGTTAACATATTATGTGTGGCTTCGATGTATAAATTATAAGATAGATGAGGACGGAGCACGTATGTGAATGTCCGGAGTGCTGTGATATCTATTCTTGAGTCAACTCAACTCAACTTTTAAGATAGAAAACATTCTTGTTTATTTTGAACCAAAAAAAAAAAAAAAACATACATGGAAAGACGTTGACAAGCCGGAGGGAAGAGTACTCACTTGTTCCCATGTTTGCAAAATAAAAGATCCGAACCGCTGAGCAACTCAACCAGTGGAATGACAGTTGGATGTACATGAGCTGTCCGTATCTGGCAGCTAACGACCACATACTGAACCTAAATTGATTTACTTCGAACCACAAAATGGCAGGCGTTGATGGATAAGCAGGATACGTTATATATAGACCAGAGGCGGGGAAAAGTCCGGCCCGTGGGTCGTATAAGGTCCGCGAAATTATTCGTTCTGGCCCTGCCAAGGCAATCGCAGGCGGGATTCGAAATTCAATAACTCTAGGAGCTTTATAAAAATTTAACAAGAAATATAGTAGCAACATCACCAGTATCAACAAACATCACACGCCTCACCACAGAAAAGCTGCTCCAGACATCACATTAGATGTGAGCTAATTAAATGGTTGACAAAATATAGCAGGCTAATCCTTATGTTGATAATTTCTTATGGCCTGCGAATGACATAATAAATATCCAAATGGCCCTGGGCAGAAAAAAGGGCTTCCCATCTCTAACATAGACAATGAAAGCCCCGAATTTAGCAAACAGCTTCATTCGGAAGTCAAGCAATACAATCAGAGTAAACCAGTTTAATCTATTGATAAAAACTGAATTACATTTGGTCCCAAAAAAAAAAAAAAAAAAAGCGAATTTTTATAATGATTTATAATATATGCAAGTAAAGATTGTTACAAAAAATGGAATGAATAAATATGAGGAAGCCACGAAACACAATGAGCATAATCTTTCGTTAAGAAAACTGAAATTAAAAAAAAAAAAGTAACGGAATCAAGAGTTAACGTTTTTAATCAGTTTCGTGTACCACTAAAATAGCTTAACATAACAAAAGATTGTATGAAAAACATCCATAATTGTCCTGCCGTCTGGCGGTGTAAACATAATCGGTTGTCTTTTGTATTTTGATTCGTTGTTGTGTGTTCTTGTTTTTGTTCGACCAGTTTCTTCTTTGTATTCAACTGTTAACATTATTTTGAATAAAGCTAGTGTATGTTCCTTAAAGGACGTCGGAATCGCAATCAGGCCCTACATTTATTGACTGCTTGTGATTCAGCAGTAATGGTAGCGGTGGTTGTAATAGTTGTAGTTGCAGTTGCAGTAACAACTCCAAAACATATTGAATAGATAATTTTAAAATCATGCAAAATGCCCCTTTCCCCAAATGACCAGAACTTTATCGCCTCTTTATGTAATAATAATAATAATAATAATAATAATAATAACAACAACAATAGTAGTAATAACAGTGGCATTAACAGTAGTAGTATTAGTAGTACAGGGTGTTTTTTTTAATGACTGTGCAGTGTTTGAAAATATTGCCGGTCCAAGTTTTGAATGTATCTATTATGTTGCATGAACTTTACAGAGGGTGAATACAAAACTTGGACCGGCAATATGTTCAAACACTGCACAGTGATTACAAATACACCCACTATTATTATTATTATTATTATTATTATTATTATTAGTAGTAGTAGTAGTAGTAGTAGTAGTAGTAGTAGTAGTAGTAGTAGTAGTAGTAGTAGTAGGACAGTAGTAGTAGTAGTAGTAGTAGTAGTAGTAGTAGTAGTAGTAGTAGTAGTAGTAGTAATAGTAGTAGTAGTAGTAGTAGCAGTAGTAGTAGTGGTGGTAGTAGTAGTCTACTCGTAATTATTGTTATCGCCAGGGAGACTTTACGTTTGACTTTAAATATATTAGCTGCATGTATTGCACAGGACGTCGCAATCAACTCCAGCAGTTTTGGCTGTTTGAGATTTCACTAGACAAGTTTACTTTCAGTAGTTTGCCATTACTTTCTGAGCGACCGACGCTCTTACTATTGTTGAAAATCAATGCAAAGCATACAACTTCTAAATCGCCTGAAGCTGATTTCGAACGCCATATGCGGAATTGCGAATCACATTCGCTACCCTTTCGCCACAGTGGCCGGTATGACTTGAAATACTGGGCCCAGAAATGTGACAGAAATACTGGGCCCAGAAATTTGACAGAAATACTGGACCCAGAAATGTGACAGAAATACTGGTAATTAAAAGATAATAGTGACGAGGGGATCTGGCCGACGCTCAACGCTCAGAGGAAAGGCGATACGGACATATAATCAGATTGCTACTGGTACTATTGGTGTTGGAACTCTTCGCTGGCTGCTGAGGATGGGGACGGAGCGCTTATGGGAATGCCCCGAATGCTGTGATGTCGATTCCTAAATCAATCAATCAATCAATCAATCAGATAATAGCTTAATATAAAGCGAAGAACTGCAATGTGTCGGCAGTAACCACCATGCAATGTAACAAGAAGTAATAAGAGATTACAATTTAATTACAGATCACGGAATAGTTATATACAATAATAATAATAATAATAGGAATAATAATTTGTATTAATATTCACAATGATTTGGGCGAATGCGTAAATTAGTCTGTACAATATAAGATGGGATGAACATATATGATCATAATTAGTAAATGATATTAAATTGGGGACATATTGATTCGAAATTGTGGTAGACATGAAAAGATTACATTGTCTATAAAATAAAGGCTGTACAATAATGAATTTCAAGAAACAATACCTTACAATACTATATATATAAAATAACATGAAAACGGTATGAAAGGAAAAATTAAGCGCACATGTTAAATACAAATTAAGCATAATTCATGTGACTAAAACCGAAGAAGAAAGATAAATGACTAAACAGTAGCGAGATTTCACTCAAAAGTTTGTGCTGGGCGCTTTCAAGCCATCTGACGGGATTTCGTTCCTGACATTTATGTCAGAATTGTCATTTCTTGGGCACGTCTCTTTAACGGAAGAGTTAACTCCCTCGTCGCTAGCTTCTATGTTTGTTAAAGAACTAGATATTGGCGTTTCGACTTCATCAAGAATGTCTTCATCGGACATATCAACATCATCAATAAGTTCGTCGTCTTCCCCCTCAAGTTCATTAACATCCTCGCCGTTTTCTCCCACGCTCAGGTCATTATCAACGTTTATTTCTGCGTCATCAGATACCGAACCCCTCTCTTTAATGAAAGAAGGTCCATTATCTTCCCCCGCAACGCTCTTACTGTCAGGAACTTTGCCGTTGCTACCAATGAAGTTGCGGATTTCCGAGAAATAAGCATCGTCTTTGTCTTCTAGCTCCGCGGTTGGGGAGTCTGCAACATGAGGTCCTTCTTGCTCATGTTTCTTGAGATGCCTGTCCAGGTTCGTCTGCTGGCCGAAGCATCGATCACAAAGCTGACACTTGAATGGCTTCTCCTTGTTGTGGATATTCCTCACGTGGCGTTGCAAGTTGGAGGAGATGCTAAAGGATCGCTCGCAGTATTTACACTTGTAGGGCTGCTCTCCTGTATGAGTCCGCAGATGACGTGTTAGATTAGCCGATCTGGGAAACACTTTTCCACAGAACTTGCAGGAATATCTTTCTTTTGACTTCCCTGGAGTGCCCGGGCCAAAAGGATGCGGGTGGTGGCTGTGAGACGGGTGATGCTGGTTGTGGTGGTTGGGAAATTCAGCAGATTTGTCCATTTTCAGCATTGGGGATAGGACCTTGTCGAAGTCATGACGGGGCATCATGCTGAACTGATGAGGGTGAAGGCCAGGGAAGGCTGTGGGGCCCGGCATGGGGAAGCGAGTGAAAGGGGTTGAAAACTTGGCTGCAGCTTCTTGTTGTAATTTCATGTCTTCCTTGATTCTTAGAAGGGACTCCATCATGATGGGGCTGAATGGGTAGCTGAACGGGCTGATCACACTTGACTTGGGATCTGGGATGGAGACAGATGGTAAAGACATTGATGCTGCTGTTGCCAGCTGAGATACCGATGACGTGGCTGGTGATGACGACTGTAGAGATGATGAGCACAGAGTTGGTGAAGATGCTATTTCACCATATATATGAGTCTTCCTTGGAGTCTCCGTTGGGTGAATTGGAACTGGCTTCACCGGCTTCTTGCTTAGGTCAAGAGGGACGTCATCTTTCTGATTGGGCTTATCAGTCTGATTCTCCAGCTTGGTGCCTGTGAGTTGTTTGCTATTGGAAAAAGAGGAGGTCTGTATCACTTCCTGTTTGATAGCATGGCGGGATAGATCATAGGGGTCTTCATTTTTATGTGATGATGATGGCGATAATTTAGAGTTTTTAGACCCAGTGACAGATGAAATTATGGGGGATTGGGGTCGGAACTGGGTGAAGCCGGGTGGTGCAATGCTGGTTCCTTTTCCTTGTTTCTCGTGCTGTGGTGAAGGAGTTTCTTCTAATCTAGGGATTTTTCTGGTAGTTTCTTCACCAGTAGATGGTAATAGCTGACTAGTACGGGACCCTTCCTGCTTTCTTCTAAGGGACTTTGAACACTCGCCTTCATCCTCGGATAACTTACTCATATCCAGCTCGCATTCGTTACTATCCTCGGAAAATTCACCGTCAGACAAAGCTGAAGATCCAGGCTCCAGCTTCATCTTTTCATCCCTTCTGAAAGGGGAAGAGAAGCACGAAGCCTTAGAGGCCATGCTTCCGGTGTCCGGTGACAAGTGCAGCTTCCTGTCTGGAGAAAGATGTTGCATGTTGGCTGCCATCTTGAGAGCCGAAGAGGGTGAGACTGTTGAACTTCCTAACATGGCGGGAAGACCCTGAGGCAAGAGACCAGCAAACGTGCCAAAATGTGGGTACGGAGCAAACGGGAACTGAGGCCGAACAGCAGCTGCTGCCGCAGCCGCAGCGTAAATGCTGGGATACAAGGAAGGAGTCAGATGCGGGGCTTGTCCGTTCGAAGACATGGACATGGGCGAGAGTTTTTCTGTTGGGTATATAGATCTCATCCCGTTGCGCACGACTCCCTCGCAGAACCTCTTGTGCTTGCTGAGAGAGGTCACCGTGGAGAATGCCTGGCCACAGTCTTTACATTTGATCTGCTGCCTGCAATCTGCGTGCATGCGCTTATGTCTGCACAGGTTGGAGAACTGGGTGTAAGCCTTCAGGCAGACCTGGTGGACAAGAAGAAATACATTCATGTTAAATCTGTTTATAAACTGATCTTAAGTCATGTTTGGGGGTTGGAGAACTGGGTGTAAGCCTTCAGACAGACCTGGTGGACAAGAAGAAATACATTCATGTTAAATCTAGGTGTTTATAAACTGATCTAAAGTCATGTTTGGGGGTTGGAGAACTGGGTGTCTAGGTAGGAGCACTTGGTGTACAGGTTGGGAAAGTGGGTGTACAGGTTGGGAAAGTGGGTGTACAGGTTGGGAAAGTGGGTGTACAGGTTGGGAAAGTGGGTGTGCAAATTGGAGAACTGGGTGTACAGATCAGAAAACTGGGTGTACAGATCAGAGAACTGGGTGTACAGATAGGAGAACTGGGTGTACGGGTAGAAGAACTGGGTGTACAGGTAGGAGAACTGGGTGTACATGTGGGAGAACCGGGTGTACAGGTGGGAGAAATGGGTGTATAGGTGGGAGAACTGGGTGTACAGGTGGGAGAACTGGGTGTACAGGTTAGAGACCTGGGTATACAGGTTAGAGAACTGGGTGTACAGATAGGAGAACTGGGTGTAAAGATTGGAGAACTGGATATACAGGTTGAAAAAGTGGGTGTACAGATAGGAGAACTGGGTGTACAGATTGGAGAACTGGATGTACAGATTGGAGAACTGGGGTTAAGCCTTCAGGCATACCCGATGGACAAAAAGAAATACATTAATGTGAAATCTAGGTGTACATAAACTGAACTAAAGTAATGCCAACGAATTCAAAAGTAGAAGCACAATAATCCGGTGTGCTGTTACTGAGGTAAGGGGTTCAACCCATACACCGGTCTGTTGACTTCTCGTCCTTGACTTGGGGACGTAGATTACAAGTACCCCTAAAGTTGGACTGTGTTGCTGTTAATGGCAAGGGACACTGTTAATAGGGAAAGCTAATCCACACGCAAAATTCACTACAGTGCTAGCAGAAGTAGCGTGTATAGACTACATTCGAGTTTAAAGCGGACGAGCAGCCCCTCCTCCCCCTCCCCTCAATACAATAAAACAGGTCACCCAAATTGTACACTCAAAACTCCCAAAGTGCTTCAGCCTCCTCCCGTAGATCATACAGTGAGGATCTCAGGCTTCTCAGTACAGAGCATGAGATCAGTAGTACCAGGAACTTTCAAGTGTATGCATATCATAAACACATCTACTGTAAATATTCATTTAGTGGGTTAATTAGTTACATATCCTTTACAGGACGTTGCAGTAAACCCCGGCATTATTTGACTGTTTGTGATTTCTTGGCAAAGTTTACGTTCATTAGTTTGCCACTGCATTCTGTACGACCTACAACCTTCGGGGCGCGGGCTAGGCTGCATAACCACTCACCAAGGAGACTCCCTTCCCTGGGAATGATACAAACCTACCCCGACGATCCCAAAGATGTAGATTCTGAATGTCCTATCTCGCATTGGAAGGACTTACAAACCATCTACCATGATCCCAAAGATGTAGATTCTGAATGTCCTATCTCGCACTGGAAGGGCTTACAAACCATCTACCATGATCCCAAAGATGTAGATTCTGAATGTCCTATCTCGCACTGGAAGGACTTACAAACCATCTACCATGATCCCAAAGATGTAGATTCTGAATGTCCTATCTCGCACTGGAAGGACTTACAAACCATCTACCATGATCCCAAAGATGTAGATTCTGAATGTCCTATCTCGCACTGGAAGGACTTACAAACCATCTACCATGATCCCAAAGATGTAGATTCTGAATGTCCTATCTCGCACTGGAAGGACTTACAAACCATCTACCATGATCCCAAAGATGTAGGCCCTGAATGCCCTACTTCGCACTGGAAGGGCTTACAAACCAACCACCACGATCCCAAAGATGTAGATTCTGAATGTCTTACCTCACACTGGAAGGACTTACAAACCAACCACCACGATCCCAAAGATGTAGATTCTGAATGTCTTACCTCACACTGGAAGGACTTACAAACCAACCACCACGACCCCAAAGATGTAGATTCTGAATGTCTTACCTCACACTGGAAGGGTTTAATGCTGCTGTGGATGTGCTGATGCTGCTTGAGTCCGCTGGACGTGGCAAATGTCTTCCCACACTCTGTACAGGCGTGACTGCGGGCGCCAACATGCTGGGAACGGATGTGACGTTGCAAGTTACTCGGGTCAGTAAAAACCTTGTCACAGTTTTCGCAAGGGAACTTCCGGTCCGCGTCATGAGTGAGCTATAATGAACGATACAGGGCGAGTTAAGTTTGGTCAAACGGGGATAAACGAACTCAAAATTATTGGGAGTTTTTTTTCTTTGTACATTGATCATATTGATCTTCGTTCTGTTTATTTGTGTCTTTATACAAAAAGAAAAAAAAAGGTGGTATGTATATTTATATGTACCCCTGTGATTAAGAGCGGCTTGTACCGCTTTATTATTTATGTGTAAATACACACACATTGCCTCACCCCTGTGATTAAGAGCGGCTTTCTTCGGCTTTATTATTTATGTGTAAATACATACACATTGCCTCATATGCCGAATTAAAATGTTCGCATGGAACTCAATCCAAGACTTCTACAGCGTGGGTATCTGAGCTACCCACTGGCTTTACAACTGTGTATGTAGTCGTCTTCTTATGCCTTCTATTTCCTGCTGGGACATAGGACCTCAACCAACTAACACATGCCGTCCTCTATTTACACTTGTTCATGCATAGTTGGGTTTTGCTGCTTAGTTTTATACGAGATGGGGCAGCCGTCCCCAAGACCAACTCCCCTGAATCGCCCTTTACGTTATGCGTGATAGATAACAGCGCTGCTAATCTTTGCTTCCCCTGGGGTTCCGATAACACACACGTGCTTTATATGTATACCTTTCTTCATTTCTAGTCAGAAAATTAATAACATATAAAGTTCATTATTTTCCAGCGACATTGGGGTAAATCCCCCTCCATCTAGTGCTACATACGTTGCTATGCTTCTTGTTCTAAAGTATTTCTCTAAAATTACAATTGATTTCCTTCTGTCTATTTAAGTGTGTTGCTTTGTTTTAGATTCTTCTTTGTATTCATTACTACCTGAATCGTTCATTAGAGCTCATTCACGTTGCTGACCTTTTGACATGCCTCATATAAATAATTATCACATCTAAATATAACAGCTTTGAAAATGGATACGTGAGAGAGAAGACGCGAGAGTGACGAGAAGGAGCAAGGATTATAAACTAAACAGAAACTTAGTCACGTGGTAGGAACCTGTCGTGGGTTTGTGAAGCATTAGGAACACCACATGTTTGTAGTCCCTCTCGTAGTGAACGATGACAGCTGGCGTCGAACCTTGCCCGACCACGGTTGTCAGAGTAACGTCCTAACCAGAACACCAATTGTCGTCCTATGTTAGCCTAATCCTACGATCCAATCCTTCGAGACACAATAGGACAGGTCCCAGATAAGTTGATTTGACTGTGCTTCCATTGTGGGAGAGAGGACTTGAAGCCATGACTAGCTTTGGGGACTACCTCCCAATGATCAACACCTCTTGGGATGTCCACGACTTGGCTGCAGCGACAGCATCAATCAGTCATCGAATTAGCCATGGGTAGACTTAAATCAAGCTACACAAAAATCCGCCAACAAAGGATATATGGAAAACACTTTTTGATCTCTATATACAAAAGTATAATCGGCGCCAGAGAATCATGCAAGGAGAAGCAGTCCAAAGACTCAAGTGCAGATCTAGCTTTGTGTCTCTCCGTAAGCACGTTCCTAGGAACATTATGTGGCTTTTCCCCCTGTACTTCCACATCCAAGAGATGTATGTGCTATACGCATAGTATGATGAGTAGATTTCCTAATCTTTTATTAGTTGATTAGAGCAGCGGATCGATGTTAGGTGAGGATAGAAGAGGAATGGAACAGTTAAGCAATGGGATTGCAGCACTGGGTGTTTGCTTGAATGTTGTTAATTGTAATTGTTTATACATTGGAGAGGTATGTAAATAGGTATTTCAATAATCATTGTACTTCTGTGCAGTTAGCAATCTAATAATAATAATAATAACAATAATAATAATAATAAGGGTAGTAGTAGTAATAATAATAATAATAGTAGTAGTAGTAGTAGTAGTAGTAGTAGTAGTAGTAGTAGTAGTAGTAGTAGTAGTAGTAGTAGTAGTAGTAGTAGTAGTAGTAGTAGTAGTAGTAGTAGTAGTAGTAGTAGTAGTAGTAGTAGTAGTAGTAGTAGTAGTAGTAGTAGTAGTAGTATCGATGACATATAAACCCATGGCAGTTACTGGAAGTCGGTTAAGACGATTGAACATTCCATTGCACTTAATCAGGTAATTCTGTTTAACACCCCCCAGTGCCTCAACAACAACTCACCTGGTGTCTTTGAAGGTTAGCCTTCCACTGAAAGGACTTGGGACACTCGTCACACTTATACTCCCCACCACTGCCCGTCTCCGCTGGATCTTGGTAGGAATCCGAATTATCACTAGTGAAGATAGAATTGCAAAAGGCATGAAAAACAAGAATTTGAGTTTTGGGTTCGGAGGTCACACATTTGAAAGAAATTAATAAATTAGTATTCTGTAAAAAAATATAGGCAAACACAATTAGGGTGATTTCTTTATTTGCGGAGAGAATGACAGAAAGGGTGAATGAGTAGATTGGCGTGTGTGTGAGTGAATGAATTGGTGAATTAATACTTGAATGAGAATACGTGAGTCAGTGGGTGAATTAGGGGTTAAATTTCAAGAAGATAGACTTCACTGCATATGGTATAATCTCATGGGGCTCGGTCTCTTTCCTGGGAGCGGCCTGTCGAAAGCGCTGCAAAGTGCACTAACTCTGAACGTAAAGATTAGATAGAAGGAGAGCGAGATAGAGAGATAGATAGAGATAGAGAGATAGATAGAGATAGAATGAGAAGTGAGAGAAAGAGAGGGAGAAGTGAGAGAAAGAGAATGAGAAATGAGAGAAAGAGAATGAAAAGTGAGAGAAAGAGAGGGGGAAGTGAGAGAAAGAGACGGAGAAGTGAGAGAAAGAGACGTAAAAGTGAGAGAAAAAGAGAATGGGTGTGGGGCGGGGGCGGAGGGGGGGGGGGAATGAGAGAACATAGCCAAAATGAGCTGAACTTAACACCTTTTGAAAAGATAAAAAGGAAAAGAAGAAAGGCAGTCTGGCGTAAAATCACTAGGACTTAAATACGTCCAAAAATACTTCATGAGCTTAATACTAAACAAACAATTAATAACAGTTCAGAAAAGAGAATAAATAGCGAGCACCTACTGTAGCTATTTTGTTTCTCGAAGAGAGGGCAAATGCTTTACATGATGATGATGATGATGATGATGATGATGATGATGATGATGATGATAATGATGATAATGATGATGATGATACCGACAACCAGAACAACGACGACAAGATAAAACGCAAGAAGTCGTTAACTTTAACAAGATTTTTTAACTGTCACAATAAAACTAGTTTTGGCAATCTATTTCAACAAAGTCTGGCCAACTTGGTCTTAACATAACTTAAAACGCAGAAGAGTGCTTAACAAAGTAACACCAGTGATGGTGGAATCCTTCAAACAAGCCTGTGGTTAAACTTCTCGTCTGCATTCAACTTATGCATCAGACTAGGGGATAAAATAAAAAGAAAAACTGAAGCACAATAATAAAAAAAATCCCTTTAACAATACGGCTCTATGGACGCGGAGATTCCATTCTTTTGATCAAAGATGGAGTCCCGGAAACCACGTGGGAGATGCAGAGATAATAAAGAACAATAAATCTTTGGCTCTTTATGTCACACGATGCGAAATTGTTCATTTGAATGCCAGAATATTTCTCTTACTGCTTAATCACTGGAAGGCGATCGATGACAATATCTTTTTTTTATACCTCGCAGATGAATATTACTTGAAGAATATTTTTCCTGATCAGATTTCGTGACAGAGCAGTATTGCTCGCGAGCAGTGTTGATAAATTACTTGCGATAATTGATAAGTTATGATATGTGAGGACTGGATGACGTTTCTGCCGTTTACTTCTTATCTCTCATATGGACAATGATTGATGAATGTATATGATGCTACATTGTGAAGATATCCACTGCTGATTTGTGATAGCTTCAGTAGTTACGCTACCGCCGGCATTATTCTTGGGGTCATTTGAACACGCAAGTTTTGTCTAACGCTCGAAGTTAGAGACATAATTTACGGAATGTGATTTGAGGACAATTATTCTTGACACGGCACTGTTAGGGGCTATTGTAGTTGGTACAGTACGGTTAGAGGCATTTGTACTTGGCACAGTACGGTTAGAGACGGTTGTACTTGGTACAATACAGTACGGTTAGAGACAGTTGTACTTGGTACAGTACGGTGGGAGACAGTTGTACTTGGTACAGTACGGTTAGAGGCGGTTGTACTTGGTACAGTACGGTGGGAGACAGTTGTATTGGTACAGTACGGTTAGAGACAGTTGTACTTGGTACAGTTAGTTAGTTAGTCGAGGTTCCAACTTCACGGCAATGGGTCGTCCCCATTATGCTCCATTCCTGTGCCAATGAATATCACACAAAATGCTCCCCACTGTACAATGTGAAAAGTGGAATAGCCAGGAGTCTCGGCAATCCAACAACCAGCATAGGTACACTGTGCATAATGCCGCCTCCAGAATGCCAACGCAAAATGCATCCACAAAACCCACAGTTCATCGTCAATGGACTCGGCAGTCAGCAGAAAGATCTCATTGACCCGGGTTTTCTCACATGGCTCGGTCTTTTACCGCAGGGCGACCCGCCGAATGTGTCGCATAAAGTACGAACTCCGTAGCTTCAGCGCCGACTCCCAGGAGTCTCCTGAAAAACGCACTCGTGAACCGAAAAGGCAAATCAGTCAATTCAGCAACAGCCGGTAGCCATTGTTCCGAAATGCAGGTCACTGTACAAGACAGATGTAAAAGCATTTCACGCGAATTTCACAGCTCACAGTGTCGCCCACGCACGCACTCAGTAGCAAGGCGACGGAACCAAGTACTACCAGTGCAAACATGAGGAAAATGCGATTGCATGGTGGGAGACAGTTGTACTTGGTCCAATACGGTGGGAGTCAGTTGTACTTGGTACAGTACGGTGGGAGTCAGTTGTACTTGGTACAGTACGGTTAGAGACAGTTGTACTTGGTACAGTACGGTTAGAGACAGTGTACTTGGTACAGTACGGTTAGAGACAGTTGTACTTGGTACTGTACATTTGGAGACACTTATACATGACAAAGAAAGATTAGAGACAATTGTTTCTATTTTATTGTTCTGTGTTATCTTATTTTGTTATTCGCCTTAGTTTTCTTCTCTTCTCCTTCTCCTCCACCTTTTCTCTCCCCCCCCCCCCCCACACACACATTTTCTGTCCTCACAGTTGCTTCTAACGCATATATTCCCATAACATACACAACTTCCCCTCACATACATGTCTTCGTATGGCATACCCAAACATGCCTTCACATACACATTCCCTGCATTTACTGCAATCTCATAAATATCTTCCATTCATGTACACATCCATCCATCCACCCACCCACCCACCCACACACACACACAAACTCACTCGCACACACAAAAACTCACTCACACACACACACCACCACACACACACACCTCCCCCTCACATTCGCGTGTCCCCAGTCTGACACAACCCTACATGAGCCTAGAAGTAATCGATCCAGCCATATTTCTCCCAGCGCCGTCACAACGGGCATTATCGAGCATATCACTTGGGCTTCTGTGATTACAATACACTTCATTGATGTATCGATCCGCCCCATCATAAATAATCAATAGTCTTCAATGCCAGCGTTAAAGATGCCATCTAAAGATAAATATTGTTTTTTTTTTTTTTACTTTTATTTTAGGATCCGCATTCATGTCTGCCGACTGTCGATCCTTTCCTCGCCTTGGATTTATTCCATCGACAAGGCATTGTAATCGAACATTTATTTTTAAAAAAAAGTATCCGAAGAAGAAGATCCAGTTTCGAATCGTGCCGACGTTCTAATCTTTAACTGTATTTTTGTTCTGTGAGAACAGCTATGGGCGAAATCGATCCATCCACTGACTTCAGGCTTAGTTTTACTTTGACAATTGCGAGTCTTTATATTTAAAATGTTTCTGTTCAATTGTTGTGTGTTATCTTTTTTTCTTCTTCTTCAGCTTCTTTTTCATCTTCTTCTCTCCTCCTCGGCCTCGGCCCCGGCCTCCTCCTCCTCCTCCTCTTCTTCTTCTCTTCCACTGCAGTCTTCCCAAATTCCGACTCCTCCTCATCCGTCTTCTTCTTCTACATTTTCTTTATCTTTCTCCTCCTATTCCTTCTTCTCTTCCTATTTCCTTCTTCTACTCTTGTCTTCTCCTCCTCCTCCTCTTCTGTCCTTTTCGGCTTATGTTGTCTTCTTCTTCTCCTCTTTTCTACTTCTTCTTCTCCTCTTGTCTTCTTCTTCTCCTCTTCTGTCTTCTTCTCCTCCTCTTCTATCTTCATCTTCTTCTCCTCCTCTTTATGTCTTCTTCTTCTCCTCTTTTTTTCTTCTCCCCATTTCTACTTCTCCTCTTGTCTTCTTCTCCTTCTCTTCTGTCTTCTTCTTCTCCTCTAGTCTTCTTCTTCTCCTCTTGTCTTCTTCTTCTCCTCTTTTCTACGTCTTCTCCTCTTGTCTTCTTCTCCTCCTCTTCTTCTGTCTTCTTCTTCTCCGCTTCTGTCTTCTTCTTCTCCTCTGTTCTACTTCTTCTCCTCCTCTTCTGTCTTCTTCTTCTCCTCTTCTATATTCTTCTCCTCTTTTCCACTTCCTCTCATCCTCTTTGGTCTTCTTCTCCTCCCCCGTCTTCTTCATCTACTCTTCTGTCTTTTTCTCCTCTTGTCTCCTCCTCCTCTTCTTCTGTCTTCTTTTTCTCCAAATGGCGCATAGTATACTGAGAGTTAACTACATACCACAACGCAAACAAAGTCCCACACCCACAAAAGTCGATCGGTAATCACCCCTGAATGAGCCACTTCAGCTGCCCGTTAGATACAGGAACAATGTTATCTCCAACATGTAATTTATTACCAAGATTAGGTCTGACAGCAAAGGAAGTTATACTTAGCTGGGATATGGGGTATAACTGTTTTCACTTCTAGTAGGATCTGGGGTTTAACTTTCTTCACTTCTAGCTGGATCTGGGGTATAACTGTCTTCACTTTTAGCTGGATCTGGGGTTTAATTTTCTTCACTTCAATTGGGATCTGGGGTATAACTTTCATCACATCTAGTGGGATCTGGGGTGTAACTTTCTTAGCTAATTATATGGATCTGTGGTATCACGTTCTTCACTACTGACGTGAGTAAGCGCCTTATTCTTTCATTCACAGCAATTTTCAAAATTGGTTTGGTTGTGTCCGTGCTGATAACCAAAGTTGAATACTAGACGTCTAAAAAATGTGACAGATATATGCTATTAGAGACAATGTCCCACTAGACAAATTCAGACATGAAAATTACAAACGATCGTTTGTCTTCTGTCTTATTGTAAAAGTACTGTGGAAGTTCATGGTTCGTGATAGAAGAGACAATCCGGGAGTAAAAGGTGAGAACATTTAGCGGTTGTGACCTCCGTGAACTCTGGTTTTAATTCGGGTACAGACATTTATTGAGTGTGTGATGTAATCGGAAATGAACTTACATGTTTCGTTTTGCGGGGGTCATGGGTGCAGGGGCGGAGACGACATCGTGAAGCAATGGGTGTTGCTTGAATGATACGAGGGTTTCCAGAAAGGAATGCCCTTATTGAAATGTTTCTGGCTCAAGAAACGCACCACGTTTGCAGCGGCTTTGGTGTGGAGGCTACGATCAAAATAATGAACCCATTAGCGACAGAATCTGCCAGTTCTGTGTTGTTTCCTGCCTTCTCGTGCGCTTGCTATGGAGGACTTTTCTGGGTAGTCCCATCGTCAAATGATTAGGTTGATGACACACTTTCACTAGAAAATGTTCGTTTCGGCCCAAGTTTACCGTGAACACAGCGCAACAACCCGTTGTTCACGTGAAACCAAGGAAGAACGAAGGTATACAGGCAGGCAGGCAGGCGGGCAGACACTCACGTGTGTGGACTGTAAACGGGTGACATATTGAATGGGCAGACAGATAGACTGCATGATATAAATGCAGGAAGCCAAAGAAGATTAATAAACCAACACAGAACTGGTGTCTTTAGCCGCTACACGCTGCGGGATTTACTGAGGAGGGGATCCGAGCACTTATGGACTGAATGGTTCGATGTGAAATGAGGATGATCTGTCAAATAACTACCTAAGATATATACAATATAATAGAACGAACTCCAACCTTTTGTTGCCATCACTGTCTGCGCCATTACTGACGTAGCTACTGCCGTCGTTGCTGCTTCCTCCGGGCACTCTGCTCTCGCTGGTCGTGGGGGTAGAGCTCAGCATACTGTTGCTGGCCACCAGGCTGTTGTGGGTCAATCCCATCTGCTCCTTGAGGCTGCTGTAGGGGGACATGGCGTTGCTGCAACTGTAGGTCTGATGACGTCGAACTGCAACCTTTGACCTGAATACCTCGCCACAACTGGGGCAAGAGTAGCTCTGCTCACCTGCAGACAGAGAATACAACACCATCAACTACCAGCACTGGCGCTACTTCAAAGACGATCTGCTACGAGAGCAAGAGGACTTCCGAGAAGAATCGAACCCATGACCATCGGGCACTTCGCAGCGGAGATTTCCTAGTCCTAGAGGAGAAAGTATTGTACGAATGTAAAGTTTTAGACCTTCACATATTCTAGACCTGTGGTTCTCAGCCTTTTTTTGGCCCATACCCCCCCCCCCCCCAACCCTACACAGTATACATAAAAATGGAAGCTAAATTTAATAACACATATTAGAACAAGTCTAGACATCTACATAAAACGTGATTTGCGGGTCCACTAACGTTATAAAACGAATTTCATTAGGGCGAGAAGTACAGAACCTTAAAATTTAGAGGGAAAAACAATATCAAGTATCTGGTTCTTGTATTAATTCGATCTTGAAACAATCTTAATTCCCCCTCCCCCTAGGAAACCCTAAAATTCCCCCGAGGGGGGAGGGGAATTCTCCACCGGTTGAGAACCACTGTTCTAGACCACTACATAGTCAGGTGAAGTGACTATTTCCCTTCTTCGTCACCTTTTCTTTCCACCAAATCCCAGAAAATTATGTGAATTAACAAATGTAGTCTTATGAAATTCGGGGCGACTTTAGAGCCTTAGTGGTAGGAAAGCAGAATCCCGCCACAGCTGAGGAATGAACCTGAACAGCTATCTTGATAAGCAATCGCACTATGGACTATACTACTGTGGCTCAGTCTCCTTTAGCAGAATCGAAGAATGTGGATTTTGACTGTTCTTGAAACGATCCTCTGAAGGTTGCAATCACCAAAAATAAACTCGAGAAAGCAAGACCATGAAACGCACCTAATAATCTCACAAGTTCACATTTCATTTTTACGAGTTATTAAATACCATTTCATTATACCTCCCCACAATTATACGATCGTATTCAAGCCTACCAACTCATCCCACGGGGGAAAGGATCGACTTTAAGATAGCAACAAAGCCTCAGCGAGTGTCTATGGTGTTTACAAAAGGAAGGTCTGATAAAAAGGCGGATCAAGAAAGGAGCGGTGATATTAATCATTTATCAGGACCAAATAGATTTCATGTTCTGGATCATTCTTTATAAGCTGATAGCAGAGATATTAGTTCGTTCGTTGGTGGATATGGGAACAGTAGAGGAGATCGGAAGAAGGTGTTGCCATCTGAATTTGATCTGTTGGCGGGACCTGTTCTGCTGGTGAATGCAAGGTATCCTATCTGTTTGCCGTTATGTTTTTTCTAAATTATAGTGAGTTGAGAGACATCGTGGTCTTTCGCCTGTCTATCCATCCGTCCGTTGGCCCCAAAACCCACTCATGCATTCACCCACCCACCCATCTATTCGTTCACCCACCCATCCACGCGTTCACCCACCCAACCATCCATACATTCACCCACCACCCATCCACCCATACATTCATCCGCCCACCCACCCAGTGTCTTCGATCACTGACTGTTCTGCCTAAGTCACGGGGACAGTAATTATAGGAAGCTAGCTAGCTGCGTGCCCTTTACAGGAATACGCAATCAACCCCAACATGTTTTGGCTGTTTGTGATCTTCTAGACAAATTTTCAGTTCAGCAGTTTGCCATTTTTCTGAACGACCGACACTCATACCATTGCACAAATCAACGCAAGGCGATATGCTTCCAAATCGTCTGCTGCTGATTTCCAACCTATTTTTGCGGGAATTGTGAAACTGCGTTAATTGACCTGAAGCCACAGACACTGAAAAAAGACTAGAGACAGCATTGGGAATATGAGTGTAAAAAGTTGTGTAAAAGGCAATATTGTCGACTTCATTGCACCGGGTTTAATCCCGCATGGCTCAGTCTCTTTCCGCAGAGCGGCCTGATAAAAGCGTCTCACAGAGCATAAACTCCGTAGCCCCAGCGACAACCCCCAGGAGTCTCTAAGAACTCACAGCCTTCGGCAGGCGACGTAAGCACTTCACCACGGAGACTTACTGGCAATAATATTAAAACATCTATAATAACAGAAGCAGCATAAATTGAAACCGCCACACAGAAACATAAAAATATGAAATATATTTTGCAGTAACCACATTTGCAGAGATCCAGAAAGGAAAGAAAGAAGACAACAGACAAAATATACCGCCCTAAAAAACCAGACTCTCCAAGAACAATTAAAACTGTCTGTGTACAGATGACCGTTTATGTTCTCAGTCAGAACCCACCCCGGCTATTGAGAACAGGAAATGGCATGTTTACACAGCTTTGGAGATGAGCTGACTGCTGCGGATCCTCCAGACAAAGCAAACACACTTACGATTGCTAGTGCCGTCTGCTGGGACCCTTCGCAGCCAGACACGGAAATTGTGAAACGTCCGTGCCAGTAGTTCACCTTGCATTATCTTATCTAACCTCGGTGATTTCTTTGTCGGTAACATCTAGTGCGCACCCAAACGGGCACAAATAGCGTAAATTTAATACCACCCCGACGTGTTGTTGAAGAGCCATGTCAATTTCTGAGTGCCCTAAATACACCGGCGAAAGGACAAAAACAGTATAATCATAAAAGTGACTGCAGCTGGATCAAAGAAGCATAACTAGGGGTAGACTCGGGCTGCCATGAACCTGATCCGGCAGAATCAATGGGCGCTAAATAAAATAAAATTTAAAAAAAAGAAAATAGCACCTGACGTTTCTACTGAAGGAGTTTTCGTCAGGGGACCGCAAAAAGCTATTGACGAGACATTCATGAAGAGGCAGGAATTCTCGCATGTATCTTGCATAAAAGAATTTTAAAAAATAAGGAAAAGTCACAAAGCTTACTCTGCTGTGTGGCAAGAAAGAAAAGCAGAGGAGGAGGTGGAGGAGCAAGAAGAAGAAGTGACAGAAGAGGAGGGGGAAGAAGAAGAAGAAGAAGAAGAAGAAGAAGAAGAAGAAGAAGAAGAAGAAGAAGAAGAAGAAGAAGAAGAAGAAGAAGAAGAAGAAGAAGAAGAAGAAGTATATATATAATCGCCTGCAATCGGACAGATATCTCCTTAATACGCGCCAACGGCTGTGATGTGTCGTAGCTCTACCATCTATATCACGAAGGTTCTGATTAGTGTCATAACAAAAAGAATTACATGCTCAAGTCATTATTTGCACTTATAGAAGCAAAGGACAGAATTGGAGATAAGGATACAGGCAATATGGAACACATTAGAAACACCCGGACTCGAACCCACCGCAATCATATAACGACAACGCTTGGCTGGCTGAAAGAAAATGTCTCATAGGTGTCACTATTATCTGTGTCCGGTCTTTGGCATTCGAGTGCAGGATTATGTTTTTTAACATAAATTTCCAGAAAATCCAGGCTGTTGGTGTCACAGTTTGATTAAAATTGAACACTGATAGCGAAATCTGGGATATTTAACAAAGTGCTTCGACCTGTTAGACAACACCCGGGGTACACCAGGTTTGGGGATATTAAATACGTGACAGTGTGTGTGGCTAGAGATAGCCGGGTAACTACCTGAATCACGAAGAAAGTTGTGGAGTGCAGATAACATATTTGTAACAGATAATCGGCAATTAACTATTTTACTTTGGTCATATTAAAAGTCACAGTGGTTCGGAGAAGACAGTGATGGGAGGCTTGGAGGCCGAGGCATGGGCCGACCAGCACGAACACAGGACATTCATTGCAGGCACCTTGGGGTTGAAGTTGCATGAGACGGAAGACTTTTCGGCGAGAGGGAAACGTGATGATGATTTGACAGTTGTCATTTATTCTGTCTGTTCCTACCGATTGTTATTGTAAAATAAGAACTATCTTGGGACTAATATCTAAAATTAACGACTAGGACATACAAATGTAAAATAATAAATAAGCCGGAATTGCCATTATCCCATTACCCCTATCCCGTTCAACCTCAAAAGAGCAAGTTATATTAGGGTCCATCCATGGCTCAGATTAATAATCATGTGACTGAGTCAGCCACAAATAGGATATTGATTTGAAGGTGAATATTGCTCAAAGAGGTTAATAGCTTAAGAGACAGAAAGAAATAGGTTAAGGTAAAAAGAACAAAAACTTCATTAATAAAAAACAGAAAACAATTTTTCACTTTGCAAAAGACCAAGTTATCGTCCTTTAACAATTTCATTAATCGACCTCAACAAAAGAGGACACGGCTAAAACCTTGTTATGTGTCACCCACTTCTAACTGTCACCCGGACTCGACAGACAGCTCGGCAGATGTACGACATATTTTCATATCTTTATTTCTCACTTGATAGTTCCAAGGGAGATAACCAGACAGCTATCGTAATTCTTTTTATCCCCCCTTGGAATTCTCGCAGGTGTAAACAAATTAATTCGATGGTCTAAGATTTAACTCTTTATGTTCTAGGCAGTTGCGAGTCTAAAGTTAGTGACCTTTTGGATTAGCTGGGGTTAAAAGCAATACATATTTGTGACAGGTCATAAAGTCACACCCGGGACTAAATGGGTGGTCTCCTTGGTCGTGGCTCCATTGGAAGACTGAGCTTTCATTCTTAAGTCCGGTGCATTGGCGTTCTGGAAATGTGAGCAACTGCAAAATCCAACCGATCATGAACAATTCTACGAACAGATTGGCTTGAGTTAGTCGGGGGGGGGGGGGGGGGGGGGGGGGGGCGTGTGAGAGCGACGTTCTGTATAGGACCTTTCTACATGATGATGATGCTGTGGTGAAGTCAATAGTTGATCCGGCAACTAAACATAGGGAGTCTTAATTAAATCTTAACTTCTTAATTAAATCTTAGCTTGCAGGTCATCATTGGCGCTGATCGTTTGAAAGACGTATCCAGCCACAACAAGTATACAGATAAGTAAATTTTATATTTATATTTTCATGTAGTGTTTTTCATGTAGTTCTATCGGATTGTGTTTGTTTATTCTGGGCTGATGGAGGCGTTGGCCACAACGTCCATTTTGTTACTTGTAATTCATCCAACCATCATGTGCCATGCCGATAAGCGTGGGCGGTCATGTTTTGCCATCTCACTCGATCACCAAAGTCGTGAATCAGCACCATGTTTCTGTCTCGACCATGCCGCGTGGCCAAACTATCCAAGTATTTACTTCTCGGTATACCTCTTGATCTCTTCCCTTCGATTTTGCCAGTTGTCACCAAGTGTCTCCAATTCATTTCTTCTCATAACATGTCCAACAAGTTTTGACTGTCTACGTCTAATGTCGCTAATCAGTTTACGATCTTCATTTGTTTCTTGAAGGACCTGTTCATTGCTTTTTCTTTCTGTCCGTGGTTTTCTTTGCATTCTCCTCAGAAACCACATTTCTACAGCCATCAGATGTTTTTCAGCTTGTCTGCTCATTGTCTACGCTTCACGTCCATACAAAAGTACAGGTTCTATGTAGCACTTCAACATTCTTTTTCTCGTTTCAGTTGATATCTTTTTATTGGTCAGTATGTTTTTAATCTTGCAAAACTTGTAAGCATTCATTGCCTAATTAAATCATAACATTAGTAATTACATCTAACTTCTTAATTAAATCTTAACATCGTTAAGATTTAATTCAGGCCCGGAAATAATCATCTAAAGACAAAGCCGAAAGAGGTCGCCCTACACGTCAAATTGCACAAGAGGTCGGAGAGGAAGCAGGGAGACCAGGGACGGGAGAGGGTGGGAGACACTGTGAAATGTGAAAAATGTCATGAAACATTAGTCAAAGATAAACACAAAAATCAAACCAATGATGGGAGAAACAATACGAAGCTCAACCGGATATTTCCTTTTCGTGGGGAGCTCAAAAGCCGTTTAGCCACCTCTGGCCCCAAGTAACCTTCAATTTACAGGTCTCCGATGTCACGTGATACTCTTGACTGCTCCCCTTCTCTCCCCACCCTCTTCCCGGAGACCCAGCCTGGGTTCTTTAACTCATCCGCCGAATACAATAGTTTTGCACACGTCAAGTTCGCACGCCCAGGTATGACCAGGTGGGTAAATTCTCAGTGGTAGACAATTTACAACTGTGACCGGCTAGTCAATTCTTCATCACACTTACTGGCAAATGAACAGCCTGATGAAGGAGTTGCGATGGGATCCAGTTCGAAACACGACACTCTTTTGTGGGGATCGGCTGTACTCTGATCTCTCAGCCAACAGCCAACGTGGTTACAGGCATGCTATGTTGTTGATTAAACAAAGTGCTGTTTGTGATGTGGCAAGGGGTTTTAATTGTAGTCACTGCTGCTGACATGCGACCCCTGGTGCCTCTCAATATCGCTACATGATAAAACAAAAAATATGACACGAACATTATTTTATGTATACACCGTGAATGTTGTAAACTGGCCTGCTTGACTGATAGAGGGCGTACTAGACAGCAGACGGGACCAGGAATGGTTCTCACATGTTTAGGAAGTATCGACTCCGTTGTCCTCCTCCTCTTCCTTGTCTTTCTTCTTCGTTTTCATTTTCCTCCTCCACGCCTACTCCTGTTCTTTTTCCATCTTTTCCCTACTTTTCTTCATTGCTTTCCGCCTCCTCCTGGTCATACTTTTCCTCCTTTAATTCTTCCACCCCTCCTCTTAATTTTTATCCACTTGCTCGTCATCTTCCGCCTCTCCTCCCCCTCCTCCTCCTCCAATTAAAGTAATGGAGGAATGGCACATTAGCGAAAAATTATAACTAGAAAAATGTGGCTAACTTATAATCAGAAAAGATCTGAATGGTTTGGTCATGGTCATGGTCGAGATAAGAACACGGAGCTGATCCACGACTCTGGTGATCGTGTGAGATGGCAAGACATGACCACCCACGCTTTTCGGCATGGCACGTGATGATGATGAATCAGAAAACAGCAGCCTCCTTTAACAACTTAAGCGGTTGGGGATTGAGTAACGTATCGACTAACTAATCAACGGTGTTGAGTCACTAGAAATAGGATGGGTGAATCAATCTGCAGTGTCCAGATCTTTGACCTTCCTCCGGACTATCAGTCCACTAATATAATAAGGTATCGGCGTCGTTGGTCAGTTTGAGAACCGCTGGCAGATAGAACAACATATGGTTGCCAACTTGAAGAAAGAGGACTTGTGAGCATCATTGTGATGTCGTAAATTAAGCCGTAATTGCAGAGATCGTGACGTCTGCAAGGGTCTATGCGCGGCCATCTTTCAGGGGGGATTTGTCACGAACTGTGGATAAGTTGTATTGATGTCAGCGAGAAAAATGGGAGTCTGTTAATATCACAAGTTAATCAAGATGTCGCCCCTTCCCCTCCCCCGTTATACTGCTTCTTGATATGACCTTTTTTTTTTGTTTTCCCTCGGATTATAACTATCATTTCTCTCAGCTATACTTTAAATACTTGTTAATTTCACTCCCCCTGCTTTGTCTCAATTCTCTAACTGCTTGTAAGAGATCATGTGAAGAACAAGGAGTCTAGATCATCGATTTAATACGAACAAAATTAAACTAAAAAACATTATAGTGCTAAACACTAGCTTTCATAAAAAACAACAACAACATACAAACAAAGAAACAAACACCCCTAAGAAACATTTTTTTTTAAAAAGCAAAGATATAAATTATACTAAAATAACTAAGTTAAGTTATAATAATGTAACCAAATGAATTGATATACCCCGGTAAGGTTAACCAGGTCAACAAATGCCTGCTTAAGTCGGGTGTGTCGGCCTTACGGCGCAAGAAGAAAGCAGCTCTGCTGTAAACAGACACAACGCAATCACGTCCGGAAAAGAAGAAAAAAAAACTCCGCATGAACGCAGTAGAAGAAGAAACAGAATTGATATACTATGTTAGAGATCATCAGATGTGCAGAAACATGATCACCGACGGCTGATGGCAAGGCACTTGAGAATGACGATATGGCTGATGCCAGGACCAGCGTTTTAACGGAACGTGAACCTGGCATTTTGTCTGTTGGGACGAGTATACTAACCGCCCTACCACGGAGACGCCTTTTGCATATTATGTTGTTTTACTTTTCTGTTATTCTGTTATTAGTCATCATGATTATAATCATTGTCCTCCTTCTCAACATCAAGCTTATGATTCTCCTTCTCCTAATCATCATTAATACCATCATCATTATAGTCATTATCATCAACATAATTATTGTTAATCATCATGGTTCTGATGTTTCCTGATCATTTCCATCATTATGTCGTTTTGTCTGGCACCATCATCGCAAACATTATAATAATCATCAGTATCATTTTCAACATGATCATAATCATCATCATAATTAATCATTATCATCCCCATCATAATTAATCATTATCATCATCATCCTCATCAGCATCGTACTCATTAAAATCACCATCATCGTCATCTTCACAATCATAATCATCATAATCATCATCATCATCATCATGATTTCCAGGCATAAAGCTAAAACTGAAACCTCCAGATCACCTCCATCTGTATTTGTCTTCTGGTGTCGTTCTCTTCAAGCTCATGGGTGTCTGCACAGACAGATCTGTACATGTCTTGTGTTGTACATGTCTTAACTCAATCTGCCTCTTCCTCTGCGGCTCCCCCTCCCCAGTATTGTGCCCTCTAGTATCCTCTTTGTTTCTTCACCTCTTAGGGTGTGACAAAAGCACATGACCTTACTTTTTCTCATGACTCTCAAAATCATCAGGAGTCAAGAGCGGCCACAGCTGGCCACGATAACCGAATCGTCCGGAGAGAGGGAGGGAGCGAGAGAGAGAGAGAGAGAGAGAGAGAGAGAGAGAGAGAGAGAGAGAGAGAGAGAGAGAGAGAGAGAGTGTGTGTTTCTATGAGAAAGAGTGAAAGAGGGAGGGAGTGAGAAAGGGAGGGATTGAGAAAGGGTGGGAGGGAGAGAAAGAAAGATAAAGAACAAACGAACTATTTTCAAAGGGTTAAGAATTTAGCAGAGAGAAAGTGAAGGAGAGAGAATTAATGAACGAACTTAGTTTCAAACGGTTAAGAATTCAGCAGAGAGAAAGAAAGAGAAAGAGAGAGAGAGAGAGACAGAGAGAGAGAGAGAGAGAGAGAGAGAGAGAGAGAGAGAGAGAGAGAGAGAGAGAGAGAGAGAGAGAGAGAGAGAACGAACTGTGACTCTCACTCCCCCGGCCAGGAGGTGGGGAAAAAAAGATGACAATGATTAAAAATATGACTGCGTTGATCGGGCCCGCCTTAAGTGGTCAACCCTGGCCCGCTGGTCAGGTCAGTTCAATCACAGATGACTTCCGGGACTGGCCGTCCGATGGCCGGGTCACACTAGAAAAAAAAACCTGCCAGTGATTGTGGAACCAGAAAGTACCCGAGTTTAAATGCAAGTCAGTGTCAGCGTGGTTGTTTGACAGATGCACCCGTTTTATATTCCCATGCGAAATGTGCACCGTATGGTGCAGTGACTAGGGTAGTAGACGGATGGGTTTGGGGTTGAGGGGTCAAATCTCACTCATTCCGAGTCTTTTCTTAATACTTATAGTGATAATAATAGCAATAGTAGTGATATTAATAGTAATGGTGGTAATATCAGCAGCCGCAGCAGCAGCAGCATTAGCTGTAGTAGTAATAGTAGTAGTAGTAGTAGTAGTAGTAGTAGTAGTAGTAGTAGTAGTATTAGTAGTAGTAGTAGTAGTAGTATTAGTAGTAGTAGTAGTAGTGGTAGTAGTAGTAGTAGTAGTAGTAGTAGTAGTAGTAGTAGTAGTAGTAGTAGTAGTATTAGTAGTAGTAGTAGTAGTAGTAGTAGTAGTAGTAGTAGTAGTAGTAGTAGTAGTAGTAGTAGTAGTAGTAGTAGTAGTAGTAGTGGTAGTAGTAGAAGTAGTAGTAGTAGTAGTAGTAGTAGTAGTAGTAGTAGTAGTAGTAGTAGTGGTAGTGGTAGTAGTAGTAGTAGTAGTAGTAGTAGTAGTAGTAGTGGTAGTAGTAGTAGTAGTATTAGTAGTAGTAGTAGTAGTAGTAGTAGTAGTAGTAGTAGTAGTAGTAGTAGTAGAAGTAGTAGTAGTAGTAGTAGTAGTAGTGGTAGTGGTAGTAGTATAGTAGTAGTGGTAGTGGTAGTGGTAGTAGTAGTAGTAGTAGTAGTAGTAGTAGTGGTAGTAGTAGTAGTAGTAGTAGTAGTAGTAGTAGTAGTAGTAGTAGCAGTAGTAGTGGTAGCAGAAGTAGTAGTAGTGGTAGTAGTAGTAGTAGTAGTAGCAGTAGTAGTAGTAGTAGTAGTAGTAGTAGTAGTAGTAGCAGCAGCAGCAGCAGTAGTAGTAGTCGTAGTAGTAGTAGTAGTAGTAGTAGTAGTAGTAGTAGTAGTAGTAATTTTAACGGTGATGATGCTTATATAGTAGTAGAGTCAGTAGCAGCAGAAGTAGCAGTAGCAGTAGTAGTAGTAGTAGTAGTAGTAGTAGTAGTAGTAGTAGTAGTAGTAGTAGTAGTAGTAGTAGTAGTAGTAGTAGTTGTTGTTGTTGTAGTAGTAGTTGCTGTTGTAATGATATTGACGGGGATAATACTAATATAATAGTAGTAGTAGTAGTAGTAGTAGTAGCAGTAGCAGTAGCAGTAGCAGTAGCAGCAGCAGTAGTTATAGTAGTGATACTTATAAGCACATTATAATAATTATCACCATCAACTCCAGTTTTAACTGTCAAGCACACTACAATCTTCACCACCACCCCCACCTTCTTCCCTCCGCCATGACCAGTCACATCACAGAGGAAGAGAATCCGGATGACATGACCTCAGCAACTGCCGCCCAGTCTGGGTCAAAGCATAAAAAACGATTAGAGGACAGACCGCAGCATGTGGGACAGGCGATGGGAACAGCACCCAGCACCAGACCTGCGCTGACCCCTACGAGCGACCGCACCGACCAACTCCCACAGGGAGGCCCCAGCATGTTCCCGGCTCACTTAACTCGATCTGGTCCACGTCGCTGTATGGTATCGATATTTGTTTTACACGGTTCGCGATACTTCAGACAAAACAAAAGTTTCATGTCGTGGAACAGAACGTCGCAGTCAACCCCAGCATTTTTTAAAATTTTACTTTTCGTGATTTCTAAGCGTGCTGTCCTTTGGTAGTTTGTTATAGCTTTCTGAACGACCGGCATTCATATCATTGTATGAAAACCAACGCAAAGCGGTCTGCTGCCAAATCGACGTAGCTGTGTTTCGAAATCGGTATGTCGGGATTATGAAACTGCACTCAGTAACCCTAAGAAACTGAGGGAGTGTGATTGGCTAAGCCAATTATATCTGACTATGATACGTGACAGAAGTACCTCTGAAGTCGGTGTGGGTTCGCCTGATGGTGAGGGACACTGTTAATAGGGAAAGTTATTCCACACGCAAAGTTCAGTCCAGCACTACTATAAATAGTGTGTATGGACTACGCTTGAGTTCAAAGCGAGTGAGCGCAAAATAAAATAAAATAAAATAAAATAAAATAAAATAAAAACATGACAGAATAGCTTAGATTGTACACTATCCGCCTCCGATTCGAGCAGACCTAGATGTGTTCATGCGGCGAATTGCACGGACTTTTACACAATAACCCGATTGTAAAGTTGTCGAGCCTTTGTCACGCAATGAGGAGTATTGGGTAAATAGTGCTAGCCCTGTCAGTGGATGATGTGGTCAATACCACGCCAGCCGCTTTCACTTTCCAGAATATTTTCTGGTACTCCTGTTAGGCTGCGTCAATTTACAACAAACAACAATAACAACTCGAAAGCCTATGACCACAGAGTCGGCTGCCAAACGGGCTAGCCACTACCTTATTATGGCTAATTTCTTTATTTTCATCATCATCATCATCATCATCATCATCATCATCATCATCATCATCATCATCATTCATCATTCATCATCATCATCATCATCATCATCATCATCTTCTTCTTCTTCTTCTTCTTCTTCTTCCCCCTCCGCTTCTTCTTTGTTACATCTCCCAAGAGATGCCAGGGCCCTTCAATCAACTCACACCAAGCCCTTTGTAGACTTTCTCCTGACTAGATGGATCTTACAACTAAAGTTGTCTAAAGTTTGAGGTTTCCAGCCTCTCGCCAACAATCCTGGTCGCCCATTGAGACATGCATACGTTTCAGTTATTTATTGGTAACTTCCGGAATACAGAATATCGATACCGACTATTACCATATCGTCAGGGCGATACGAAGACAGCAATTCGAATGCACGAACCGAGCTGAATGTATAAAGATTTGTTAAAATATGAAAAGAGGAATGGGATAAGGCAAGACTGAATGGGATAAGGCAAGACTGCCTTGAAAACACGTTCCCCCTACCATCTCACATGTCGCCTCCTCATCCTCCTCCTCCTCCTTCCAAGAGTTATGACAAGATGCCAAAGGAGAACAGTATTTTCCAGCGTCGAACAATTAGTGCAAACGACAATTTGAAGTGTAGTGGGTCCCGACAGTCACCTCGTGACTTTCTTGCATACTCCTTCAAGGCTCACCGGCCAGTCGGGTAACGACCAAAAGAAAGTTTGGCTGTCAGTTGAACAATGGAGGAGATGTGATGGCGAAATCGGAGAGGACAATGCAGAAGGACAGGATGAGAAAGGATGATTAAGGACAAGTTTGAATACTGGAAAAAAAAGAAGAGAAAAAAAGTGTTTAGGTCATAAGGGGTCAGTCGCACCACTGGCTGCTTAAGGACATGCGCATTCGGACATTTGGTTTGCAGGGTGTCTGACCGCTGGGCCAGACAAAGTACTAGTGGTTAGTAATCCGAACTTGGTATTTCTGAGACAATGGTCGACTCTTTAACCGACTCACTAGGTAATTATCCACGGGCAGGGGTGAAATGATTGATTTGGCTTTGAGAGTATGCCTCGTTATGGTTTCAGTTCCACATCGAGGCGTTGTCTGGTTGCAAGTTAAAATTGAGCGGTCGGGATGGACTGGGTGCGGGGGGGGGGGGGGGGGGGAAGAGCTATTGAGGATGATGTTCTAGGTACGTTAAGGAGACTGGATTAGGTGGTCTCACCATACTGATACTTCGCGCAGGCTAGGTCGTAGCATAATGATATAAGGTGACAAGTTTTCTTCCAAGCTGCCTTTTCTAGCAAGAGAGGTGATGTCCATTTTTACGAAGCTGAGTCTGATCCCAGAATTGCAAGAAGGTTCCACTACCACTACCACCGTCAACATCATCATCGCTACATCATCATCAGTACCACCATCTTCATTATATTTACCAGTATTATCATTATCAACATCATCATCACTATCAGCAATGTCATCATCGTTATCGCCACCACCACAATCATAAACACATCACCATTATAACTACACCATCATCTTCACTGTATTTACCAGTATTATCAATTTCAGCAACATAACCATTATTATCATCATCTTCACCACTATTTTCATCGTTAACACCACCACTATTAAAACAATCACCATAATTACTAACATCATAAACAAAACCACTACAATCACTATTAACGTAATTGCTGCCTTTAATAGCATCATCATCACCATCACTAGCACCACAGCGTCATTATCATCATCATCCCCACTACCATAACCCCGCCATCATTGTCCTCATTAACGTTGCCACGACCAGTACCAATACTACCACCATCAAGGCTATCATCATCACCACCACCAGTATCATCATCCCCACTACCATAACCCCGCCATCATTGTCCTCATTAACTTTGCCACGACCAGTACCAATACTACCACCATCAAGGCTATCATCATCACCACCACCAGTATCATCATCCCCACTACCATAACCCCGCCATCATTGTCCTCATTAACTTTGCCACGACCAGTACCAATACTACCACCATCAAGGCTATCATCATCATCACCACCACCAGTATCATCATCCCCACTACCATAACCCCGCCATCATTGTCCTCATTAACGTTGCCACGACCAGTACCAATACTACCACCATCAAGGCTATCATCATCACCACCACCAGCATCATCATCATCCCCACTACCATAACCCCGCCATCATTGTCCTCATTAACGTTGCCACGACCGGTACCAATACTACCACCATCAAGGCTATCATCATCACCACCACCACCAGCATCATCATCCCCACTACCATAACCCCGCCATCATTGTCCTCATTAACGCAGCTACCATCACCACCACCACCATCATCATCATCATCATCATCGCTCAATCGTAATTCGACCTGCACCGCACCTTTAGTCTAGAGCTCTGAGAGCTGTGCAGGTCACAGTCCACTAGAATATGACTAATTACTTAGCCATAAATCTCCTAGCCGCACGCCGCCATCACTCAGACACAACGGGCTGTCCAGTCCCCGCTAACCTCTAACCCTTCAAACAGGACCACCAAATCTATTATCTCCCTTTAAAACATAACCCGTATCCAATGCACACTAACCTTTAACCCCCAAAACTATTATCTCCCTTTGTAACCTACTTGTTATTTTCTGTACAGTAACGTTAGCAGTCGACGTGGGTGAAAGGATAAGAGCGCTCGTTTTTAAATTTCCGGTGCGCTAATAATGAGGCACAACGTTCCTTACACTGGCATTAAGCTGGACTTACACGTTGAATTCTCGTTCAGAAAGCAACGCCATCACCATCATCATTGCTACCATCATCATCACCACCAGCAGCGTCATCATCGTCCTCGTCACAACCACCACCATAACCACATCAACATTATCATCATTCACGCTGCCAGACAGAAAACATGTCAAACTACTGAAAGTAAACTTGCCAAGAATACCAACCTGAGTTACATCGCAACGTCCTGCAAGGGACCCCCATCCCCCACCCTCCCAACCCTAGAGTTCTATATTAATAAATCACTCACATGAGACACCCCACCATAGGTTTCTATACTAATAAAACACACACACAGTAGACACCCCCCCCCTTCCCCACCACCAAAGGTTTATATATTAATAAACTACTCACAGGGTGACTCATGCCCGATTCAGATAAGCACTCCGTACCTACACCACAAACGCCCCCTAACCACTACAGCTTAGAGAACCACTGTTTTAAACATGCGCTCTTGTGATCTCGGAACTCCTAGAGACAAAAAGACATGCAAATGCATGGATAATGACATTTAATGAAGGAGTTAACATTCAGGTCAGCTTCGCAGGCAGTGCATTTTGCTTTGTAGTTGAGATGTAAGGACTGCCAGCCCAGCAGATTAAAAGGATCGCCAAAGATGTGCCAAAGATGGCAGTCTAGATAATAGAAGACATCATAGGACCGTGCTGCGACAAAGGGATAAACGGTCGGACGAAAACAAGAGGGGAAGACAAAAAGCGGACACCTGTACAAGAGGTTTTATCAATTATGCATGCTGCTTTTCTTCAGGTGATTTCCTTTGTTCCAATGTGTTTTACTACGCGTTTTCTTCAAGACCTTTTGTTTAATCCTTTGTAAAATATTTTCTCTCTTTTCGCTGCATGTCCATCTATTATGGATAGGCGATCGTGTGATTATTTCTGAATAAGAAATGAAAGAAGGAGACAGCTAATTTTCTTTGGTCTCCGAAAATTGTCATGTTTAAGAAAGGACACCATGATAATGAATGTATCACTTGCAACAATGCACAACATGTAAAGTGTTTCACATTTTGGCGTAACGGCCAGAATGTGTCCGATCATGCTGGGGGTAAATATGGATTGGATGTGAAAGTGAGAAATCAATTGATATGGTTAACAATTAGATGTTTTCTGCGCGTTCTGTAATCATGGGAGCTCCGAGTGAATGTTATTCTTGCTGACAACCCGACAGGAAGGAAGGTAGACAGGCATAGGCTGGTAGGCAGGAAGGAAGACAGACAGGTATAGATAGGTTGACGGGAAGGAAGGCAGACAAGCATAGACATGTTGGAAAGGCAGCAGATTGGACAGGCAGACAGACGTTGACAGGTTGGACAGACAGACAGACAGACAGACAGACAGACAGACAGACAGACAGACAGACAGACAGACAGACAGACAGACGGACGGACGGACGGACGGACAGACAGACAGACAGACGTTGACAGATTGGACAGGCAGACAGACGTTGACAGGTTGGACAGACAGACAGACAGACAGACAGACAGACAGACAGACAGACAGACAGACGTTGACAGATTGGACAGGCAGACAGACGTTGACAGACAGACAGACAGACAGACAGACAGACAGACAGACAGACAGACAGACAGACAGACAGACAGACGCGGACGGACAAATGTCAAAAGTCAAGATGTCCGAATTTCATCTTTTTGTCTGCACCAGATATCAATGCCGGGTTATACCATGGTAATACGCTTGTCTTATTGTACTTTCTGTCTTTCCACTTCTACTTTAGGACGCAGATTCTCCTGGCGCACTTGATTCAGGGGACATTCAGAGCCAAGTTGGTGGAGGGAATAGAGGCTCTACCCATGGTTAGACAGTCGAGGTTCATCCCAGAAATGATGAGGTGATGAGATGATGAGATGAGATGAGATGATGAGATGAGATGATGAGATGAGATGATGAGCTGAGACGAAACGATGTGATTAGTTGAGATGATGAGATGAGATTAGATGAGAGGATGAGATGAGACGATGAAATGGATTGCTTAGATGAGAAGAGATGATGAGATTAGATGAGATTAAATGATGAGATAAGATAATGAGATGAGTCGTATAATGTTTGTATTACTAGTTATACGTATGCATAAACCAATGGGCACACTATATCACTGGCACCTTTATTTTCCAGTACAATTTGTGATACTCATTTAAATATTACAAATTATAATTCGCTTCAATGGAGATTTGAACAGGTGATCCGATTTGTTTGTTTTTACTTATTTAATTACTCGTGATTCACAGCCATACTATTCTCATGTAGATGGTTGTCGTATTCTCACTAAACAGGTGCATTGAGAAACGCGCAATTATCAAATTCACACACCTATTATCGCGGCAACCCCGCCAGGAACTGAACCCCCAACAGCTGCGCTAGTACCTCGGCAGAGCTATCAACCTTTATCTACAGATTATGACCGATACCCATAGCGGCCGTTTTGAAACACCCCAACAATACTGACACTGTTCCTTTACAGGACGCATCACATATGTCATTGATGCAAAGGTCAGAGTTCACAGTCTGTCATTATATATAGGGTTCTTATCCGAACTAAATAGATGCACGGGAACGCACTACCTTGTCAAATTCGGGCATTCATCTCATTCATCTTCGGGGTAACTCCATGAATACATTTCACGGGTTAGTTCCATGTCTTCCCCTACGAATTCATTCTCAAATCGCTTATATCTTCCCACATTTAATTTATTCAATCCTTTCATTCACAACCGGGCATATTTCATCACCTTACGACATGTTCTCTTCTCGTAGATCACATCCTGGGGATATTATCGCCATAATTTAATTTCGTCTCCTTTGCGCACCGTTCATAATCTGCTGACGCGCAACACAAGAAGTAGATCCGGATGAGTGGCAAGCCAAATTACTATTAAATTATTCCGTCATGGACACTGCGAGCAAATAATCCCAGATTTGCCATACATGGCAGGGATGCGGCTCAACCAGACTTTCTATGTCTTCTTGTTTATTATGCCCTCTTGATATTTCCTCTAAGAAATTCTTCCGGGCTGGTTGGTACGTTTGAGAGAGGAAAGCTTGAGAATAAAGAAGTATGTTTAAGTTCCCTTTTGCTTTTTTCTGGTATTTTGTTGGGAAACCGCGCTCTGAAACGTGTGTGATTTCTTTATTACATTTGTTTGAATTCAACCAGGGAGGGGGTGTTACTCTTAATGCATTCCAACAGAGGTTCTTTCCCTTTATTGAAATTTTTTTTTGGGGGGGGGGGGAGGGGGGGATGCAAACGTGTTTGAGCAGAAGAAAACTAAAGAGGATTTTACAATGTCACTAGCGTTTAAAGATAATTTTTTTTTATTATTTTCTACGAAAACAAAATGTGAAGGCCTGTCAGAGTGGGACGCATCAAACCGGAGACAAATACACCTTTACTGAGGGTTTATGACTTTTAGAATAATATATCATCATCATCATCATCATCATCATAATCATCATCATCATCCTCTTCTTCTTCAACTTGTGCTGCCAAGAGTCGTTGGGGGAGGAATCTATACTGACTTTGGAAACATTTTATGTTGTAATAGTATAATTCTGGCATATTGATTACTTCTTTGTCTATATTTTATTTGTGGTAAATACGACAACATAAACATTCAAAGCCATAGTTACCCGACCCGGATTCGAACCTGTCACGTCAAAATGACAACGGCGGTTTGCTGCAGGAATAAGTGTACGTCGACGCATGACCAACTAGACACCCCTTAGAAAAGTGTCTTCATTAGCCAGGTCTGTCATCCACATGAACCCACGACTATGGAATATGGACATAATTCGTATCTAACGAAGAACACAGGAAAACATTGCGACAACAGGAAATATCAGTCGTAGAAGAGGCAGGGGAATGCCCAGAGAAATTATACTGGGTGGTTATAGACGCTTGCTAAAAGTTAGTTGCAGAGGTCGCAGTCAACCCCAGCGTTCAGCAGTTTGTTTTGCTTTCTGAATGACTTGCACACATACCATTGTATGAAAACCAACGCAAGGCAGTCTGTTGCCAAATTTCCCGCAGCTGTTTCAAACGCGGCATGCAGGATTGCAAATTTTGTCCTTAACCTCTTCGCCACGGAGTGCGACATAGACGGTTGTACGTAGGACAATATCAACATAATTTTTTTTAACGTTCGCTCGCTTTTGAACTCACGCGTAGTCCATATACGTGCTATTACTTTTAGTCTACTGGACAGATTTTTACGTGCGGATTAGCTTTCTTTATTACCAGTGTCACTCACCATCAGTCGAACCCATTCTTCTTCTTCTTTGTTTTATCTTTTGGTGATATCAGCAGAGTTGATCCAGAACACCTAAGACCAAACCGAGATCTGTTGAGAGACATGAAGGTCGAGGCTATTTGGCAGTGAAGAAGGCTACGACCTCCAAACCATGACACAAAAATATCCGCTTGCCCATTCCCGCTCTCCCGTCCCCCAGTCAAACCAATCAAGATACTGAAGCGGCTGGCATGTCTGACAACAGTACCTGACCGTAAACGCCTAATTTAGGTTACCCCCGCGTGCAGCCGTTATCACTTTACCCAGGGAATGTGGCTGGTGACAGAAGGTGAGTTATCTTCCCATACGTGAGGTGATTTCTCCAGGGTTAATTCCCCTTTCGCCCGGGCTATTAAGTTATCACACTGTATCGATATCGCGTTGGTAACAGATACCGGGATTCAGACGATACTGTATGAAGGTGGATGACAGGCGTGGTATCGATGCTAATTAATTACTGTAGTTAATTGCCGTTACCTGGAAAATTAGAAATGGTTAGACCTATTGGAATTCATAATTAACTATTAGTATGGAACATGGACTTGGAAGCAACAGAGATGTGGTTCCTGAGATGAATGTTGCGAATTCCTTGGACTGCCAGAGTAACTAACTACGATTGCCTGAAGGAGGCTAATTACACTAGAACAGTATTATATAGCAATAAGAAAGAGATAAACAGCTTTCTTCGGTCATGTGATGAGAAGAGAGGCATTGGGGAACATCACGACGACTGGAAAGATCCAGGGGAAGAGAGGAGAAGTCACCCCGAGAGAAATGCTGCTGGATGGATTGAGACGGTGGCATGGAGGAATATCAGCAGCAGAGTTGATCCACCAAGGACCGAGATCTGTGGAGGGACATGAAGACCTACGCCAGCTGGCATGGCACTTGATGATGGTACATGTAATACGGGAATTCCGGGTTCGGAGACAAGCATACCAGTCACTGCGCCACTCCTGGCTAGCCCTGTATTCGTATAAACCAACTGTCACGGCATGGGTGATATCATCAAAACATTAAACCGGCTGCCTTTGCTTCTCAAGAAATGAGAGTGACACAGTGGCTGGCCAGCTCACTTATCCCGATTTCGAACCCACATGGAGGAAAATTACCTGGACCCCAGGTGGACACAGTCTGAAGTGGGTACGAAGTTCCGAGAAGTAAGGTGATCAGTGAGAAACCGACCATTTGACTCACCGAGCGCCGATTATTTGACCCACCGATCGCCTATTATTTGACCCACCGATCGCCAATTATTTGACCCACCGAGCGCCGATTATTTGACCCACCGAGCGCCGATTATTTGACATTTTCGCTACCGCATTCCCCCCACCTTAACATAATCTTTAGCTCTCTCCAACCCCCAACCCCCCTCCCTCTCTTAACTTCTCGTCTTCTTCCCCTTCTCTCTCCCACAATCTTCATATCTCTCTCTTTCTCTCTCTCTTCTCCCCCCCCCATAGTCGTTATCTCTCTCCCCTTCCCCCCCCTCTCTCTCTCTCTCTCTCTCTCTCTCTCTCTTACGCTCTCTTGTCTTCCTCTCCTTCTTTCTCGCACATTCTTCATCTCTCTCTCTCTCTCTCTCTCTCTCTCTCTCTCTCTCTCTCTCTCTCTCTCTCTCTCTCTCTCTCTCTCTCTTTCCCCCTCGTATCTCCCTCCACACCCCATTTGCTACGGAAATGGATGTCTGAATTACTATCCCATAGATACACTCCCCCCCCCCCCCCCACCCACTACCTTCCCTCGCAAATAAAGACCACAAAAACCGTGTAACTCGCCACCAGAAAAGGGTGTCTACTCCCTGGGTTAAATCTACACCCCTAGAAGATCCCACCCGCCAACAGAACAAACATATTTGACGGAACGTTACAAAACAGGGAACCAAAGCAAGATAGCTAAAGCGCCTCTATTTAAATACCTGCTCATTCAACGCCCCAAACAAGGCTAGGACTAGCAAATAAGGCAGCAATTCTAAAAATCCCCCTTCGGGATTTGAAGAGGAACGATGGGTGGGGTGTGTACCTCCAAAGACTAAGGCGATTCTTTACAGTTATATAGAATTCTACAAGCCGTTCTTGTGAATCGTTCCTGTTTTATCAAAATCTCCGACCGCGGTTTTAATCCCTAAAAAGGAGGATTCATGGACAGTATGGGAAATCCCTCATTTCTGTTCGGACTATCCATAGCAACTATCACCTATTTCCACAAAGCCATTACCCACGACCTGTGCCCAAAGATTACGCGCCTCGCAGGTGCGAATCTCTTTATAAATAAATCCATATTGCTAGGTATTCTTCGAATGGACTCTTTGTACGCCGTCTTTGCTTTAAGGCACGTTTCGAATAGCGCATTTGCTTCAATAAGCATTACTAAGGGATGTTGTGGCTTTGCCTTGCTTCCCAGTAGGCGTGCGTATTTCGAAATGGGCGTTAATTTTCTACCGGGGAAGAATACCGCCGCGGCAAAAGATTTATTAACGCTGTTTTTCTGGTGTAAATTGAGCAGAAATTAAAATGGATAGTGGAAGTGTTAGGAAAAGAAAAGGACCTACGCTACACTAATGCTGTTGGTTCATCCTAGGGTGACATTGTGCTCGACTGTCCCTTATAATGTCTGAATAATTGCTACACGCTTCAGATAAATACGGTATTTTGGCAGCAATATGCTTCTCCCACACGCCTTGGTTCGGTACGCACTTTTACATGATTCTAATATATATATGATTCAAATGTATATGATTCTAATTTATATGATTCTAATTTATATGATTAAAATAAATACGATCCTACCTTATATAATAATGATTTATATGCTACTAATTTATATGAATGGAGGGAGGTAAGGAAGGCATGGTTTCTGGTAGTAGAGGCAGAGGTCGGCCAGCACAAAAATGGACACTGGACACTGGACACCGCAGAAACCTTTACCATGAGGGTGCTTGAGATGGGAGGAATGGCGAAAAATCAAGAAACTGGTGTCATGAGGTGGGAGGAATGGCGAGAGATCAAGAAACTTGTGTTATGAGATGTAAGTTGGGGGGGGGGGGGAATTGCAATAGATCAAGAAACTTGTGTCATGAGGCGTGGAGGTGGGGGAGGGGTGGCGAAAAATCAAGAATCTTGTGTCATGAGGTGGGAGGAATGGCGAGAGATCAAGAAACTTGTGACATGAGATGTAGGTTGGAAAAGGAGGGGGGGGGGGGGAATAGCGAGAGATCAAGAAACTTGTGTCATGAGGTGGATGTAGGGGGGGGGGGGTTGTTAGAGATCACGAAACCTGTGTTATGAGGTAGGGAAATGGCGAGAGATCAACTGTGTCATGAGGGGGGGGGGGGGGGGGAATGGGGAAAAATTAAAACAAATATGTCCCATTAGCAGGGGGGAGGAGGGATGGCAATAAATCTAGAAACCTGTGTCATGAGTTGGGGTGGGGGGGGGGGGGGGGGGGGTGGCAAGAAATCAGAAACCTGTGCCCTGAACCAGGGGGGAGGGGGGATGGCAAGAAATAGAGAATCCTGTGCCATGAGGAGGGAGGAAAAAAATCACGAGGCTTTCAAAGCGCCTTGGTGAGAGCGACGTCGTGCAAAGAAGCTGTTGCAGGATGATGGAGTGAGGTGTACCGAAGGAAGCGGAGAAATGGTAGACCACAACCAAGAAGGATTTAAGATGTGAGGTTAAATCACATTATTTGATTAAATGGGCAGTTATACAACTGACTTGGACTCTCTGGACGGCCCACTCTAACAAAGGAAATGTCTTGGGAAATAAAGGCTGGCCACGTGACAATAATTACATCGCGTCTAGAGTGCCGATTGATATATCATCTTCAACAGCCAGCGAAGAGTCCCAGTACTAGCTAAATATGAACAACTCTACAAAGAGGTGAGTGCCATAGACCCATCTGACTTCGAGCAACCACTTCTGACGTCAGCAATTCTCATGCAATCCCGAGTAGCAGAGGGCATGAGTTGGTCGAGGGCATGAGTTGGTCGAGGGCATGAGTTGGTCGAGGGCATGAGTTGGTCGAGGGCATGAGTTGGTCGAGGGCATGAGTTGGTCGAGGGCATGAGTTGGTCGAGGGCATGAGTTGGTCGAGGGCATGAGTTGGTCGAGGGCATGAGTTGGTCGAGGGCATGAGTTGGTCGAGGGCATGAGTTGGTCGAGGGCATGAGTTGGTCGAGGGCATGAGTTGGTCGAGGGCATGAGTTGGTCGAGGGCATGAGTTGGTCGAGGGCATGAGTTAGCCGAACGCCTGTGTTCCATTTGGGAGATGAGAAGAACATTAAGAACAAGTGAAACTTACCTGAAAAGTTATGTCTGGCAAATGATTCCACCTCCATTTCCGGGTAGACAGCTTCCCTGGCATACAGAAGCATCTCGTCACCAGGTCCCGTGTGCAAGTTTCTTAAACTTTTGTAAAATACCTGGAATATAGAGACGGAGGCTGGTCATGATGCTGTGCTCTCTCTCTCTCTCTCTCTCTCTCTCTCTCTCTCTCTCTCTCTCTCTCACTCACTCACTGTATGTGTGTGTTTTGGTGTGTGAGTGTGTTTTAATAAGCAGGTACACAGATAATTCAGTAAGAGTTGGGTTATGTTGGTAGGTGAGTTAAACATTAATGCTCGGGCGGCAAACAGGTATGCAAATACAAAGGCGGGTGAGCAGGCAGGCAGGAACTGACAGACACATAGACAAACAGGTAGAGGGATGGATGGACACATGAGTGGAGAGAGTTAAAGACACAGAATGACAGTGAACGCGATACCAGTAGATAGATAGGACAGACAGAAGGCAGGCAGGAGGGTAGACAGACAGAAAGACAGACCGACAGACCGACAGACAGACAGACAGACAGACAGACAGACAGACAGACAGACAAGATAACATAAATACCAAGCTGATTAACACTCATCTATCACCACAGAAAATGCACCTTACGTCTATAAACATCTAAAACATTATGTTTGCCCTTGCACACAGACACTTCATCTCAAATAACCCGAAAGCCCCTATGATAAAATGTCGACCAGCATTCAGAATCTACGAATGAATAGCGAATTTAAGAACAAACACACACTATGGCTTCGGGTATAATTCAAGGGAAGATAATCAATTAGATGACAACTGCCGACGCAAGGTGATTCACACAAGAGTACTTTTTCCCTGATTACATTAGCGGCCATTTAATATAGATTTAGTAAACACGAGAAATAATGATTATTCCTTTTGTAAATAATGATATAATAAGTCTTTTATGTTTCGAAGGACAGTTCGGAAACCTGGTTATCTCCTCTTCATTTGTGTACACATTAAAATTTGTTCATCGGCCGCTTGTGCGATATTTCAGGAAAACCTCTACGGCAGATTTACAGACATTGCTTAACGGCAGAAGGTAAATATTGGCCCAAAAATATGACAGGTAGAGGTTCAGGTGTTCACGAACAAGATACTATCGTAGGGCGTAGGGAAATACAAGAAAAATCCCGCGGGAAAAATGGATAGAAAACCATAAATACAGTCCACATTGTGACGACTAAGGCCATCGGGGTTTGAATTAAGATTATATATATATATATATATATATATATATATATATATATATATATATATATATATAATGTGTGTGTGTGTGTGTGTGTGTGTGTGTGTGTGTGTGTGTGTTCAGCTCAGGTGCTGGGTTATTGGGTTATCATCATAGCACTCCGGACCCGTTCATAGGTACTCCGATCCCCTATTGGAGTCTGCGATTTAACACTACATTTTACATTGACTAGTTTGCCAGGCCTTAAGTTTAAGTCCAATTGACCTTTTGTGTGGAATGAACCCTCTACACCACCGCCAGCGGTAAGCGCGTGTAAGTTAAACATCTCGGACACGTCGACCACCATACCATAACACAAGTGTCAACATCCATCTAGGCTAGCGCTTACAGTTAATCACAGCAACCCGGGCAACCGACAACCCACACCAACTGTTGACACCAAGCGCAAAACCCCGCGCTCTGGAATATTGTTTACAAACAATTCCACGACATCAAGTTTGACAACAGCAATAATATATGCTGACCAACACAATCTAGAGCCGCTGACACCACCACCAGAAGAGATAATTTTCCTGCGTTGCCCGCTGTATCAATGTCAGTCAAGAAAAACATTTTACTAAAACAAAAGTTAGTTGCATATCCTTTACAGGACACAGCAGTCAACTCATGCATTTTATTGGTTTTTTTTTGGGGGGGGGGGTGGTTGATTGTAATTCATGGGTAAGTTTACGTTAAGTAGTTTGCCATTGCTTTCTGAACGCCCGGCACTCATACCGTTGTATGGCAATACCACTGCAAGGCTGTCTGCTTCCAAATCGCCCGCAGTTGTGTTTTGAACGCGGTTTGTAGGATAACAAATGGCATTAGTAACTCTTTCGATGCGTAGCCGGCTAAACAAGATTTCTAATTACAAGGCCACAATATCAGAAAGTATTTCATTGCAATTCCAATTAAATTGACAGTTTTACTGTCTCTTGACAAAATATGTATTCACTACGATAAGTTATGTGTATTTAAAATACCGATATTCTTTCTTAAATGCTCTGTGTTTGTAACTCAAATGGAAAAGATTAAATTCCTTAGTTTATGAGCCGTGTACTCGTAAGCTGGGTAAGAAATACGAGGTTAAGATACTAAATTTTAGTTAACGTTGGCAATGGAAAACGTTTTTAAATGTTTAGTTTAATACTAAACAGTAGTTAACGTTCGGAATTTTAAAACATAAGTTATTTAAACACTTGATTTAGTAACACACTTAACATTGAGATTGGGGAACACAGTTTAAACGCTTTGTTTAGTACTAAACATTAGTTAACTTTAAGAATGGATACAATTATTTACATGCTGTGTTTAGTATAATACTAAACATCAGTTCTATAAAGGCTTATTAGAACTAAAATACTAAACACTACAGAATACTAAGAATGAAAACAAGCTATTTAAATTTTTCGTTTAGCAAAATATTAAACATTGTTAACATTAGCAATGGCAAAATAAGTTATTTAAACGCCTTATTTATTTTATTTAGTAAATACCAGTTAAGAGTGAGTGACAGCTTTTAAAAAAAAAAAAAAAAACATTCTTAAACATTATTTAAACCCAAGAATTGGTAAAATTATTTGAACACTTAATATAATAAAATACTAAGCACCACTTAACATTAATTATAGTCAAAAGTTATTTAAACGCAAATGTACTTACTTGCAAATATTAACACACACACAAATTGCGGTAGAGATTTCACTGTTAACTTGATAAGTTACTATTTGAAATATTCCATAGAAAAATGTACAATCCAATGGTTCTCGTGATGCCCTTAATGCCTCAATATAGAGTTTGGTTTCGAATGTAAATCCTCAACTGAATTCACCCAAGATAATGCAGGCTCGCTCGCTCAGCTGTGATCTACTGTTATGGGAGGGACGCTAAGAGATCTATTTGTGGATAGCCAAGAGACGGGCCTGGCTGGACAGTGATGAGGCCTCGCGCTGTCATTGGCTAACGTCTGTCCTGTGTGATAGGTCAGCCAGGGAAGGTAACTCGTGTTTACCTCCGGGTCGTGGGCTCGATTGGAAACTGGTCGATTACTTTGACAATGGATTGGGGAGTCGGTGGGTGGGTGAGCTTTGAGGAGGGGAGGGAGAAAGGGGTTGTAGGAGGAGGAGTTGTGATAGGGGATGAGTGGATTGTGCGTGACTCTTATGACAAATGGAGTAATGGGAAGAAGTAAGAAGAGTAGCGGGTGTCGTTTGGGTGGGAGAAGGGGGAGCGGGGAATAATGAAAGAATGACAGCGGAATAATAACGTAAGGAGCGGGTCGGGGGTGGGAGGCACTAGCGGAGTTGATAGTGAACTGCGCTGATAATATCACGCGCACGGCCGGACGTGGGCTCCACGACTACCCTCGTCGCCTATTAGTGAGGGGAAAGGCTGGCCATCTATTCCTCCGTGCACTCAGACCTTAAATAATGAAAGTAATGAGACACCCGGGAAGGTTAACTCGGCCAACAAATGCCCGCAGTAGTCAGATGTGTCGGCCTAAAGGCGCAAGTATCGCAGCTCTGCTGTTAACAGGCACAACGCAATCACGTCCGAAAATACTCTCCGGATGAACGCAGAAGAAAAAGAAGAAGAGGAAGAAGAAGAAGAAGAAGAAGAAAAAATAATGAGATGATGCTATCACAGTACAGACTCATGGCAAGAAATTGCTTCGGGATAAATGAAACTGTTATTAATTGAAGAACGCAGAACGTACTGGCAGGGAGACGGGTGCACATACAAAGAAGAGTGTATTTAGAGAGGGGGATGCTAATAGACGGCGTACACATTAATGATAAGACACACAGAGAGGCAAGCTCACACACAGGAAAACAAGAGACGCAGGCGTTCACAGAAACAGACTTTCACAAAAACAGACATTCACACAAGCAGACATATACAGAAGCAGACATATACAGGTGCAGACAATTACAGAAGCAGACAAATACAGATAGAGACAATTACTGAAGCAGACATTTAAAGAACAGCAAACAGAGAGGCAGAAGTATAACTTGTTTGGAAGACTGGGCGAATGTGTGGAGGACTGGGCGAATGTGTGGAGGACTGGGCGAATGTGTGGAGGACTGGGCGAATGTGTGGAGTACTGGGCGAATGTGTGGAGTACTGGGCGAATATGTGGAGGACTGGGTGAATGTGTGGAGGACTGGGCGAATGTGTGGAGGACTGGGCGAAGGTGTGGAGGACTGGGCGAATGTCTGGGGGACTGGGCGAATGTGTGGAGGACTGCGCGAATGTGTGGAGGACTGGGCGAATATGTGGAGGACTGGGCGAATGTGTGGAGGACTGGGCGAATATGTGGAGGACTGGGCGAATGTATGGAGGACTGGGCGAATGTCTGGGGGACTGGGCGAATGTCTGGGGGACTGGGCGAATGTGTGGAGTACTGGGCGAATGTGTGGAGGACTGGGCGAATATGTGGAGGACTAGGCGAATGTATGACTAAATCAGTGAACATTTCATTAATTCATTCTTTCACTCACCCACCCACCAACCCACCCAGCAACCCCCTAACTCACTCGCTCTCTCATCCACTCACTCATCTACTCAATCATCCACTCACTCATCCACTCACTCATCCACTCACTCATCCACTCACTCATCCACTCACTCATTCATCCACTCACTCGCTTATCCACTAACTCACTCACCCACTCATCCTTTCACTGACTGACTGACTCACCCTTTCACGCACTCACCTTTTCACCCCCCCCCTCCCCTTCCCCTTCCCTCACCACTAAACACACGCGACCACACTCAATAACACACTCTACAACACAAAAACATCACCTCACAAATTATCTCCCGGAGATAGACAATCCTGCCGTGGGAGATTTTAACCGGCGTTCCCGTTAATCTAAATCCCACATCAAAGTCACGAGACGACATCTGACACACCCAACAACTTCTCCGAGGCTGTGGCGAGTCTATGGCGCGCTGACCCTACGCTGCTTACATACATCTGCTGCACGGCACAAAAAACATAAACGGTCCCAAAAAGAAACCAAATAAAAAAACAAACAAAACCAAAACCAAAACCACAAAGGTATAAACTTCACGTTTTGTTTCGTTTTGGCGAAAAATCGATGCATGCTTTTTGCTTTGTCAGACTGCAGAGTTGTTTTTATGGTGTCGTCTATCTGTCTGTCTGCCAGCCTGAACAACGATACAAAATATGGCGGAGGAGCTCTGAGGATAGGAAAACCCACATGGTGTGTCTGTGTGTCGGTTCGGTGGTCGGCTGCTTGACAGACCTCCTGTCTGTCTGTTTGATCCTAACTCTGCCTGCCTGCATGTCTGTCTGTCTGTTTCTATACCATACCTTTTCTTTTTTTACAATCTACCTGCCAGTCTATCTACTTGTATATCCATAAATTGTCTGCCTGTTTATCTGTCTGCCTACCCGTGTGTATATTTTATCTACCTACATTTCTGTCTACTTGGATATTAATCCAGTTGTCTATCTGTTTATCTGTCTACATGTATATCCATCTAGCTGTCTGTCTATTTAATCTATCTACCTATCTGTCTAGCCTTATGTTCGTCAAGTTGTATATTTATCTAACTGACTATGTGTATATCCCCATAGTTGGATGTCTATTTATCTATCTGTCTATGGGTATATCCATCTAATTGTATGTCTATTTATCTAACTGACTATGTGTATATCCATCTAATTGTATGTCTATTTATCTAACTGACTATGTGTATATCCATCTAATTGTATGTCTATTTATCTAACTGACTATGTGTATATCCATCTAATTGTATGTCTATTTATCTAACTGACTATGTGTATATCCATCTAATGTATGTCTATTTATCTAACTGACTATGTGTATATCCATCTAATTGTATGTCTATTTATCTAACTGACTATGTGTATATCCATCTAATTGTATGTCTATTTATCTAACTGACTATGTGTATATCCATCTAATTGTATTGTCTATTTATCTAACTGACTATGTGTATATCCATCTAATTGTATGTCTATTTATCTAACTGACTATGTGTATATCCATCTAATTGTATGTCTATTTATCTAACTGTCTATGGGTATATCCCCATAGTTGAGTGTCTATTTATCTATCTGTCTATGGGTATATCCCCATAGTTGAGTGTCTATTTATCTATCTGTCTATGGGTATATCCCCATAGTTGAGTGTCTATTTATCTAACTGTCTATGGGTATATCCCCATAGTTGAGTGTCTATTTATCTAACTGACTATGTGTATATCCATCTAATTGTATGTCTATTTATCTAACTGACTATGTGTATATCCATCTAATTGTATGTCTATTTATCTAACTGACTATGTCTATATCCATCTAATTGTATGTCTATTTATCTAAGTGACTATGTGTATATCCATCTAATTGTATGTCTATTTATCTAACTGACTATGTGTATATACATCTAATTGTATGTCTATTTATCTAACTGACTATGTGTATATCCATCTAATTGTATGTCTATTTATCTAACTGACTATGTGTATATCCATCTAATTGTATGTCTATTTATCTAACTGTCTATGGGTATATCCCCATAGTTGAGTGTCTATTTATCTATCTGTCTATGGGTATATCCCCATAGTTGAGTGTCTATTTATCTATCTGTCTATGGGTATATCCCCATAGTTGAGTGTCTATTTATCTAACTGTCTATGGGTATATCCCCATAGTTGAGTGTCTATTTATCTATCTGTCTATGGGTATATCCATCTAGCTGTCTGCCTATTTAATCTACCTGCCTATCTGTCTAGCATTATATTCATCAAATTGTATGTCTGTTTAGCTAACTGCTTGTCTATCTACCTGGATACCAACCTATTTCTCTGTTTGTTTTCTGTCTGTCTAGTTTCCTGTTTATTATTGTGTCTGTCTGTCTATCCGCCTACCTGTCTAACCGCCTACTTGTCCTTCCGCCTATCTGTCTATCCATTTCCGCAAGCACTTCCTTTTCCAACCCCAAAGAAACACCACAAAACACCCACCCCCAAACCTGTGCTCCCGCCATTTACGAGCATAAACAAACTTTCACCTACCCGGAAAATATCAAAAGCCGGGTACCCACACGTTACCCAACCACAAAATCCAGCCACTAAAGACTTATCAACCAAGCAACAAGTTCTCGGCCCAAGCTTCCAGCGACCTAGGTCAAACACACCTTGTAATCAACAACTTTCAAAGATTGTTTGTCCCAGTTACGCACAGACCCGATTGCGGTCTCTTTCATGATGCCGCATTGTTTAAGTCAAAGCTTGGCATAAATCTGTGTGTTTTAATTTGTTATCATGATAAATATTTACCGCGCCAGGTGCAACTATCGCGAGATAGTAACATGCTTGCATAGTTAGTAAGTGAGAACTTGTTCTATTATCTCTGTAACCGCCTGGGTTAAATTTGCCGTGTCTGATACAAATTGTCTATATGTCTTGCTGTTTAGTGTCATATTGTAGTGTCGGCGTCTTTATTGTGTAGCGTGGAGCATTCTAGCTGGGCCTGTTTATACCTGTGGTACGTTTATCACCGGAATGCCCACTAATACTTCTACACCACTGCTGCTGCTGCTACTACTTCTACTACTAACACTGCTATTGCTATTACTCCTGCTTCTACTTGACGAAGAAGAAGAAGAAGAAGAAGAAGAAGAAGAAGAAGAAGAAGAAGAAGAAGAAGAAGAAGAAGAAGAAGATGAGGAAAAGGAGGAAGAAGAAGAAGAGGAGGACGCAATGCAAACAATCCATTTAGCACATACGCGTTTTCAATTATACCATTCATGCACAGACACAATCAGAAACCAGGACTGCAAATGACAGAATAAATAGACGACGAAACATCGCACACTCTTGCACCAGATACTTACACATCTTGAGTTATCATCAAAACATCACTTCGATGTCACATCGGTTGGTACCAGGCAAACATCTGCAACCCATCTCCACGGCCTCTCGTCAACGTACTAACCCAAAACTCACCGACCAGGTGCTTCTCCACCAACTCAGTTTATCATCGGTATAAAAAAAAAATGTCTTTAATAACACACAACTCACGAGGCATTTCACTTGAGACAGGACAGTCACACATGATGACACAACAGCCGTCAACACATCATCTTGCCCGAGCTTTGTGAACTGTTTACCTCATCTGTTAGACGTGGATGGGTGGGTACATGCGTGCTTGTATCTTTCAACTGTCTCACACACTCTTCCTCACTCCTCCTTCCTCTCTGTGTGTATGTCGGAGTAGGCTATAAATTAAGATTATGTGTAGGCTTTAAAAAGTTAGTACCATATCCTTTACAGGCCGTCGCAGTCAACCCCAACTTTTGTGAGTGGATGTTTATGATTTATTGGCAGGTTTCCGATCAGTAGTTTGCCATTTCTTTCTGAACGACCTGCACTCACACACAACCTTTTCGCCACATCACCCGCTTAAATATGAATGCAACTGTATGGAGTTGAGTTGAGTTGAGATGAGATGAGATGAGTTGAGATGAGCTGAGTTGAGATAAGTTGAGTTGAGATAAATTTAATTGAGTTGAGTTGAGATAAATTGAGCTGAGTTAAGTTGGGTTGAGATGAATTGAGTTGAGTTCAGCTGAGCTGGGTTGGGTTGAGTTGAGTTGAGCTGAATTGAACTGAGTTGAGATAAGTTGAGTTGAGTTGAGATAAATTTAGTTGAGCTGAGTTGAAATAAATTGAGTTGAGTTGAGTTGAGTTGAGATTAATTGAGTTGAGTTGAAATAAATTGAGTTGAGTTGAGTTGAGTTGAGATGAATTGAGTTCAGCTGAGTTCAGCTGAGCTGAGTTGAAATGAAATGAGTTGAGTTCAGTTAAGTTAAGCTGAGTTGAGCTGAGTTGAGCTAAGTTAAGCTGAGTTGAGTTGAGCGAGAACCGACATTTCATCATTCGGGACATTACCATACGGGCGCCTTCCTCATCTTCAACAGCAAGCGAAGAGTCCCAATGTAATGATACCGTTTGTAGTCTGGTTATGTGTCCGTTTGGCCTTTCTTCGGAGTGGAAAAGTCTGCCAGGTAATGGTATCTCTGTTTATGTATTGAAATCTACACAAGTTGACATCTTAAAATGCATCACCGCCATCATCATCATCATCATCATCATCACTACTACTACTACTACTACTACTACTACTACTACTACTACTACTACTACTACTACTACTACTACTACTACTGCTGCTGCTGCCGCTACTACTACTACTACTACTGCTACTACTACTACTACTACTACTACTGCTGCTGCTGCTGCTACTACTACTACTACTGCCACTACTACTACTACTACTACTACTACTACTACTACTACTACTACTACTGCTGCTGCTGCTGCTGCTACTACTACTACTACTGCCACTACTACTACTACTACTACTACTGCTGCTGCTGCTGCTGCTACTACTACTACTACTGCCACTACTACTACTACTACTACTGCTGCTGCTGCTGCTGCTACTACTACTACTACTACTACTACTACTACTACTACTACTACTACTACTGCTGCTGCTGCTGCTGCTGCTGCTGCTGCTACTACTACTACTGCTACTACTACTACTACTACTACTACTACTACTACTACTACTACTACTACTGCTGCTGCTGCTGCTACTACTACTACTACTGCCACTACTACTACTACTACTACTACTACTACTACTACTACTACTGCCACTACTACTACTACTACTACTACTACTACTGCTGCTGCTGCTGCTACTACTACTACTACTGCCACTACTACTACTACTACTACTACTACTACTACTACTACTACTGCTGCTGCTGCTGCTGCTGCTGCTGCTGCTGCTACTACTACTACTACTACTACTACTACTACTACTACTACTACTGCTTTAACTGTTGTTATTATGACTACTACCATAATCACGTGGATGGATGGATTAGTATATTAATGAGTTTGTCATTGTAGATCTATGTGTCTGCGTGTGCTTTCTTTCTTTCCACGCCTTTTACCTTCTTCCACTCTCTCCGTCAGTCCGTCTGCCTGTCTCACTCCTTCTCCCTTCCTCCTAGACCCTCTCTCTATTTCACTCTACTATGCTTTTATTTCAACGACAGCCACAAATCTGGCACGATCCTCGTGTTCCACAGTCCATGCGGCCGAAGCTGCAATCTGCTCATTAAACCCCATTGTCTTCACCCTACCAATATTCTCATTGAACTTGTCCCACATTGCATCAACCTATTGTAGCCCCCTTAGTATCCATTATCCATCCCATACCTGGCTGACACGCCAGATGTCCATGACACTAGCGCTATCTACTCCACGCCAGGTCTTCTGGTCACCCCACAAAAGAAATCAAACCAACATTGTTGCTCTCCTGGGTGCCGCATCAGAACCCTGCAGCAACGATGAATAACCTCTAATGAGTGATTCTTCAGAAGGTCCTCACCCTGTAAAGCCACCCGGATAGCCAGTGTCCAGAAAGACTGGACAGCATCTAAATCCGATCCCATCCGTCTATAAATCCGATTAAACGTGGATTATATACTAGGTACGCTCAATGCATGGTCTGCCTCCGGATTAAGAATCTTCAGTCGGTAGGCAGACATGCATTGGCCTTTTCTTAAGCCTGTCGTATCGTTAGTAGGGTATTCTTTTTCTTGGGTAATAAATTGCTCAAGCAACCAGTGAATTAAGTCGATAAGAAGGTCCCTAATTAGGTCACTTGTTTAAATTAGAGACCCGGGTTTTGGGGAGGGACTTGCGACCGTCTTGTATCAATACATGTTTAATACCACCTGGGGTGATGCTAACAGGAGGTCAAAAGTACCCGAATCGCCTGGCATATTGCGCCCCTGACAGCGCCTTCTGGCTGGGGCGATGACGGGTAGAGACAAGATGGGATGAATGTTGACAAGGTATGTGTAGTTGTGAGTGGGTTGTGTGTGAGAGCGCGTGTGGAGCAAGTGAGTTTAAGTGAGAGAGTGGGTGTGAGTGAAAGAGCGAGTGTCAGTGAGAGTTGGTGTGAGCGAGATAATGGTGTTAGAGAGAAAGAGTGGGTGTTTTGTGGGGTGTGTGTGAGAAAGGGGTATAAGTAAAAGAATGGATGTTTATGAGTGTGTGGGTTCTAGGTGAGAGATTGGATGTGAGTGTAATAGTGGGTGTCAGAGTTGTTCTGGGCGAGAGAACGGGTTCGAGTGAAAGAGTGGGTGGTTTATGTATGTGTGTATGTATAAGTGTGGGTTGTGTGAGACAGTTGGTGTGAGTGAAAGATTCGTTTTAAATGAGAGAATGGGTGTGAGTGTAAAAGTGGATTTAAGTGAGAAAGTGCGTGTGAGTGAAAGAGTGGGTTTAAATGAGAAGAACGGGCTCAAGTGAAAGAGTTGGTATTTTATATATGTGTGTGTGTGTGTGTGTGTGTGTGTGTGTGTGTGTGTGTGTGTGTATGGGTTGTGTGTGAGAAAGTGGGTGTGAATGAGAGAGTGCGTTTAAGGGAGAGATTAGATGTGAATGCGCAACTGTGTTTGAAAGAACCTATGCTTGAAAGAGTGGTTCTTAATGAGAGAGTGAATGTCGAGTGTATGATTTCTATTGTCGAGTGACTAGTATGAGTGAGAGAATGGGTGTGAGTAAGTGTGAGTGAGAGAGTGGGTATGAATGACAGTGCGCCTGTCGGTGAGAAAGTAGACGGTAAGTGTATGGGTTCGAGTAAAGAAGTGAATGAGAATTAGAGTTCTGGTGTTGAGTGTGGCAATTAGTTCGAATAAAAAACTATGGACAACGAAACATTGTGTTTGAATAAGAAAGTATAAATAAGTACTGTAAATGAGTGATAATCATTACCTGGCAGTTCCCCATATCCGACAAACGTGGATAGCCTCGTGTGTTTCTCCCATATTTTCAATTTCTCTTGCATAAACAGCCGCAAACCAAATGTAGCAGTGTTAAAAACAGAGGGAAATTAGCAACACTCGCACAAAAAGAACATTCGTAACGCTATCAACACACTGGACACATGAAAGCCGGGGCTCTGTTTCTGACAGCCGATGTGCGAAGATGACCGAATGAGTGATCATCTGGCTAAATGAAGTGATCTGTTCCTGAGGTTCTTTCACGGGGGATGCAATGATTGTCCGTGAATAACGCTCTGGGACAATGGCCCATCATTTCTGTGCGGACAGTTGCGGGGAAAGATGCGTGGTCTAGTGTATGTTTTAATGAGGTGTGTGCCCTTCGCCCGGGGATTGGTTCAAGTGTGTAGCTTGTTGATACAAGGGTGACAATACCAGGGAGCGCTTCACCCTCAATATTTCCTTCTTACTCTTCCTCCTCTTGTTCTTGTTGTTGTTCTCCTACTTTCTTCACCGCTCAATTCTTTTACTTCTCATGCTCCTCCCCTCACTCCTTCTTCTCCTTCATCATCTCCATCATAATCAACATCATCATCATCACTATGATAACCACTATGATAATCACTTTGATAACCACTTTGATAATCACTATTATCATTGCTATGATAATCATCATCATCATGTGCTGAATCCGAGGTATCAGGTTCAACCCATACATCGGTCGGTCGGACTAACATGGTGACTTCTCTTCCTTGACTTATGGACGTAAATTACAAGTATCTCTGAAGTCGGAGGGGGTTTCCTGATGGCGAAGGGCGCTGGTAATAGGGAAAGCAAAAATGAAGCCATTGTAATAGAAGTATTAGCACGTATATGGACTACACTTGATTTCAAAGCGATCGAACATAAAAAAAACCATCATTATCATCACCTTCTTTTTCTCATCCTAATTCCCCCCACTCCGTTAATTTGTCTACTTCTCTTATGTCTCCTCCTCTGCTTCTTATCCACCCCTGTTCGTCGCTCGACATCATCATCATCATCATCATCATCATCATCATCATCATCATCATCATCATCATCATCATCATCATCATCATCATCATCATCATCATCATCATCATCATCATCATCATCTTCATCATCATCATCATCATCACTATCACCACCATTATTACCCCCATCGTCATCATCATCATCATCTTCTTCTCTCTTCTGTACCCGTCATGAATTGGACGTTAATTGTCTGTTTAAAAGATGATCTTCTTTTTTTCGCTCGCACGCTTTCAACTCAAGCGTAGTCCATACACACTATTTATAGTAGTGATGGACTGAATTTTGCGTGTGGATTAGCTTTCCCTATTAACAGTGTCCCTCGCCATCAAGCGACGCCACTCTGACTTCAGAGATACTTGTAATTTACGTCCCCAAGTCAAGGACGACAGGTCCGCATTTTAGTCCAGTTGTCTGCTTACCTCGGCATCAGCACAACGGATGTTTATGAATACGCGTTCTTACTCATTCGGCCATGCTGACCTGCAGATGATCTGGTATAATTTTAGACCCGAGATCGGACTCCACAACCGTAGAGCACATATTGGGAAACATACACGTGCTTTATATGGAATGTGTTAATTCTGTGATAATATATAGTGCACAGTTCTTAAAAACATTGTAAACCTTGGTTTGCGGCGGTTTATGCGAGAGGGTGTGAGAATATTGGAGAAACATCACTCTCCGCGGTTGTCGAACACGAGATTTGAGGGTGTAGATTGTCACTCATGTACAATATTTACTCATACTTTCTCACTCCAACGCAGTAAAAGTCTGATCTACTCCTCCCGCTAGACAGAAAAGTCTTGTCTCAGGAACGAATGAGATAATTCCTGTAGATAATTCAGCGCCATTACCCTATATGGTCAACAATTACGTTCAGATTAATATCCTATCTGTGATTGACGCTTTCACAGAATTATTAATCCGAGCCAGGAATGGACCGTAATATAACTTTTCTTCCGATGTTAAACGGGGTTGAAGTAATGGTACAATCGAAATCAAAGAATTAGAAAATTTGAATTATATGTGAAGAAAGTTAAAGAAAAATTTATAAACCTTCGGAATGTTCCAGAACCTGGTATAGGAATATAAAGAGCGCATCTGGGGGATGCCTCACGGGCTGGGCAGTACGTTTCTCAGTAATTAGGCCTACTTTCTTGACACTCGTGAGAAAGTATCGCTCGCAGATGTCCACATCAAATCTGGGACCAGCAACCGTTATCCCCTCTGCCCAGCCAGTAATTGCTGAAGAACTACCAGTACTTGACCACTAGTGGACAATTAGACCAGCACTGCTCTATTGACACTGGGATGTGACACGATGTGGCTGAGGGGGAAGACCACTTGATGGAGTGGCACTTACCATGCCAATGTTGTGGTTTAGGGGTTAGCTAAGAAGTAGTTCACTCCCGTTGGTTGTGTTAACTCTTTGTGTCCCAAGGAACGCACCGTTTATGATTATCTAAGTTTTGCGTATATCGAACAGCATGTAATGTGTCACAGGGTACTCTTCGCGTGTGCTGAAAAAAGATGAGTGCTGTTGACCGAAGAAATGGAATTGTCAAGCGAAGTCCGGACAACGCATGACGTGTTATTACATTTTTCACGTTTGGTCGTGGCCACTATAGATACCTGGCTAGTTTAGCATAAAAATAGTGTCATTACCTCTTATGGAATCCAATCCGTTTCAAATTAATTTCCGAAATATTGCGGATTTGGCCACATGATTATTAATCTGAGGCTGGGATGTGCCCTAATTACAACTTCTCTTGTGAGGATGAACGGGGTACGTGTAATGGAAAAAAAAGAATGACAGATTACTAAAGGTAAAAAAATTTGATATGTGTGTAAGTTGAATAGAAACGTTAGATTATGAAGGGAAAATATTAGGTGAAAGGGACAGAGGAAGACAAGAAGCGATGTATGACTAGAAACGAGAGAAGAGGACAACAGGTAATAGTATAAGCAACATCAGGAAACTATGAGAGAACAGAAGAGAATGGAGAGACAGGATCACGGCAGTGTATCCGTGCAGGAAACAGTTGAAAGCACAGGCTGGTTCCACGCAAGGGAGGGAAGATGAAGATTGTGATAGCCTAAGAAGAAGAAGAAGAAGAAGAAGAAGAAGAAGAAGAGGAGGAAGAAGAAGAAGAAGAAGAAGAAGAAGAAGAAGAAGAAGAAGAAGAAGAAGAAGAAGAAGGAGAAGAAGAAGAAGAAGAAGAAGAAGACCCACAAACAATTCAAGGACGAGTACTATTAACCGAAGAAATGTAATTCACAAGCGCTAGGCTTCAAAGAGACAATAACATCACCCGTAACAAAACAAATCAAAGCTTTAACACATCCCTCCAGACGTTAACAATCAAAACTTTAACACATCCCTCCAGATGTTAACAATCAAAACTTTAACACAATCCCACACTCTTTAAGAATGAACATTCGACGAAACCTTTCGCGGGATACCCTCGCAAGCATCAACATCTATAGCACTTGCGTCAGAAAGTGAGACTTGTTACGTTGTGTTTGCTGTTCATCATGGCCTAACGGAAAGACGCCGCAACTCGGCGTCTTTGATTGATGAACTCCAAGTAAATTTGTCGCTTGAGTCTGAGAACATTTGCTTTACTCACTTTGCACTTTCGCACATTCCTTGAGCTCCATTATCCCCGTTCCGGGCAATTTGTGAACGACCAAGACAAATATTGTGAATGTTTTAGTCCGGGAACAGAACATCAAAGGGGGGATTCTATAGTTGTTTGGGCATGTTCTCTCTACACAACCAGTGTACATCGGTCATGTTGAAAGCTAGTTGACGAGAAACAGGGAATCCCTGAGGCCGTCACACTAATGGGGTTAATATCTATATAGGTATTGATGCTTTATGCATGTATACCTGATGTTTGTCGGGACTGCTGTCAGTTCCACTATTCACATGGGACAGTGAGGAGTATTTTGTGTGATATTCACTGACACAGGAACGGAGCATTATGGGGGCGACCCTTTGCCGTGAAGTTGGAACCGCGACTAACGACTGACGACTAACTATTAACGATTAACTATTGACGACTAATGACTGGCGACTAACGACTGACCACTAACGACTGACGACTAACTATTGACGACTAACGAATGACTACTAACGACTGACCACTAACTATTGACGACTAACGACTGACGACTAACGAATGACCACTAACGACTGACGACTAACTATTGACGACTAACGACTGAAGACTAACGAATGACCACTAACGACTGACGACTAACGAATGACCACTAACGACTGACGACTAACTATTGACGACTAACGAATGACCACTAACGACTGACCACTAACTATTGACGACTAACGACTGACGACTAACGAATGACCACTAACGACTGACGACTAACTATTGACGACTAACGACTGACGACTAACGAATGACCACTAACGACTGACGACTAACGAATGACCACTAACGACTGACGACTAACTATTGACGACTAACGACTGACGACTAACGAATGACCACTAACTATTGACGACTAACGAATGACCACTAACGACTGACCACTAACTATTGACGACTAACGACTGACGACTAACGAATGACCACTAACGACTAACGACTGACCACTAACGACTAACGACTAACAACTGACGGCTGGCGACTAACGACTGGCGACTAACGGCTGACCACGAACGACTGACGACTAACTATTGACGACTAACGACTGACGACTAACGAATGACCACTAACGACTGACGACTAACGACTGACCACTAACGACTAACCACTAACGACTGACGACTAACTGAAAGGTATTGATTAACGAAGTTAGAAGGTAAAGCGGGAAGAAGAAACTATAAGAGAGCCTTGTATGTTATTTGGTTGTTTCATTTCGGTCTTGTAAGCAAAGATGCATGTTAGTAAGTTATTGTAATAGAAGTCAGGGCCCCGCTTCCATGCCTTCAAACGTATAGTGCATGCGGTTTGAACCCCATTTTGTTTAAACCAAATGGCATTTGATGCGTGATGTAAACAATATAGAGCCGGCCGATTCTACTTCCCATAAAATGGTAATTACTTTAAGTCGAAATGAAAACAATCAGGTATGTGCGACACCTCCTATAATAAAATGTGAGAAATAATAATAAACACAGACACAGTGTACGTACGTTACAACAAAAGCAAATCAGACAAATGGAAGTCACAGTGTCGTTGTAAAGTATAATTAATAAATCACTCCCAAAAAAAAAAATAAAATAGAAGTAATTGGTCAGCTTAACTAGAACATTATCACAAGTGACAAATGTAAGCTGTGGGCAAAGCCTTCGTCTGCAAAGAAACTACAAACACACACTGAGATATATATATATATATATATTTAATGTTCCATATCCCTTACAGGACGTCGCAGTCAACACCAGTATTTTTCAGCTGCTGTTGATGTACTAGGCAAGTTTTTACGTTCTTCTTCTTCGTTCATCCGGAGTTTTTTTTCGGATGTGATTGCGTTGTGCCTGTTTACAGCAGAGCTGCGTTCTTGCGCCGTTAGGCCGACACATCCGACTTCTGCGGGCATTTGTTGACCGGGTTAACCTTCCCGGGGGTTTCTTAGGACGTTTGACTCTCACTGTTGTGGTGTTATCCCCCATCCCAGCTGGTCCATATAGACCAGCCAAAGATCCTGGTCAGCCCTCAAGGGAAGGCAGGGGCAGACCATGGGCATTCCCCGCCATCCAAGGAGGCTTCCATAATTGCAGAGCCGATACATAGCGCTCTGGTACTGGGCTCACCCAAGGAATCGTCACGTCCTGCACATGGCTGCTTAGCCTCACTTCCGTATATTGGGCCTTCCGTTCACCATAGGCTGTTCTTCCGGAAACCAGAAGTATGCAGTCTGCAGATGACATCCACACAGTGAGCTTTCGATTCGGACTTTCCATGTAATGGATTTGCTATCCAAGCAATATTCCATTTCGTGCCACTAGGACACTTTTCCACCTTTTATGAAGTCCACACAGTGGGCTTTAGATACGGACTTTCCACATAATGGATTTGCTATCCAAGCAATATTCCATTTCATGCCACTAGGACACTTTTCCACCTTTTATGAAGCCTACACAATGGGCTTTTGATTCGGACTTTCCACGTAATGGATTTGCTATCCAAGCAATATTCCATTTCGTGCCACTAGGACACTTTTCCACCTTTTATGAAGCCCACACAGCGAGCTTTCGATTTGGACTTTCCACATAATGGATTTGCTATCCAAGCAATATTCCATTTCATGCCTCTGGGTCTTCATGCACCTTTAAATGTCAACCTGTATGTAGTTAAAGTAAGCTGCGGTCAACTTGAGCTTGTTGATATCTCCATAGAGCTTGTCCTCAAATGAAGCAGGTGTGGGCCAAAATATCTTTCTCTGTTCTGCATACGTTGGGCAATCCTGCAGCAAATGTTTTGCTGTCATTTTTCCAGTTCTACAATTACATTCATCGGTATCTCCTATCTTTAGTTTATTGAACAAGTGGTATTTCAGCCTGTTATGTCCTGTGCGGAGTCTGAAGATTGCTACTTGTTCTCTTCGGTCGAGTTTGTAATATGCATCATCCTTCTGATGGCCTGGATGCTCAGATTCCCATTTGGTTCTATAAGTGCTTTTTATCAACCTCTTTGCCTCATTATAGGTTATGTCTATGTCAGGCTGTGGTAGTCGTCCGCCCTCTTTTGCCAGTCTGTCAGCCTCTTCGTTTCCAGGTATACTGCAATGTGATGGGATCCACTGTATTACAACTTTTTTGGATTTCTGGCATAGACCATGGAGTGCTGCTCTTAGGTCAGTTAGTTCTGTGCTGTTATTGCTCTTGAGTATTGAGACAGCTGACTTTGCATCTGTGAAGATAGCTATTTGCTTCTCTTTATTTTCCTCCATCAGGAGCATTTCTGCTGCAGTTTTCAAAGCCTCTACCTCCGCTTTGAAGTTACTTGAAAATTTTCCAGTTGCCATTGAATGTGTTTTTTTTCACTCCATTTTTTAAATTTAGGAGAATTCCTCCTCCTCCATTCTCTATTGAATTTTTGGCTGATCCATCTGTATATGCATGGGTCCAATTCCTGCTTGGGTAATGTTCTTTTATGTAGTTTAGGGTTATTTCTCTTCTTTCGGTTTCATGCTGAGTGTTCTTTTTCTCAATACCAGGAATGTTTTCTATCATCTCAGGCAGTTGCTGCTGTCTCCAAGCTGGGAACTTGTGTGCATTGTGTATGGGCTTGACTGTTGATATGTTAAGTATAGGATCTGCCTTAATCCTTCGTTTTGCAGTTTCTACAAAGTTGCTACGCTTCAGTCTTCCCTTTCCAAAACCATTAAATCTGTTGTACATAGGGTGGTCTGTCAATCTTCTAAATTTTTCTGCTTGTTGCTGGGCTCTGCTATCTCTTCTATCCTGCATTGGTTGTAAACAAGTGATCTTTTCTAGTTCATTAATAGGCGTTGTCTTCAGGCTTCCAGTTATGATTCGCATTCCTTGGTTTTGGACTCTACTTATTTTGTTAAAGTTTGACTTAGCTGCTGTTGCCCAAGCTGCAATGCCATATTCCAGTACTGGCCTCACCCGTCCAGTATATAACTTCTTGAGAACTTTCTCATCTGCTCCCCACGTTGTACCAGCAAGCTTTTTCATGATTGCCATTCTCTGCCTTGCTCTTGTTCGATTTTTCTCAACCTGTGTCTTCCATGTCAGGCGACGATCAAAGGTGACTCCTAGATAGTTTGGATTTTCTTCATGGCGCAATATTTTTCCATTCAATACCAGCTTAGGTTGCTGAGTTTTATTTGAGAGGGAGAACACTGTGCATGTTGTTTTCTCCTCACTTATCTTCACTAGCCATGATTTTGACCAGTCCTCTAGCGCTAATAAGGCTTGCTGTATTCTGCTGTTAGCTGTACTAATATATTCTTCAGATGTCCATATGGCTAGGTCATCTGCAAAGGAGGATGTGTGTACTCTGGCTGGAAAATTTTCTGTGATGTCATTTATATATGCTAGTGTCAACAACTCACTGACAGACATCATCGGGTACTTCTCTCACACCAATACAAGAATACTTGCAAGTCGTGTGGGAGGCAAAATACATAGTGCAATTTATTGCCATTGGCTCGCTACAGCAGTGAACAGTCGCTAATGAAACACATAACACTCTACCACAGAATTCTCTATCACAAATAGCTAACCACTATGCTACTTTCTATCTATGTAGTTACAACAAAACCCTAGCTCTATTCTAAACGAGGTGTACTCGACACGTCCTGTCTCCCGTCTCCCAATCCGTACTCCCGCGGGTACACACCACGCGGAGTCACCTTCACCTTGACGCGTGTTGCCTCACCTGGCACGCTTGATGGCAAACGTGTCATGTTGAGTGTCTACTCAACTTCTCCCGCTACCACGAGGCGTGATGCTTATCGTGGTTAGAGTGCTAACTCTCTGAACCACGCCTACGTGTCTCATGAGGGAATGGTTAGCCTAACCCTATTCCCTCATCTCCCCTGCCCTTGCCTTGGGCACAGTATCCCCTCATGGCCTCTTTAAGATTACCTGCTCTTCCTGGCTGAGGGGATGTGTTCAAGTCTTTGACACACACCCGCCCCTCCTGTGTTGCGTCACCAACTTTCACTCATTGGTTGTGACGCAAGAGGTTTCTAAAAAATTAGTGTCTCTAATTTTTGTCAAAGACTCTAGATAACCTGGCTTTGGGCATTCTAATAGACTCCTACTGACTTTTACCACAATGTAGCGAAACTTTACTTGGCTACTGGCAATCGCCACAAACTTGACTGGTTGGCGTGAGCCCTTTCTCACATGCTATATTATACTTATTAGAGGTATGTCTGAACCGGACCGTTGTCTTATAAGACCTGCCCTCACATAGTAAATTAACTTACTACCCATCCAAAGTTGACTTTCTTAGGGTCAACACATGAATTGCTTCATGTCCCCCATATAATATCTAACAACCATTATACAAGAGTGTGTGCGATAGGCTTTACCTACATCGCTTCCGCGTGTAAAGTTCCATTTCACTGTTAAGATAGTTTTTCGTTGTCTATTATGTCCCCTGACCCAAAGTTATCTCCCTTTGATTTACAAAAAGTGTATGTAATCTATATGTTTGTTTTCCTGGTTGTTTGCGTGTTTGTATGTAATAAATCTACTAATCTAATTTCTACCCTATATTTCTACTTTATCTGTGTATGTATGTTAGTCTTTTGAGTGTCATAAATTTGTTCAATGTGGCCACAAACAGGTGTATAACACTGATTCGTGACTACATTCCCTGGTTATGAAACCCAAAATACTGTAATCTAAGTTCTAACCTATATTACAGACAACACATTCACATTAGCACATGTTCACTAACGAAAACCAACAATCACACAAACCAATATTAAAAGTTAAGCTAGGCAGCAGAAGAATTTGCTGACTAACCTCCCTCTCTCCTGTCTCTCTTCCATTCGTTTTCACATTCAAAGTTCTGTCATACTCCTTTCACTCCTAATTCTATCATACATCTTTTATCCTTATATACCCATTCTTCTGATTATTTAAAAACCTTTGAGTAACACTGTACAGATTCGGCGCAGTTTGAGACTGTCGAGCCCAATGACTGTGCGTAAGTCGCTGCACGAGTCATCTATTTACACTATATTTACATGGATGAGACCGTGTTGATAATTTGTCACCTTGATCTCATCGTACAGTATATTACATTAATATAAGACTCTACATTCTAACATAGTAATCCTATTTCTATATCTCAGTATTTGATGTGTTATCTAACTTTTGTCATGCTAATTATCTGATATGTTTATCTAATCTAAGGGATGTAATCTAACTATTTCACTGTACTTGATGTGGTGTGAGTTATGTACCTTAATTAAATGGATGATGTGAACAGAAATTATATACTTTTCTACCACTATATTACCTAATTTTTAAATTGACAAGAAATTATATGATTGATGTTCTTACTCTAAATGGTGTAAATGATGTATGTTCACTTATGTAATGTTTTTAACCTATAATAATGTAAAATGATAATACTAATAAATGGTAATGTTTGATCGATGGTATGATTTCACTAAGATGGAATAAGCTAAACTATATTGCAGTTAAATGAAATATCACAATCTAAATGGTGCTATTTCTATCACTATTTTAATTTAATTTATTATGATGTAATTAACTATATTTATGTCTAATCTAATATTGTAATTTAAATTTAAGTTAAGTAACCGGGTTAATTACTGTACTACCTAAACTATTTAACTAAATGAGAATTATTATATTACCTAATTCTATCTCTAATTTATCATTATTTTAAAATATTTAATTACATATCACATTAAGTTTATATACACTGTATTCAGTTCCTTCAGGATAGTAGTTGCATTCATGTTTGCACATTGGTTGTATAGGCATAATAAATCTACACAATTTGCCTGGGTATCTGAAATACATTATACAGTCATAATAGAGTTTTCTCGGTAGTGCCCGTGTAGAGATTCGCTGGTGTCGTAGCTCAGTCTTTTTAGTGTCTATAATTAAGCACTGTTCTGACACTGTTCTCTGTATTTCACATACATGATACACCGGAATGGAGCTTAGTTGAAAATGAGCTGTCCTATTACACACGGTAGTATCTACGTTCTGCAGCACAGTTCTTTAGTTCATGTCTGCGGACACCTGATAGTTCTTTGTACTTGGATCATTATTTAGCACATAAAGTAGATGTATATGTAACACATTTTATATACATTATTGTAATCTATTTATGTACTGACTATCACTCTCTATCTATATGCGGACTTTCGGGTATTTCTACCCTGATGGTCTACTAAGGGTATCAGCTAAAATGTTGTCTTTACCCTTGATGTGTTCTATACTAAACGTATAGTTCTGCAAAATAAGAGACCACCTGTATATCCGGTCGTTTCGGTGCACCCCGGACTGGATGACTGTAATGGGAGAATTATCTGTCTGGACAATGAAGTGTACACCTGCCAGAAATCGATGGAGTTTTCTCACTACATAGATGACGCCTAGGGTTGCAACTGTGATATGCAATCTCTGGACTCAGCAGGTGTGATCTTACGGCTCACGTAGCAACTCGGGTGGAAGATGCCCTCAAAAAATTGGCCTAGTACTGGTAGCATCTGTCCTAGAATAATAAACGAGCCTAGGATTAGGCAAGCGGAGGATTGGAATATTTGCAAAAAGAATTTTCATTTTTGACATTGCAGAAATTAATAATGCATCTTTCACATTTCATTTCACAAATGCCTTTTAAAACATAGGAATATAGAATTGTAATTTTTTTGAGTAATTTACTAATCCCAACAGGCTTCTGACCTGTTTTTTTTTCTGTTAGACATGGTCAGATTCATAATTTTGGTACTAATTTTCAGGTCAGTTTACAGTTGGACTTGAGAAATGACATGACCCAAAATGAATTTATTTTAGGCCTAATTTGACTTTGCTTGGTTTGACAGTGAGACCGAAGAGTCGCACTCTGTCAAAGGCATGTCACAGTTTCAGTAGGTGTATTGTCCAGTCATCAGTATTCTGATTTATTCATGTGTATTCTGTAAGTTCACTACCTGTATGCCCCTCGTCGGATTTGCCAGTCTTGCTAACTAGTGTAGTTGCGCTCTGTATGTCTGTCGTCTGATCACTTGGTGTTGTTGCAATATGTTCGTCTGTCTCTACTTCTGTCTGTTGTCTTGAAAAATAAAGTTTACGTATGTTGACATGGAATATCTCTAAGTGTATGTTTATCGATATTTCATAGTCAACATGTACCATGGTTATGTAACACCTTGAATAGTCGTTGCTATTTCATTGGTATGGAAGTAGCCTACATCTGTCTTGATCAAGTTCAAGATCACTGGTTCTTGCACCGTTGTTTGTGTGTTTGTGGTAGAACTGACCCTTCCTCTATCAAATGGCTTGGGAGCCAGTATAGAAGGTTGTACTTCAGTTGTAGGATGTCTACCCTTAAACTTTTGTATCAATTGTTGACAGACATTACACGCAAATACATTTTGAAAACATAATTTTATCTTCTTGAAAAAACCTGGTCTGGTGTTGTTGTATGCAAGATGACCAGTCACCGGTGTTTTATGTGCATATTTTAGCATAGTTAACCGGTGTTGTTCAGGTAACACCTGTTCATGGTTACCAGTAGCATGACCTGTAGTTGAAATGCCATTCTTACGTCTAAATAAACAAGATGCATTTTTGGTCACTCTGGCTTTGACCTTTAACAATTTTAAGTATGGAGACACATTAAGAGTAGATTTCTGGTGGTGTAACAGTTTCTGTTTGTTTGTGTCATCTGTGCTGGTTGTAGAAAGCATCAGTAGTGTCTCATCTTGTAATATGTTATGATGTTTTGAAGTGTCTGTTTTGGCTGTTGTAATAGTTGTCTTTACTTTCTCCCATGCAACTATTTCATCAATCGTACAATGTTTTAGTTGGGGTAAGCACCCCAGAATTAAATCAGTACAAGGGTTGTTCAGTATTGCACATGTAAAGGTACCAGAGAGAAAAGGAGAATCAATATGGGCTTTTGCCAAAGGGTAAATTTCAATGTTACCCGAGAAGGTACGGCATTTGACAGTATCACCTGTGTAATCACCCGGATTAACCAGTTCTTTCCGAAAACCAATAAGGGTGCTGCCGCTGTCCAGCAAACATTGGCATGGTACATTATTGACCACTGCATTGTGGAACACAAGATTGCCTCTGGAGGCTACTGCTGCGTTTACACTCTCAGATGAGCCTAGTACTGTATGTCCACACTCTAGTTTCGCGTCTGTATGGAATTGGTGACATCGTTCACAGCTGTCGAAGTTCAACATATCGTATGCACCACAAACATTTTCTGCTTGGTTATTAGGTAAGTCACTTTCACTCTCAGACTCATTCTCACTACCACCATCTGAAGAGGTGTCAATCAAAATGGCATTATTGGCTTTCATACGCTGGCGGCCAAGGCACTTATTACTATAATGGCCATAGCTGGAACAAAAAAAACATTTAATGGCCCGCCTGTATGCAGATCTTTTGCTCTGCTGTTTCTTGATCACTTTTTCAAGATGCGCCGGATAATTTGGCGATTTGTCACACATAGCATAAGAATCATGTACAAGTTGACAATGTATGCATTTGGACACTTTCATGTCTTTCTTATCATATTTCTGAAATGGTTTTCTATTACTCTGATATTTTGGTTGGTCTTTCACAAAAGAAACTATTTCAGAGTCATTTGAAGTTTTAAAGACATCTCTGTTAGAAGAAAAATATGCCGATCCTTTCTTTTCAAACTGTTCTATGTTTTCTATGTCTGACTGCTGCAAAAATTTGGCAAACGGAGAAGGTATGGTGGATATAACCTTATCCATAGCAATTAAGTTTTTTAATCTATCAAAGTCTCTTCCTATGTTAGCCGCTTTAAGCCATCTATTTAGTACACTTAGAACATTTGAGACGTAATCAATGAAAGTCTCATTGGGTTTAGGCTTTAAATTTGAAAATTGATTTTGATATCCAGGGGCATCAAGTAAAAAGTGTTGCATTATCCTATCATGGATGTATTGATAGTTAGATCTGAGGTCTGTTGGTATGGACTCTATTACTTTGAGGGGCTCACCACTGAGATTCTTCATAAAAATTGGAGCCCACATTTCTAATGGAACTTGGTGAAATTTAAATTGGTACTCTACATTCTCTATCCATGCTGATATTGGATCATCTTTACTGTATGGTTTGATAATATTTTTGTATTTGTTGAACTTATTTTCCTCTTGTTGACTTCTTAGTTTAGTGGCAGAGACTTCTGCGTGTGACTCTATGTCTCTTTCTTTCATCTTTAACTGTGTCTCTGATTCTACTTGTATCTGTTTTTCTTTGACCCTTGACATTTCAGCTATTTCAGATTGCTTTAATTCTTTGTCCTGATCTAATTGCCTTTGCTTTAATTCTAGTTCTTTCTGTTTTATCTCCTTCTCATGTTCTAACTGTTGTTGTTTAAGTTCTAATTCTTTCTGTTTTGTCTCTTTATCATGTTCTATCTGCTGTTGTTTAACTGTCTTATCATGTTCTAACTGTTGTTGTTTAAGTTCTAATTCTTTCTGCTTAATCAGTTTATCATCTTCTAGCTGTTTCTGTTTTGTTCTCTCAGCTAGTTGAGCAATCTCTTTTTGATGCTGTCTTTCTTCTTCTCTTTGTTGTGCCCGTTCGTTTCTTTCAGCATCTTTTGCTTCTTTAAATTTCCTATCAGCATATTCTTCTAGTTCTTTACCTGTGTATTGCATTTCTTTGCCTGCTTTTACGAAGTCCGCTAGCGTAGCCATGTTGTTTAGTTATTGGCTAGCAGTGACATACAATGCCCTTTTTATTAATTATTTATCTTTGATATGTTATGTTTATTCACTAATGAGCACAAAGAATTGTACTCTTTGCCTGTGCTATGCAAAAGTTAATGCTGAAAAAAAAACAGAGCACAAAATTTACAATAGTGTCTCAAAAGCTGAAAAAGAGATGCACTATTAATCAAATTGCATGCCAAAATATGTAAGTGTACTCAGCTTTAACGTTCCCGAGGATCGGGGAACGGAACTCCGTCGACACAGGTAACCTTGATACTTTAGGGTGGAAACACGTTACGTAATTGGGACACCATAGTTGGCACACCGGCATCCGTACACAGCTGTTATTCACTCTTCGATATGTAGGGCGGCAGTGTTACGCCCAGAGGTGAACGATATAATTACCCTGACAACTAAGGACAATGACTTAGACAATAACAGAATCACGAACAACTAGAATATGTATCACGTAAATTAAATGTCGATGTCCTGTCTTCGTTCTATCAGTATTGCCTTACGTTACTATTCTAGTTAATTTATGTAAGTGTTGTGCAAGCAAGTGCCATCTGCTCGCCCGAAAGTAGTTCCATCGTGACGGTAAACAACGAGAAAATAGACCAAAAATATTAGTAATTGCTTTACATAAATATAAATAACCTAATAATGTTTAAATAAATAAATATATTCCTTTCGTAAATCAAATAAAGAAATAATAGCTGATATAACGTACCGATTCAGGCGAGCGCTGTTTAGCAACTTTGTAAACACTCGCTTGCTGTATGCTAATGAGCCCAGACGACTGTTTGTCAATCATCTGACGTCACAGCACAGCGCGATGAAAAATCGATATTGTTTGCTGGCTTCGTATCGCTCCGCCGTGAATCATTTTTGGTACTCATTTCTCAACAAAAAGGTAAATATATAAATAAATATGCGAAAACAAGAATATTAATACTTACAGCTTTGATGAATACATACTTTGACTAAATAAATATTTCATAAACACAATTAAACAGTTTAATACGTCACGATAGGCACATTTCTAGCTTGCAACATTTTTCTCGTCTGCACAAATCACCGTCACTACACAAATTAAATTCACTTCTGACACCACAATTACCCTGTCCTGTGGGTATTAGCTTGGCTCTTTCGTCCAAGCACCACTTCTTGACACCACAATTACCCTGGCCTGTCAACAACTCACTGACAGACATCATCGGGTACTTCTCTCACACCAATACAAGAATACTTGCAAGTCGTGTGGGAGGCAAAATACATAGTGCAATTTATTGCCATTGGCTCGCTACAGCAGTGAACAGTCGCTAATGAAACACATAACACTCTACCACAGAATTCTCTATCACAAATAGCTAACCACTATGCTACTTTCTATCTATGTAGTTACAACAAAACCCTAGCTCTATTCTAAACGAGGTGTACTCGACACGTCCTGTCTCCCGTCTCCCAATCCGTACTCCCGCGGGTACACACCACGCGGAGTCACCTTCACCTTGACGCGTGTTGCCTCACCTGGCACGCTTGATGGCAAACGTGTCATGTTGAGTGTCTACTCAACTTCTCCCGCTACCACGAGGCGTGATGCTTATCGTGGTTAGAGTGCTAACTCTCTGAACCACGCCTACGTGTCTCATGAGGGAATGGTTAGCCTAACCCTATTCCCTCATCTCCCCTGCCCTTGCCTCGGGCACAGTATCCCCTCATGGCCTCTTTAAGATTACCTGCTCTTCCTGGCTGAGGGGATGTGTTCAAGTCTTTGACAGCTAGGAATAATGTTGGTGAAAGAACTCCTCCTTGGGGGACACCTTGCTCCAGCAGCATCATTTTGCTTGTTTGTCCTTGTACTTTTGTCCTGGCAGTTCTGTTCTCAAGGTAGTGGCTGATCCATTTATACATTTTTCCACAAACATGCATGTTTTGCAGTTTTACTTTCAGTCCTTCCTTCCATACTTTATCAAATGCTTTTTCTAAATCTATCCAGACTGCTAGTGTGTGCTTTTTCTCTTGGAAGGCATCCTCTATTTCCTGAGCTATATAGGTTATTTGATCTTCAGTGGATCTGTATTTTCTGAATCCTGCTTGGTGTGGTGTTAAGAGTTTGTTTTCTTCCAGATGCCATGTTAGCCTGCCATTGATAATGCGTTCCATTAATTTTCCTACACAGCTAAGTAGACTGATAGGTCGATAGCCATTTGGTTCTTCCAGGTCTTTTCCTTTCTTTGGGACTGGTATTAGTATAGCTTCCTTCCATGCCTGTGGGACTATTCCTCTCTTCCAGCTGTTATTTAGGACTGCTAGTAGTTTCTTCTTTGCCTTGGTGCCTAGTCCTATTAGCATTTCATTTGTGATTCCATCCTTTCCTGGTGATTTCTTCTTTTTTAGGGTATTCATTGCCTGTTCCATTTCTTCCATTGTTAGATTTGCCATCATATATTCTGCTGCTGTCTCTGTATTTCTGTGATGTATCTGTTTGTCTTTGATTGCTTTCTTCTGTTCGGTTGTAATATCAATGTGGTTTGCATTTGCATAGTGTTCCATTAGTGCATTTGCAGCCTTTTTGCCTGTAAGCAAGGCATTTCCTTGTTTAATTGTTATTTGTTTGTTTCTAGGTCCTTCATTGTTCATGGCTTTCACTAGTTTCCATAGTTTGTTTCCATCCCTGTCAAAATTCAGGTTTTCTGTTTTTTCCCTCCAACAATCTCTTGTTGTTTGATTTACTGTTCTTTTATATTTTGCTGAGATGGCTTTGAGAGAGATGTTTGCTTCAATTGTTTGTTCTCTCTCTGCTGTCTTCCTGGCATCTTCAACTTTGTCCTCCAAACTTTGTAGTTCTTCAGTCCAGTATGGTTTGTAATTTTTCCTCGCTCCTCTTGGAATGGACTCAGTGGCTGCCTGTATTATCGCTCTGTTTAGACTTTCCACCATTTGCTTTATGTTGCCATATCGTGTATTTATGTTTTCACAATATTTGTCTGTTAGTATGGCAAATCTGTCCCAATCTGCTCGTTTGTAATTCCAGCGGGGCAAGGGCTTTTGCTCCTGTGGAACATACTCCATATTCATTTCAAGCTTGATTGGTCTGTGGTCACTACCTGCTTATTGGTCCAGCACATGGCGATCGATTTTGTGGAGGATGTCTCCTGTGCAGAAAGCTAAGTCTGGAGTAGAAGTGGTAAGCCATCTTCTGGAGTAGAAGCTCGGTGTGTCATCCGCTTTGTTGAGTAGATGGAGATTTGAGTCTATTTCCCAGTCCTCCAATTCATCTCCTCTTTTGTCAGTATCTGGGTATCCCCATCTTTCTGAACGGCTATTAAAGTCTCCGACAATAATGCAGTTTGTGTCAGTTATTTTCATGTTTGAGAGTGTAAGGTCCTTATCTGCTGGGCTATACAGATTGTAGATTCTTATTTTCACGTCCTTTATCATTATATCAACACCTATAATTTCCGTTTGGTTGTTAGAGATCACAGATACTTCGCTGCAAGGTATTGTATTTCGTGTAAGTATTAGAACTCCTCCTTTGTGTCCTTCGCGGTCGAAACGTGTGGCCTGATATCCTCTGACTGAGAATTTGTGATTGGCGTTGAGGTGTGTCTCTTGAATGCATGCCACATCTATTCTATCTTTATGAAGACGCTGTGTTAGGGAGTCTTTCTTCTTGTAAACTCCTTCGGCATTCCACTGTAGTATGTTGAGTGTCCGGGGTATTTGGTCAATAGCTCTTAACCTACTCCTCTGTGCCTTGACTCCACAGCACAGGGGAAGGTGACCACCAGTAGTCATGGGTGGACCCCCTCGAGGCAGGGGGCCCGGCACTATCACCGCCTGATGGGACTTCACGGGATTAGCACCATATCGATTAATTTTGATTTGTGACATCATGAATTAAGTTACGTTGCACTGCTTTGTCAAGCCTGTGGCTCAGTACATCCGATTTCGACAAGCATTTATTCGGGATGCTTTCCCTAGCCTTTGACTGTCCCCAGTCTACCTACAAGGCAGCAGGTTTGTGTGTCTCTTCGTCTGGTCCCTCTCCCTTGACCTGTCCGACATGGGTGGCCCTACCAGTAGCTGTGCTACCGTCGGCATAGCTCTTGGGGTCATTGGGACGCACAAGCCCCTCTACCTCGTCACGGTGGGCACACAGCAGAGGGGGTTTTTACGTTCAGTAGTTTGCCATTGCTAGCTTCGTGGCTTAGAGGTTAAGACTTTTCTCCGTAATCTCGTATACTCTCGTCGGTAACGTGATGGCGGTTCAAATCAGCAGTAGTTCGAATCGCATCGGTAACTTACCGAACTTAATGTGAGCCGGCCGCTCAGAAAGCAATGGCAAACTACTGAGCGTAATCTTGCCAAGAGATCAACATACAGCTGAAAGATGCTGGTGTTGACAGCTAAGTCCTGTAAAAAGGATCATACCAGCACGTTATAACACAACGGGACACGGTCTGCTGCACGAATCGGTCGCGGCTGAGTTTCGAACGCCTAGTACTCGGCTCACGAACTGCGTTCGCAAGTCTTTGCCCACAGAGACCGGCACACTGATATAACTACATGAAAAAAAAAAAAAAACTCTCTCTGTAGAAGAAGGAGGAGGAGGAGGAGGAGAGAAAGAAGAACAGGATCAAGAAGAAGAACAAGAACAAGAACAAGAAAAAGACCAAGAACAATAACAAGAAGAAATAGCAGGCCAGACATATAATAACTGTCAGCACAGACTGAGATATTTGTCCGAGGATACGCCGAGCGCCTAAACACCCTCTGGGATGTGATCACGGTGTGCCTTCTAAATTAACACCCGTCTTCCAAAGAAGAAGCAGAATTGACAAGAAGTCAGCTGAGTAAACGGTACACACAATCACGTCTGCGTCTCCGGATGTGGTATTTCAAGAATGTGTCGACCATTCTCAAGGTCTCTTTGCGATGACGTAGCAATGAATCTATACAAAAATCTGCCCGATTGTGTACTGCAAGAATGAACCAGCAATGCGAAGACCAACTGCGAACAAATAATGGAAATGGCTGAATTAGTCCAGGCTGGATGTGATATCTTCAGTAGGGTCTCTCGATGTCTCTGTTGGCTGAGTTTCATTAACACCAGAAGATCGACCAACATTACACAAAGACGATGAAACGGCTGGGGTATAAAGATGACAATAATAGGGACGAATAAAGGTATGGCAGATGAAACGTACAAGAATCTACGTCCACTTCGATCGCCCAGGCTAACGAGGTTGACTTTTGTGGGGAGAGTCGTCAGTTAGACACCAGACAAAGCAGCGGGGCTGACACGCAAGGTGTGTTCAATTAACGGGTGGCTTTGTTATTTCTGGGTAGAAGAAGGTGGGTAGCTGTGGCTCTGGTTGCCCCGTGTCATATGCGAGCTAGTTTATTGGTTTGGGGAAATGATCATTTTAATTGCACGTGGGTAATTATATAAGTGCCCCAGTCTCCTTGGATTACACCGCGGGAATCTTATCAAATTGTACGAACTCCTTTGCACAGGTGAGGATCCAACTATGTTCTATTTTTACCCGTTGGCTCGATTTTAACTAAGCATCTTTGCGTGTTGACTAGCTTTCCCTATTACCAGTGTCCCTCGCCATCAGGCTAACCCACACCTACTTCTGAGGGTCTTGTAATTCACGTCACCAAGTCAAATATATGTATGATAGTATCCACACACCGGCCATTTTGACTTAAACGTTGGCCTCTTGTTCACAAAGCAATGGCAAACTACTGAACTTAAAATTTCATGCAATATCAATCTGAGGGTGATCGCAAAGTCCAGTAAATAAAACGCAACATTACCATTATTAGAATAACTCAATCTATAAACGTTCTATTGTGGATAGCTTTCCTCATGTTAAAGTGTGTCCTTTACAGCATCTATTGGACCAGCGGTTTTCCCTTTCCTCCCGCCGAGGTACTTTTAAGGTGCGAAACATCCACGCGGGATTCTCTGTTTTGTCTGATGAAAGTTATTTCCATGTTCTTTTTTCAGGACGTTGCAGTCAACCCCCAGCATGTATTGGCTGTAATTTACCAGGCAATTTTTACGTTCGGTAGTTTGCCATTAGCCGGTCTCCCTGGTCTAGAGGTTACACGACTTTCTCCGTAATCCCGTACACTCTCGTGAGTAACGTGACGTGCGCGAGAATCGGTAGCGGTTCTCTCCACGTCGGTAACTTGCGGGGTATGTGAGCCGGTCGCTCAGAAAGCAATGACAAACTACTGAGCGTAATCTTGCCAAGAAATCAACAATCAGCTGAAAGATGCTGATATTGACAGCTATATCCTGTACTGTAAAGGATATGCGAACAAACAAACAAAAAAAAACACATTTGCCATTGCTTTCTGAAGGGCCGACACTGTGTCTCCTTCTCGCTCTAATCAAATTCACACCGGGACGTTGGTATAAGGGTTGAGAACGCTTTATACGATTCCCCGGAATTCCGAGTCGAGAGTTCAAAATAAACTGCTTGGGATTCGGAAGCAGACGGGTTTGCGTTGATTTCTATAGTATGAGCTGTCGGTCGTTAAGAAAGCAATGGCTAACAACCGAATGTACAACAATTTGCCTAGAAAATAACAGCCAATAAATTCATCCCGGGGTTGATTACGACGTCATGTAAAGGACATGCAACAAACGTGAAATGAATTTAGGATTTCCCATCAACTTCTTGACGAACTTTCTACTTTCCTGTTTCTCTCCGCCCACGGCAGCCGAGGTAGAGTAGTCACGTGACACTCTTCTGTCGGCTCAGTGGTCATAGGTTTAACCCTTATCCTGGCGAAAACTTCTACAAACGACCTGGGCACAAGTAAATATCTTCGGAAGTAAAGTCCGGCTGGATACTGACCACATCACACACCCAGTGCCCATTGGTCTATACCAGTGGTTCTCAACCTTTTTTGGCCCATGCACCCCTTCACCATATGTTCAGAATGTCATTCCCTCCCTTTCGTATTTCTTCACTATAAATTTCCCCCCCCCCCCCCCGCCCCTACATCGTATAAATAAAAATGGAAGCTAAATTTAATAACACATACTATAACAAGTCTAGACGTCTACATAAAACGTGATTTACCGAGCTACTTACGTTATAAAACGAATTTCAGAAGGGCGAGTAGTACAGAATCGTAAAGTATGGAGGGAAAAACTATATCAAGTAATCGGTTCTTGTGTTAACGCGATCTTGAAATAATCTTAAATTCCCCCCCCCCCCCCCCCCCCCCCCTAAAACTAAAATTCCCAAATCCTCAACGGTTGACAATCACTGGTCTTTATAAAACGAATTTAGCACCCTATGCCACAATACGCCTTAACACGTTAAAAAGGCTACTTTACTTACTAACTTACCATGGTATTGATGGTATTTTCTCCGGAAAACACATGTCCACCTTTATCAGATGTGTTTCGTGTGTGGGTGCATTTAGCATTTATTTACAACTGGCAAATTTGTTTACAGAAGTGCAAGAGGAAGTCAATGAGATAATTACCTGAATGGCTTGACCACGTGGTATTACTAGGACAACGACACTGACCTGATCCAAGGCGCTGATGATTGTATAAGTTGACCAGTTGGTCTGAAATGTTGATTTCTCGTTCTTGACTTTGGGACGTGAATTACAAGTACCTCAGAAGTCGGAGTAATTTCGTATGATGGCTAGGGACACTTGTAATAGAGAAAGCTAATCCACACACACTGGGCTAATAATAGCACGTGTATGAACTACGCTTGAGCTCAAAGCGAGTATCTCCAGCTGCCTATTCTTTTCTTTAAAAAGTTGGAAGTGCTATACCTTCTTAGAGGCCAACATGAAATAAGAGATGCTGGCTTGAGCTAAAATAAACATTGATCCTTGACAGCTGACCGCTCTATAGCCGGGAAGCCCCCTGGGTGGAGATAAGCAGGGTGAAGATCTCTTAAGATTATCTAAACTTGTAGCTGCTGGACAGCCCCCTGGTCGCACAGGTGGTGGGTATGATTAAATCTGACCAGAAACTCGTTTGTGGCTTCCCCTTGACCTAGAAAATCTGAACAGAACAGCGCTGTAACACGCTGTTTGTATGGTTTGTTATTGTCGCTGCTGTTTTCAATGCTGCTGGACCTAATGGTTTCGTTTGCGTGATTTATATGTTACGGTCGCATTTGGCGTTTTGGAATGTCTTCATAAATTAAAAAAAATGAAGAAGTAATACATTTGAATAACGAAGACACAAACAATAGAATGCACGATTTATTGCCTGGCATATTTCGCTGCATATTGACATGTATTTACTGCAGAAACCACACATCGTAAACCAAAGCAATAAGATAAATCCTTCAAGCTGAAATATACAACATATATTCCCACAGTGATAGGAATTGTCTACCACGATATTTACTCTTTCATGACTTGGGGACGTAAATTACAAGTACCCCTGAACTCAGAGTGGGTTCGCCTGACGGCGCGGGACACTGATAATAGGGAAAGCTAATCCACACGCACACATCAGTCTAGTGCGCTCGAAGTTGCAGCACATGTATGGACTACGCTTGAGTTCAAAGCCAGTGTTATATTTTTAAAAAATATTGATTTTGAAATGCAAACAAAAAAACCAACAACCAGGCCCACGTGAGCGGTGAGGACAAACTTGCGCAGCATGTTCTCCGGGAATTCCCCCAGTACAGCCAGATAAGAAGGGAAAGTTGGCCCAGTGAAACGGCATATATTCACAACTGTGTGGAACAACAGCGGAGCTCCATACAAGTGTTGGCCAACTCTTTAGAACTCGTCTGTAAGCGTGAAAGAGCGACTGCTAAAAGAAAAAAAAATGCTAGAAGAATAAGAAGACGAAGAAGAAGAAGAAGAAGAAGTAGAAGGAGGAGGAGGAGGAGATGAGGAGGAGGAGGCGGAAGAGGAGGTGGCGGAGGAGGAGAAGGATTTAAAACGAGTTTAAAAGGCAAGATTAATAAAAGGCAAGACTTAATTGCACCAAGGTTTATCACATAAGGCTCGGTCTCTTCGTCGCACAGATAACGAACTCCGCAGCTCCAGCGATGACCCCCGGAAGTCTCCGAGAAAATTGCACCCGTGAAACGAATGACAGAGTACAAAATCGAACCCACGACTTTCGGATAACGAGGCAGGTGTTTTAACCTCGTATCCACCAAGTCCTATGAATTTTAGAAATATGAAGTATTAACCACACTGCAGTCTGGAGTTGTGACGAGATGTAGTCGCCTGACTCAGTCTACACAGCAAGTGACTAAGAAGTGTACAGCTGTGACAATGAAATGCAATTTAATAGCTGCAAACTACTTACAATTTTATGGACAAGTAAGCGCAACAGGAGAAAGCCGCTTGGGAATTATGACCCAGGAGTCATACTCCCACAGAAGTCTTTCATGCACATCTAATGGAATAGTCACTGATCTGTTCTAATCAGCCATGGCACCCACAAAACCCATTTCTCGGCACCCACAAAGCAAGAATAGCACATTACATCGAAGTCCAGGTTAAACATTGACCTGACATACAGATCTGAACAAGCACAAACAGACTTCTGGACACAAGCAGACTTCTGTCACAAACAGACTTCTGGCATAAACAGACACATCACGTGACTGATACTGTTAGAAATCCAATGAACCATGTCGTGTCTTAGATTCGCGCGCTTTTGTCACTACGTCTGCAAATGGTGCACATTAAGCTAAGTCTTTTCAACCGCGGAATCACCAGGTTAAGCTTAGTATACTCTGGAGTCCACTTTGCTCGGGCGAAAAATGGCGAACCGTTTAACGGTCTATCTTTCCACTAATTGCAATTCCATCAACAACGTTACGTATTGAACGCGAGTACAAACCCGTAACTGTCCTAATGGCAGCTGAAATGCAACGAGCGAACTGGCGAGTGTAGCTAAACAAGTGTGGTTCTACCTCTCCAATCACCCGCAAGTCCTCACAACCTTTCTACTCCGAAAAGACGATTCAGAAAGACAAGAGAAATATTTTTTGCTGTATTGAAGCGTTTCATTGGAACTGCCACACTAGGTCTGTGTTTAAATACGACGTTAATTCCCAAAGAAAGAACGGCTATTCACCTGGGAGATGAAACAACAACGGATCTTATTGTTCCATTTTGTTTGCTTCCCGGACCATCATGCCAGCTCAGCGGGCAGGCCTATTGTTCTAGTTAGTGTAGCAGCATTTGTTGCAGACTGGATTCTGAAGACCGTGAAATGGCCTACCGTAGGTTGTGCATTCGTCCCATCTTATGTTTTAACTACCGGATACCGGGTCGGTAACGCTTTCTAATTGTGTCATCCCGATCTGGGTATCAAGGTTTTCACTGGCGCATTTGAACACCCGGAATCTTCCGCACGAGGTTGCTAACGACGGCAGCCACGCTGAACTGCTAGATGGCGGGTCTTTTGTCTTCATCCAGTTGTCTTCATTTGTGTCTGTCTTTGTTTGTTGATCTGCTATGGAAATGTATCATGGATCGGTGTATTCAGGTAAAAGGGTACAGAAAAGAATCGATAATTAAGTTCACGGTGTCTCTGTCTTTTTGTTCTCCGTTTTCTCTCCTTTCTTTGTTTTGTATCTGTTTTGCTTCTTATTTCTCACGTTCGTGTGTTATTTCTTGCTTCCTTCTGTTGCATGGCTGCCTTCCTCAAGTTTGTTCGTCATTCCGCTCTTTCTTTCTTTCTTTCTTTCTTTCTTTCTGTCTTTCTGTCTTTCTTTCTTTCTTTCTTTCTTTCTTTCCTTCCTTCCTTCCTTCCCTTCCTTCCTGTCCGTCCGTCCGTCCGTCCGTCCGTCCGTCCGTCCGTCCGTCTGTCTGTCTCTCTGTCTGTCTGTCTGTCTGTCTGTCTGTCTGTCTGTCTGTCTGTCTGTCTGTCTCTCTGTCTGTCTGTCTGTCTGTCTGTCTGTCTGTCTGTCTGTCTGTCTGTCTTTCTGTCTTTTATATTTCCCTTAAAATGTATCATATTGTAGATATTTAAGCCTAGTGTTCTTGCATTTGACCTACCTACCTACCTACCTACCTACCTACCCACCAACCCACCTAACTCACCCACGTATCTATCCACCTACCTATCTACCTATACACCCACGTACCTATCCAGCCCCATACCTACCTACCTACCTACCTACCCACTCACCTACCTACCCACCCACCTACCTACCTCAACAAAAACACATCTAACTAATGAATTACTTACCTACTTTCTTTACCTACTTACCTACCTATCTACCCACCACCCACCTACTTACCCACCTATCTACCCCCACCCACCCATCTACCCACTCACCTACACACCACCCACCCACCTCAACACCCACCCACCTAACTAACTACCTACCTACTGACCCACCTACCTACCTACCTACTGTGGTCTAAGGGTTAGTGAAAGCTGTTTCACAAAATCCTCATCAAACCGGGTGGATGATACGAAATAAGCCGTAGTCTTTGCGTCGATTTAAGTGGTATGGGCATCGACCGTTTAGAAAGCTATTGTAAACTAGTGAAAGTAAAACTTCCGTTTAAATCACAAACAGCAAATTAATGCTGGGGTTGATTCGAGCAGTGGTTCTCAACCGGTGGGGAATTTCCCCCCTCCCTCCCCAGGGGGGGGGGGGATTTCGGGGTTTCCAGGGGGCGACGGGGGGGGGGGAGAGAATGAAGATTATTTCAAGATCGTGTTAATACAAGAACCGATTACTTGATCTTGTTTTTCCCTTCATAATTTACGGTTCTGTACGTCTCACCCTTCTAAAATTCATTTTATAAAGTAAGTAGACCCACAAATCACGTTTTATGTGGACGTCTAGACTTGTTTTAGTATGTGCTTCCATTATTACGTATACTGTGTAGGGGTGGGAGGGGGATTTTTAGGTAGGAAATACGAAAGGGGGGGGGGATGACGTTCTGAAAATATGGTGAAGGGGGGCACGGGCTAAATTTTTAGGTAGGAAATACGATTAGGGTGGGGGGGGGGGGGACGTTCTGAAAATATGGTGAAGGGGGGCACGGGCCAAAAATGATTGAGAACCACTGGATTACAGTGTCCCAAAGAACATGAAACTTTAAAAAAAAAACCAGCTACTACCTGCCTATATGCTTGCCTCCATGCATGCAAATAGACAGACAGTCAGACAAACAGACATGCAGACAGATAGGGATGTCCCTTAAAGCGAAGTTCTTCACGCAGTAAAGAACCCGCAAAATTTCTGACGGAAGCTTGTTACTCTACCATCCGACCCTCTAATTCTCACTCCCCAGAAAGTGCAACGGGCCCCTCACCAAGCTTGCTGTCAATGCAGTCATGAGCTGGTAATTAATACGACAACAGCAGCCCGGCAAAGAATAGCGGATATCTGGGGTGAAAAACGGGTACTGGGATGACAAACAAGAAACAAGGGAACACCTAACCAAACATCTAACTCTATTAAAACTCTGTACCACATTTGCACAGCTCTCACCCCAGGCCACAAGCGACCCGGACCATTTTTAAATGCCTATTAAACCGGTGTAAACACAACTTTATCTCCCCCAGTTAAATTTACCGCTTTTCTATCCATAATCTGGACCGTATGTCGTGATCTCAGAAGATGACACCTGCAAATAATATTTGTCATTAGGGCCCTACAAGGGAAGGCTACCAATCGAGTTCACATTTTAAAATGTGGTGTATGAATGCCATAAAAGACGAGACGGGAACGAGGTCAGAATGAGGCTTAAAGTGTGTGATTTACACCGTATCGGCACCTTTTGGTAGACTCGATTACATACAATTTCAGGTCTCGATTACTTTCTGATATCTTTCGTGTTGTCTTTGTAACTAGACCAGGTGACTTTATTGAAAGACAGGTAAAGCGATCTTAAGGCAGATGGTACCGTATGGGTGTCATCGGGTTTTAAGGGTTACACCTTGTAAAGGTGGTATCATTAGGTTCAACCCCGACACCGATATTAAATTGGTCTTCTTCTTCTTCTTCTTCTTCTTCTTCTTCTACTTCTTCTTCTTCTTCTTCTTCTTCTTCTTCTTCTTCTTCTTCTTCTTCTTCTTCTTCTTCTTCTTCTTCTGCATTCATCCGGAGTTTTTTTCTTTCCCGCACGCGATTGCGTTATGCCTGTTTACAGCAGAGCTGCGTTCTTACGCCGTTAGGCCGACACATCCGACTTCTGCGGACATTTGTTGACCGGGTTAACCTTCCCGGGAAATTGGACTTAAACGTTGACTTCTTGTTCAGAAAGCAACGGCAAACAGCTGAACGCACAATTGCTTAGAAAATCAACTTGACACGCAACATAATTTTTTTTTTTTACACCTGTCCAACACTCCGTGATATTTTAGTGACAATAAACTAAACTGAGGAGCGTTTGGTCGATAGAACTCCTGGCTCTAATTCGGGAGACCCGGGTTCAAATCCTCGGTACGGCGACGGATTTTCTTCTGTCGGGAAAAAAAAAAAGAAAACCCTAACCTGCACAGTTCGTGACGACTGCACTAGCCAGGCGGCCTTAATTCCTCAGGTTCAAGACCCCACCGTCCTACACCGCAAGATGCTATAGGCAATAATAACAGTTTTTACATATCTAACAACCCACACGTAGAGGCCAAGAATCACACAAACGGACACACAATAGGTGTAATTCCACTTTGAGGGCATTTGATCTGTTAATTTCCATAAGTCCAGTAGGGGAAAAAAACAACCTACCACTTCCTTTCTAGAAGTATGCAATCATCAAAGGCTGCTTTCTTTTCAAATTATGTTTTAGAACCAGGTTTATCTCTTCAGAAAGTGATACCCCAAGTGATATTTCAATACATCAAACGCGCCTGCGTCGTATCAGTGATGCGACACGAGTGGGGAAGTGCGGAGCAGCCGAATAATTTGGACGCAGATGGGAGATCAAAGATTTGAAACAGAGGACACGGCTGGGCAGACTGTACGGGAGGAGGTTGAGGAAGATGAAGGCAAGTGACGCCATGTAAACCTGTGCCCTGGTCACTATAATTTGGGGGGAAAACCCTGATATGACCTACTTGTCACAGTTGGTTTTTTAATTGAGGGATGGTAATGGTCGGAGCGGCTGGATAGTTTTGTTTTTAGAGGATATCAGTCCTAACGTTGTGTTACCAAATCCAGACATGAACATTCCTAGAAATACACAAGTGTTAAATCAAATAAAATAAGATGAGATGCAAAAGAAACAGTGCTAGAAAAACAAAAAGAGAAAGAGAAACAATTAAACCACATGTAACGAGAATTCAAGATTGGCGAATCAGCCATGTGTACATGAGGCAGACTTCAATACTACACCACTACTGCACCAACTCCTCTTCCATTTTATTTTCGTAGTATGACTTATCCATCTCTAGTGCACGAGTGGCTAGTCTCACACCAACTCTTCTTGGTCGCCTCTTACGGCACGCTTGGTGTGCTCTGGGATTGCTATTTGCGTTTGCTATGAGTCCCGGTAAGACTCGAGTGACGTTTGTTTTCATCATTACCATCATCATGTGCGGTAACGATAAACGCAGACGGCCATAGTTCGCCATTTCACAACATCATCACCGGTCTTGGATCTGGGCTGTGTGCTCCTCTCGATTATGTTAGATGACCAAGCCATCCAGATATTTATCTCAATGTCTTCGCTTTGCTCTTTTCCTCTTCAATTTTGCCAGTGGTCACTAAGTTCTCCAGTTTATTTCTTCTCGTAACGTGCCCCAAACTCTTAACTGTCTTCGGCCAATTTATTTAATCAGTTTACGGTTTTCATTCCTTTCTTGTTGGAATTTCTCATTCGTTTTTGTCTGTCCGTGGTTTTCTTTACACTTTACACGTCGTAGTCTTTACACTTCATTTTCGGTCTAGCGAAGTTGTTACAACCATACACACGGTATTCATCCCACACGTCTCAAATCCATAGTAAGGAAACAGATTCGATTCGATTTCACCATTATCCCTACCCCGTTCAACCTCAAGTAGAAGTTATAGTAGGGTCCATCACCGGCTCAGAATGATAGTCCTGTGACTAGTCAGCCACAAAAGCAGCTGTCCGTGGTTTACCCTCACAGTCCTATTAATCCAAAGGTGATTGTTGTCCACATGGGGTAATTGACGACCAGTGATAAGGAAACAGATGAGTTATATATATATATATATATATATATATATATATATATATATATATATATATATGTATATATATATGTGTGTGTGTGTAGCTGTTTCGGTGTCTGTTTGTAGTTTGTGTGCTGACGAAGGCTTTGGCAGCAACGTCCATTTTGTTACTTGTGTGTAACATCTTGTGTGTGTCATCTTGTTGTGTGTCATCTTCTAGTAACACTTACCAATTATGCTTGTGGGTTTTTTGATAATGCATTCATTGTATTCATGACATGGCTTATACAACTCAGACTTAATGCATCCGACGGTGTCAATCATGCACAGCCGGCACTGATCTCAAACAGATGGTCGGGAGTGCCGATTGGCCTACACACTTATCGGGCTAGTACCATTTACCATTTAAGGCGCGATAAAATGTTCTCCGAGATTGCTTGACTTAATCCCTTTCCCTAACTGTCTTTAATCTGCCAACCATCACTGAAAACAAAACGTCTCTATTGCCAATCCCTTCATGAAAAAAATCAGATCACAAGATTGGCGTCTCACGAACCAGCGGATAGACTTATGCCACCTGAATTGAATCCAACACATTACGTACATCTGGGGGGAGATCTCAACAGCCATATTTAAAAACAGTAGTCACTTCTCCCCTAGAGCATGTGCTATTTGCTAAAACACCTGTTCTGATCCGAGTTTGACGGTTTCTTTTGAAGGATTCCCAGTATTGATTGATACGGGCTAGAGAAGACATTGGCAGTGGGGCCCAAATAAAATCGTTCAGGCTGCACATTAAGGTACTTGGAAGAATGGGCAACAAAAGCTTGATCATCTGAGCTTCCTTAAGTAGTATAAGACGGGGACACAAAAATGCGGCGCAACCAGGGGGTACTTCTTTCCAAGTGGGAGGTCACAGGTTGAAGTTGGGTGTAGAATTAAAGCCTCGGAAGGCGGTGAAGGTAGATCGGTATGCGGGTAAAGTGAAAGCTCGGGGAGCAGATAGCATCTCGACATTGTTGGCCCGTGTTTGTCTGTGCTTGGAAATGTGAACACTTTGTGACAACTGGTAAACAAACTTAATGGGGAAAGAGGAAGGGAGAAGACAAAGAGATGAATACGTTGGCGGATTAGCCACATGGCATAATGGGGACCAGAATACAGACCTGGTCCGACACCCAGGTGATGGTGAGATGGTGGGAGATGGTGAATCATGGCCGTTGACGCTGCTCGGCATGACACAAGATGATTTGTGTTTGTGTGAATATTTCTGGAAGTCTTCGTGGCGGTGTGGCAGCGAAATGATATACAGCGATGGATTGTTGTTTTGCGCTCGCTCGCTTTGAACTCAAGCGTAGTCCATACACACTACTTCTAACAATGCCGGATTGAATTTTGCGTGTCGATTAGCTTTACCTATTAACAGTGTCCCTCGCCATGAGGCGAATCCGCTCAGACTTCAGAAGTACTTGTATTTCAAATGTCGCTTAAAAGTCGACCGGGCCGACTTCATTGCACATTGCATATTATCCCATATGGCTCGGTCTCTTTCCGCAGCGCAGAAAGCGTCGCACGTCGCACAAAGCACGAACTCCGTAGCTCTAGCGATGACCCACAGGAGTCTTCAAAATATTTCGCTCGTGAACCGAAGGACGCGGCCCGGAATCAAACCCACAACCTTCGGAGCCGGAGTCAAGCAGCTTGACCACTTCCCCACGGAGACTCAAAATTTACTTTGGCCAGTATGGGGACCGAATCCACGACATTCGCGTTATTAATATTAGTACGACGCTCTAACCAACCGTGCTAACCGGCCTATTGTAGTTTGTAACCGGTACTTGTATTTTACGTCCCCAAGTCAAGGACGAGAGGTCAACATTTTAGTCGAGCTGTCCGGTGTAGAGGTTGAACCCTTTACTTCGGCAACAGCACACCGGATGTTTTAGAACACGCTTTCTTATCCTTTCGGCCATACTGACCTACACAGCGATAGATGACGTGGGATATTTTCGCCAGGACACTCATGCCCTCCGGCCTGGTGGTTACATGTGAGATTTCGCATCGATACATATTAAGACAAGTAACTTTGTCCCCCAGATCAACCCCAGCATAAAATGTGTACCAAGAAAGGTATTGGAAAGAGAAGGCGGCCGGCGAGATATTGACCAACCACTTCCCCTACAGCAGTGGTTCTCAACCTTTTTGGCCCATGCACCCTTCTACCATATGTTCAGAATGTCACCCCCCCCCCCCCATTTCGTATTTCCTCCCTGTAAACCCCCCTCCTACCAGTCCCTACACAGTATACGTAAAAATGGAAGCTAAATTTAATAACACATACTAGAACAAGCCTAGACGTCTACATAAAACGTGATTTGAGGGTCTTCTTACGTTATTTTCAGAAGGGCGAGAAGTACTGCACCGTAAAGTATGGAGGGAAAAACATTATCAAGTAATCGGTTCTTGTATTAAGGCGATCTTGAAATAATCTTAATTTCCCCCCCCCCCCCCGAAACTCTAAAATCCCCCCGGAGGGGGGCTGGGGGGGGGGGCGGGAATTCCCCACCAGTTGAAAACCACTGCACTAGAGTGCCATTACGGATAGAGGAACGAAGATAGAAGTCTACAGACAGACAGACAGACAGACAGACAGACAGACAAACATAACTGAGACATACAGACTGATACACAGGTAGATAAACAACATATAGGCAGACATACAGCCATCCAGTCGGCCTGCCAGGTAGTTACACGAACGCCGACGTACAAGTACATACCTAAGTAAATAGGTAAATCAACAGGTGGATAGATAAGTAGACGAAACACCGGTATTACAGCACCAATGAAAGTGACAAGATACCTATAAAGATGCATGTAAACCCACAATGAAAACCCACAAAACATCCATCAAGTCAGAGGCGTAACCCTAATAACGCCATTAACATTTACGTAAAACGGAATTTACTATTGCGTGCAACATTTTCATGTAAAAAAACATGAAATTACGTGCCAGAAATTCACCAGTTAGGGCTCTATGTTTGAAAACGGAAACGTCCAAAACAAACAGAAGGTCTAAACCACACGCAACTTTGCCGCAAATTCGACATTTACCATTATTCGACACGCATGGTTTCGTCAGTCATAAAAGCACCAAAAGAACAGTTCAGAATTTCTTTACTCAAAAAAGTTAGACGCGTTTTGAAATTTCAAAGCCGTTATCTGTATGAGAGATTTACGACTTCTGGGGGTATTAATTTTTTTTACTGCATCAATTCTGCAAGATAATACCAGTCAGATGGCGTCGACTGCATCATCTTTAGTCAAAAATGAGGACAATTTTTCTTAAAATTTATCTTCTAAAGAAAAAGTCACCTGTTTTGAAGTTTCAATGGCTGGGGACCTTCGTGAGTGTCATGTGTTTAAATATAGAATCGGGGATTTCCAGATTGTAATCAAATTGTTTGGTGTCAAATTAGTGGTAGTCTTTGAGAATGTGGAGTTTAATCTTGACATATCTGGCTTGGTGGAAGAAGTGGAAGATGCGATCAGCCTGCAGCGGGAGATCGTTTAGCAGGGTCATCTTTCTTACGGCTGTCTGATCGTGGGGATATATAGCTGCCTTAATCTTCTTGTCTAACTGTGCCATCCTCGCAGTCTTCGGCACTTTTGTGCTTTTCAACCCTTTTATATGTGAATTTATTACCGCGGGGAAAACAAAAGTGCACGTTATTCTCTGGGGCGTATGCGATATAATTTTACATATACTTGGTAAAGGAATTAGCAGATTCGTCGACAAGCTCATTTTATTAGCGATTTTCTTATTGTTAGTTAGTCGCTGCAAAGGGTCGCCCCATTATCCTCCGTTCCTGTGCCAGTGAATAGCAGTTTTCTTTTATCCTGAGGAAAAGCCTGGGAGTCGATTTACGAAGCTGGGTGGACCCTAAAGATAGATGTCGTATGGGAACGATACACATATTAACTAGAGAGATTGGAATCAGACTGCTGTACCAGCTTGTCCGTGCATTGCCCGGGAAGTCTTTCCGGTGATTTTCTCAAAGGCATTCTAGATAGATGTACACCCATGTGGAATCTAAGTTTGGAATCACGACCACATCCTTGAAAACTGTCAGACTTATAGCGACTTGAAGATGATGAACACATGACAGTCAAACTTACGGAGACCACAGAGTCGTGAGCATATCATTCAAGATTGCCATGTTTACGGAGAGCCGAGAATTATGAACACATCCTTCAGTATTGTTACCATACAGAGATCATAGCATCATGAACATATCCTTTGGGACTGTCAACATACAGAGATCAAAGAATCATAAACTCATCCTTCAGGACTATCAACTTACAGTGACCAGAGAATCATTAACACATCCTTTGGGACTGTCAGCATGTAGAGATCATATAATCATGAACACACCCTTAGGGACTATGAACATACAGAGATCATAGAATCATGAACATATTCTTTGGGACTGTCAACATACAGAGATCAGAGAATCATGAATACATCCTTCAGTACTGCCAGCATATAGAGATCAGAGAATCATGAGCACATCCTTCAGTACTGCCAACATAAAGAGACCAAAGAATCATGAACATATCCTTCAGTATGCCAGCATACAGAGACCATAGCATCATGAACACATCCTTCAGTATGCCAGCATACAGAGACCATAGCATCATGAACACATCCTTCAGTATGCCAGCATACAGAGACCATAGCATCATGAACACATCCTTCAGTACTGCCAGCATATAGAGACCAAAGAATCATGAACACATCCTTCAGTACTGCCAGCATACAGAGACCAGAGCATCATGAACACATCCTTCAGTACTGCCAACATATAGAGACCAGAGAATCATGAACATATCCACCGGGACTGCCAACATGTAGTTGATCAATCGTTTTTTCATTACCTCTAACTCGTTCAACCTCATAAGAGAAGTTATAATTAGGGCCCATAAAAGCCTCCGGTTAATAATCCTTGAAGGGATAAGCCACATTTCGGATATTAATTTGATGGGATTTATTGTCCATATGAGGTACTGGCTCTTTATTTAGTTATCAGATTCCCCCAAAGTAGCCTTACAGATGGTTGCAATCTCGGTGAACACAGGGTGACTAAGACGAAGCCATAATAAATAGATGTATGATGCTTTAGAAAAATGACACCACTGTATGTAATGTGTTTGCGCTCCTCCAGCTTCCAAAGTGTACATAGGAGGCCACGCCCTTAGCGTGGGAACTGCCTCGATGACTATTTAAATTATGAAAAAATCAATCAGACATACAACGTATATAAATTTATTTCATGTTTTTTAATTAACATAGGTCAGTATTATATAACTGTATGTCATCTCCCTTATTACATAAATATCAAAAACCGATAAGTTAGTACTAGTTATATCCGCACATTATCTCCCTTATTTCGTGCTCATCAAAGACCGATAAGCCTGTACTGTATATCCGCACGTTATCTCCCTTATTATACACACATCAAAGACCGATAAAGAAGTACAATATATCCACATAGTATCCCCCTTATTACGTACACATCAAAGACATATCAGTCATTACTATGTACATCCGAAAATTATCTTTCTTATTGCGCAAATATCAAAGACCGATAAATCAATAATATTCACCTGCATGTTATCTCCCTTATTACACAAATGTTAAATACCGATAAGTCAGTTATGTACCTGCGAATTATCTCCCTTATTACGTAAATATCAAAGACCAGTATCGGGAGTTCGATCCCGGCTCTAGTCGGGGAGAATCACTACTGACGAGCTCAAACGAAAGCGAAACTCGAGTCTAGTGCTTCCAATCCGACGTGGATACGGCTCAAAGGTTCGTACTGGAATAATCAAAGACCAATAATTTTCTATTACTCATTAACAAACATCAATAATCTGACTGTGTTATTTCCCTTCACAATTAAGAATTAATACAGAAATAACTAGCGAGCTGCGGTGGCGTAGTGGCTAGACACATACTGGTGGTTGTGGGTTCGATCCGCGGCTGGGAAGATTCGCATTTAAAAATACTTTTACCTGGCTTCCAGGTAGACCCAACCTAAAATAGGTACCCAGAAAGTTTTGGGAAGCAAAAGCGACCGGTATGTCACTGACCACACCACCAACCGACTGCCGACTGTACAGGGTGTATTTTTAATGATTGTGCAGTGTTTGAAAATATTGCCGGTCCAAGTTTTATATTTACCTATTATGTTTAATGAACCTTACATAGGGTGTATTTTTAATGACTGTGCAGTGTTTGAAAACATTGCCGGTCCAAGTTTTGTATTTACCTATTATGTTGCATGAACGTTACAGAGGGTGAATACAAAACTTGGAACAGCAATATTTTCAAACACTGTACAGTCATTTAAAAAAACACCCTAAAGATAAAAATGTTTGGGTATAGAACCTTAAGAATTTACACCAGACGTCGTCACTGCTAATCATAAATGCACTACCTCGTCATTATCCAGTACCTTGCCGGCTGGCGTGGGCGATTATGCCTCTCCACAAAATGCGATCTCCGACGGCATAGATCAGTTCGTGTGTTGACTCCCTTCAGTGCCATGACACAAGACGGTCAAGAGTTTTCTCCCGCTGTCTTCCTCTATCTCTCTTTCCACAAATCTTTCCGGTTGTCACAACATGTTCCAGTGTTTGTCTTCTTATAATTTGACCAAATAATGTTGACTGCTTTCTTCTGATAATTGTGGTAAGTTATCTTTGCGACATTGACTCCCTCAAAATGTCAAGATTGCTCTCCAGTTAATTTTCAGCATTCTTCAAAAAAAAACCACTTCTCCAAGGCTACTTGGTATATTTTCACCTGAAAGAAGAAAGAAAGACAGAAAGAAAGAAAGAAAGATAGAAAGAAAGAAAGAAAGAAGGAAAGAAAGAAAGAAAGAAAGAGACAAAGAAAGACGCACATTCACAATAAAGAAAGAAAGAATGACAGAAAGAAAGACAGAAAGACAGAAAGAAAGAAAGAAAGAAAGAAAGAAAGAAAGAAAGAAAATAAATAAATAAATCCCACATGAAAGAAGTATATAAAATGGACTCTTTTCTGTCCACTGTCAGATATACCAAAAAAGCACACACGGCACTTAATTTCACCCCATTTCATCTCAGGCTAAATGCTGAATATGAAAAGCACAATGACAATGAAACAACTTGAAACGCTAACAAACAGCACGGACAGCAAGAAGAAAAACCACAAACTATTTTGATGACCGGTCGCCGCTTGCTTCTGAGGGCACAAGTTCAAATGCTCGTGGTTGCTTCAGTAAGCGGTACATAATTTAGGGGGGCCAAACACAAAGTTTACACCGTGTATTAAAGTGATATTACAGGACAGGCAAAAGTCTCCACAGAACGTTTTCTAAATGACCCTAAATAATACAGAAGTATGACCTTCTTTGTATACGAGGTCAGCCAGACAATGCGACATGCTAGAGTAAACCATGCTGCTTCGAATGGGAACGTCCGGGCGGAATCGCATGCCTGACATGTATTAAAATCCAAAGGAGAATTCGAATGAACAAAAGCCGAAAAGGTGTAATCGAATTAAGTTGAAAGTCGCCACGGATTGACGAAGAAAAGGGGGAGTTCCATATTTATCAAAGTGTACCGAGAAATATTAATAAATATGGATGACAATGCTAAACAAAAGTACAAAGACTAGAGGAGACAAGAGGCAATAAAAAGAATACAGCATTTTCGGATGTTGTATTAGAAACCAGAAGACATAGAGGCAAGCCTCATTTTAAGACGTTTCACTCTTCCGTTGCTTTTCATTTACGATCCAGGGGCATAGCTTCACTACCTAGGGACTCTTTGGTCACTTTTTAAAATGTCGAGTTACCACAGGGACATCCTTGTTACTACTGAAGATGTTGCTGCTGTTGCCACTGTCACGAGCACTACATCACAACAACAGCAGCAGCAGCAACAACAACAACAACAGCAGCAGCAGTAGCAGCAGCACCACCACCACCACCACCACCAACAACAACAACATCAATAACAACAATAATAACAACAACAGTAACACCAACAGCAGCAGCAGCAACAACAACAACTACTACTATTACTACTACTACTACTACTACTACACTACTACTACTACTACTACTACTACTACTACTACTACTACTACTACTACTACTACTACTACTACTACTACTGCTGCTGCTGCTACTATTACTACTGCTATTGCTACTACTACTACTACTACTACTACTACTACTACTACTACTACTATGACTACAACAACAACAAAACAACAACAACAACAACAACAACAACTACTACTACTACTACTAATACTACTACTACTACTACTACTACTACTACTACTACTACTACTACTATTACTGCACAGAAGAAGAATGATAATTATAATAATAACGTCCACGATGATGATGATGATGATTATGATGATGATGAAGAAGAAGAAGAAGAAGAAGAAGAAGAAGAAGAAGAAGAAGAAGAAGAAGAAGAAGAAGAAGAAGAACGAAGAAGAGAGCGACGAAGAAGAAGAGAGCAACGAAGAAGAAGAGGAAGTACAACTACTACTACTACTACTACTACTACTACTACTACTACTACTACTACTACTACTACTACCACTACTACTACTACTACTACTACTACTACTACTACTACTACTACTACTACTACTACTACTACTACTACTACTACTACTGCACAGAAGAAGAATGATAATTATAATAATAACGTCCACCATGATTATGATGATGAAGAAGAAGAAGAAGAAGAAGAAGAAGAAGAAGAAGAAGAAGAAGAAGAAGAAGAAGTAGAAGAAGAAGAAGAACGAAGAACGAAGAACGGAGAAGAACGAAGAAGAAGAGGATGAAGAAGAAGAGAGCGACGAAGAAGAAGAAGAGGAAGAAGATATCGTGAACAACCCACCCTCGAAACCGTCCTACCCCCTTCCCACCACATCAGAAATCTATCGTCACATTGAGTTTGCCCATACACCCGAAGCAGCGGATTCACCAAAGATGGGTACTTTCATTCCACCAGTACTTCCTTTATCTAGCCGTGCATCCGGGCTTTCATCGACAACGCCCGTTAGCACAAAAGTTAAGTCCAAGTTGAATTGACTCTTTCATCGTCTATGGAGGAATCTTCTCTTGAGAGCGTCTCCGTGTTTTGGGGTCGCTGAGGACACGAGATGAATGGGATCTTTTTGTCGAGGCTGCAGATTCAAAGGTGAAGATGACGTCTGTATCTTAAAGTGAAGTTTGGTGATGGGATTCGTTACGTACTGGAGTGAAGGGTTCCAGATAAGGCCTTAACGTTTCGTTGTTCTTCTTTGGCGGTTCTTCTTTAGCGGATCTTTTTTGGGGTTCTTCTTTCGCGAGGTGTGACTCACGCCCTGGTATGAGCCTCTTTAACTTTGTACATTATTATGATTTTTGTGTGTGTGTTACGTTTGCTCTCTTTGGACTCAAGCGTTGTTCATGCACGTGTTACTACTTCTGGTGCACTGGACTGCATTTTGCTTCTGGGTTAGCTTTTACTATTACAAGTGTTCCTCGTCATCAGGCGAACCCACTCCGATTCATCAGGTACTTGTAATTTACGTCGCCCAGTCAAGGACGAGAAGTCAATATTTTAGTCCAACTGCTGTGTAGGAGCTTGAAGCCGCAACCTAGACATCAGCGCAACGGAAGTTTAAGAGCGGACGTTCTTATCCATGCTGATCTTTTTTAAACTTTATTATCCTTTTTGCCATGTACAAACGGAGAGACGGACCGACCGATAGACAGACAGGCTGACTGACTGACTGATCGACAGAAAGGCCAAATACCAACCGACCGACAGAAGAACCAAATGAGCGAGCGACAGTTGGCCTGAATAACAGACAGACAGAAAGACCGACCGACGGGAGGACGGACAGAAGAACTGACCGAGAGAACTGTTAAGAACTTTTGCGCAAATATAATGGGGGAGAGATAAAGGAAGAAAGCTGATATCTCCGCATATATCTAGAATAGCTTCTGTGGTACAGATGAAGGGAACTCACTTTCACAGTCCCCACCTACGAAGTCAGCCGTGGGCGATTTGGGATCAGATCCTGTACATTGACTGTCGCAATGATATGAGCGTCGGCCGTTGATAAATCAATGGCAAACTACTGACCGTAAACTGGCCTAGAAAATCGCAAATAACCAATAAATGTTGGGTTTGACTGTAACATCCTGTGAAGGACATGAATCGACTTCATCGTGTGCCAGGCCGATAAGCATAGACAGGCCACCGTTCGTCACTTCACACGATCACCAAAGTCGTGGATCAGCTCCATGTTCTTGTCTCGATGAAGCCATGTGGCCAAGCTATCCACGTAGTTATCTCTCTGCCTTACGATTGCTCTTTTCACATCAAAGGACATGAAACAAACTTTATTGACAAAGGAAGGGAAATAATACTACTAAACATTACAAGGGAGAAAACTCAAGCTTAAAACAGATGTTTAACAAGAAACAAAATAGAAACCAGGATGGGAGGGGGATACTATCTGCTATAAACACAATTTAATCCACGAATAAATACTTGTATTGTGAATGCACAAAAGATTTTAAACTGACGGAATATCGATTCATAATCCCGGCTATACAAAGAGGTTTCATGACATTGACGGGGTTAAGAGACTTTGCGTTATGGTAAGCTGTTTTATCTTTTCCATCTGTCGACCCGTGGTTATCTCCCGCCTGATAACAAAAACAACGAAATCAAACAGAAGTATATCAGGAGTAGTGACACCAGGTTGAGTATACGAGGCTGGGGAAGAAGGGGGTGGGGACTTAGACAGTCAGATGGACAGAACAAGAGAAGGGTGTGTTGTTAGACAGTCAGGGAGAAAGATACACAGACAGAGAAACATAGGTTAACAGATAGACATAAAAGTAACAAGGTGGACGGGTAGATATATATGTATAAGGACGGACATACACATATTCAGAGGCTGTGTGGGTGAACGAAAGGGGAGTCCGATGGATGGATGAATTGATGGATAGATGGATAGATAGATGAGGGGGGGATAGATAGATGGGGGGATAGATAGATACATAGATACACAGACACATAGTTAGAGAGATGCGTAGACAGACAGACAGACAGACAGACAGACAGACAGACAGACAGACAGACAGACAGACAGACAGACAGATACATAGGCAGATAGATAGATACATAGATAGACAGATAGATATGCAGATACATAGACACTTAGAGAGAGATATATACTGATAGATAGACAGATTGATAGCCGGATACATAGACAGACAGATCGATAGATATATACATAGACACATAGATAGATAGACAGAACGAACGAACGAATGAACGAACGAACGAACGAACGAACGAACGAACGAACGAACTTTATTTTCAAAGGGAACAAATTGGGCACGCAGGACCGTCTTACATTCGGCCCTTCCAATCACTCATCTTTCGTTCATCAATAGTGCATGATACGTTCACATGGGGAAAAACAAACATTGTCAAATGAATGTTGTAGACATAAACAATGCATATTCCAGGTTATGAGACACAACCCCTCCCACCCGCACATCCCCCATTCACCCACACATCCCCAACCCAACCACACACATACACCGCCATGCACACATACATTCACCCACCCATCCACCAACCCTCACCAACACGTTCCACACCCACACACACCCCCACCTACACACATCTCCCCACCCACCACACACGCGTCTCCCACCCACCCACACACCCAGGCACACATACATGCACCCACCTACCCATCCCTCAAACATGCATCCACCACCCACGCACATTACCCACCTACACACATCGCCCCACCCACACATACACATCCTCCACCCATCCCATAACCCACCAAAACTCACTCATCTACAAATCCTCCACCACTCACCTACACACCCCCAACCACCCAGCCAAACACACATTCCCCCAACAACACATCCACCACCCACACACACATCTCCCCGCCAATCCACACATCCCGCACCTACCCACACACAAATCCTGCACCCACCCACACATTACCCCACTTACAAACACCCTCCTTACACACAACCCCCATCCACACAATCTTCCCCCACACACAGACATATAAATAGATAGAAAGATAGATAGCCAGATACATAGATAGACAGATACATAGATACACCTATAGATAGACAGACAGATAAATAGATGGACAGGTAAATAGATACATTTATAATTAGACACATAGATAGCTAACCAACAAAAACTCAATATCTTAAGTGTAGGAGGGTCGGGATATAATTTCTAATTCCATTGACAGATTTGTCAAGCTGCATCTTTCGATCGGCCCGGACAAAAGTCTACAAATCATCTCATATACTCCATCCTTTCCAATACTTCTAAATAATGATTTTTAAGAAGCAGAGAAAAGCTTAAGTCTTGCTCTTAAGACGACCTCAAAACTCAAGTTGTATCCTGTTCGAGTCGATTTCAACTTTTCTCATTGACACACAAATTCAATCATCTGTATTGTATTCGGGATAGATCCCATTGTAGTAATCCCACCAAATGCTGGCGTAATCGGATAAGGAATAATTGTTCAGGATATCTGAATAGACCAGGTGCTTGGTACGAAAGCTCACATTTGTTCTTAAAAAACGAAAATTTTATTTTTAAAATCTTATACCTGGGCTCAAGGAGGTTAAAGGTCGTGTATATATTTATTTTTTTTTCATCCCCCGATTATAAAGTGAATTTGACTGGCCGAAGGTATATTTCTTCTGCACAGCGTGGGGGTGAACTAACGTAATACCTTGTATTGATGATATATTACAACTGCAAAGATGTTGAGTGGTAGCGAACCGCGCACCACACTAGTTAGTAATACTTAATTTCTAAACTACTGTTTTTAATCTTTTTTTAAGAGAAAGTAAATTTATTCTTGGTGGATTTGATACTTTTATTGTCAGTAGGTTCCGTGTAATCTTTTAATTGGAATCGATGAGAAAAGTGGCGACAGCTGGGCGGATGAAGATCTTGTAGGGAGCCATCACGTGGTTATGTCACGTGGAGATAGCCTGCTGGGAATCGCGCAGCCGTATAATGAAAATGTGTTATGCGGAACTAGAGGTCAGATTTACGCTGTAAGTACAGGAGGCTTCGGTAATCTGTAACGAAGCATTGCGTAAGCGAGTATGTTAACCACCGAACGCAAACTTGCCCTGTAAACTTCATTCATTCATTCATTCATTCATTCATTCATTCATTCAGGAACATGTCCTTTGCAGAACCTCGATCCCATAACAACCTTCAGGAACATTTCTTGGTAATAATTTAGATGTCCCGCGATCGATACAATAATCTTGAGATCATCCGCCACATCCTGCGCCCATCTTCTCTTTGGCCTTCCTCTTCCTCGCTTCCCGGGCATATACCCCTCTATTATTGTTCTCTTCAAACTTTCAGGACGTTTCAAGTGACCACAATATTTCGATTTTCTTTGTTTTATCGTCTTTAGTAGCCAACATTCTTCAAAATCCAGCTCTTGTCGTACGGATGCATTTGTTCTTTTCTGTATCCAAGATATTCTTAGAACCAGTTTATATTCAAAGGCATTTATGCGCTGTTCAGCTTGTTTAGTCAATGTCCAGGTCTCACAGGCGTATGTTGCAATGGGAAAGATGCATGCTCTTAAAAATATAATTTTTTTTTGGGGGGGGGGGGGGGGGCTAAAATGTTCGCTTGTCGTCGTTAACTTGGGGACGTAATACAAGTACCTCAGAAGTCGGAGTTGGTTCGCCTGATGGCGAGTAATACTGGAAATGGGGAAAGCTAATCTACACACAAAATCCAGTCCTGTGTTACTAGAAGTTGCGTGTATGGACTACGCTTGAGTTCAAAGCGATCGCAAAATAAATAAATAAATAAATAAAAAAATCTCGTTGAACTCTTGGTTAGTAAGATCAGAAACCAATCATCATCGAATAAGGGCGAAAAACACGAGGTCACGTGGACAAGTTGTACACGTTTCAATCTCACGGCAGTTGGAAGTGGCAAAATTGTTGGGAGGGCGTTCACCTGTCACACACGCATGTCGAAGTCGGACACGTTGACTTGTATCCTGCAGGACTGGGTGTGGTGTGCTCCTCTAGAAGAAGAAGGAACTAAGAAAGAAAGACAGACAGATAGAAAGACAGACTCCCGGGAAGGTTAACCTGGTCAACAAATGCCGGCAGAAGTCGGATGTGTCGGCCTAACGGCGCAAGATCGCAATGCTGTAAACAGGCACAACGCAATCACGTCCAAAATATTTAAAAAAAACTTCGGATGAACGCAAAAGAAAAAGAATAAAAACAGACAGACAGAAAGAAAGAAAGAAAGAAAGCAAGCAAGCAAGCAAGAAAGAAAGAAAGAAAGAAAGAAAGAAAGAAAGAAAGAAAGAAAGAAAGAAAGAAAGAAAGAAAGAAAGAAAGAAAGAAATTGAAGAATACGAGGCCGCCAAAACAGTGAAGAAACAAAATTGTATATATAAGCAATCCATTTCAAACGAAGAAGAAGAAGAAGAAGAAGAAGAAGAAGAAGAAGAAGAAGAAGAAGAAGAAGAAGAAGAAGAAGAAGAAGGAGGAGGAGGAGGAGAAGAAGAGGAAGAAGAAGTAGAAGAAGAAGAAGAAGAAGAAGAAGAAGAAGAAGAAGAAGAAGAAGAAGAAGAAGAAGAAGAAGAAGAAGAACAAGAAGAAGAACAAGAAGAAGAACAAGAAGAAGAAGTGATGGCAAATCTCCACACCCACCTGGTCATCAAGCTGAACCGCCATAGGGTGTGGCTGTCTGTGGTAGTCTGTGCCGTGTAGCAGTTTCATCCAGTTTCCGGCGGTGTGGTCGCTTGCATCAAGCCAGCTTTTCACTTTCCCGCAATCGTCTGCCAACTGAGGACAACGGAAAAGAAGAATGATCAACTCCGTGCTTTGGGTTTGTTTGTTTATTGATTATGAATCCTCTGGGAGACTGAGTATTAACTTTTAAGGCCGAAGCTTTCACGTTCATGTGTTTAGGCAACGAAAGGGACTGTCATTTATCGGAATAAGGTTGGCATTAACGACCTTTTCCCTAACGCACTGAGTTTGAAGTGCAACAGCTGATCCAGAACAACACACATCAAGGTGACATGGTCATCTACACCGATGGGTCAGTGGTGAGAAACAGACGTAGTGGCTGGGGCTTTATTGCAAAGGCTAATGGGCGAGTCTTCAAAAAGGAGAGTCTGGCATATGAGACTACGACCTCCAGCATGAGAATGGAGGTGGAGGCAGTAACAGCGGCATTCCGGTGGCTAGAGGAGACTACTACAACACACGTTGTATTCATTACAGATTCAAAGAATATGCTTAGTAAGGTGGAGAAAGGAAGGTTTCGTGTGGAATGGCTCTCGTCGCTTCAGAGGTCACAGATCGTGAGAATTGTATGGATATTTTGCCCTGGCCATGCGGGTGTACGGGGGAATGAACAGGCTGATAGGCTAGCAGGAATGCACCTCTTGGTGGTATCTTGCCTATGGACAAGGGGGAGGTGGTCGTGCGCTTGTGGGACCAGGTAGAGAAGGCAGAGGAACAGATTGAGAACCCATATGAGGAAAGAATGAGATTGCGGGGGATCGGTAGCGGTTCTGGAAAAATCTCAAAACTGAGAGGGAAGACCAGGAGAACATTTAATCAGATAGCGCTGGGAACGATTAGTAGTATGACTCTTCGCTGGCTGTTAAACGAGGGGACGGAGCACGTATGGGAATGTCCTGTGTGCAGTGATGTCGGTTCTTAACTCAACTCAACTCAACTCCCTAACGCAGTACCTAAGTAATATCTCTACGAAGAACGTGTTGCATGGTTGTCTTTCCCCTTCTACAACCTCAGAACTAATAGGGGTTAAAAAATAGGGGTTAAAATATGGGTAAAAAATAGGGGTTAAAACAGTTAGTTGCATATCCTTTACAAGACGCAGCAGTCAACCCCAGCATGTTTTGGCTGTTCGTGATTCTTGGGCAAGTTTATGTTCAGTCGTTTGCCAGTGTTTTCTGAATGACCGACACTCATACCATTGTGTGAAAACCAACGCAAGGCCGTCTGCTCACAAATCGTCCACAGCTGCGTTTCGAACGCGGTATGCGGGATTACGAATTACGTGCGTAAATCCTTCGCGTCAGAGCCAGCGTAACTTCGTGAAATGAGCGTAGAATTATCTGGGAATTGTCTGGAAAGGAAAGTCGCGGAGGAAGGGAACTGTGTCTCTCATCTCATCATACCGCCATCTAAATGTTTGTTTTAAAAGTGGTCCCGAAGCAGTTTCTCGCCATGCGTCTGTGATGTGATAGAACCATCACATTTTGTAGGATTGAAAGTACAGAAGAATAGGTGACTAATCTTTATTTCACATTGGCAAGCGAGGAGCCTAGATGTCGAACCCGAGTCCGACAGTGCCCATGGGCACTGGACCAGGGCAGTTCGCTAGTCTCTCCCCCCTTTCCCTATCTTCTCCCGCCCGACCTTTATGTTGCTAGCTCCAAATTTGTATTGAGCAGTCGTAATCGATAGGTTATGTGGTTAATATAGCGTCCGCTGTCTTTATTCCCCATAACATTTCATGGTACTAATTTTAGGTTTGGTCGACTCATCTACGTTGTGGTCCTCCCCTTCTCCGTGTGCTGTGCACACTTTTCTCCATAATGATCTTTTCTAGATATCTAGGTTGTCTGAAAGAGGCTAATGAAACCTGAACATTATATTTAACAATAAGAAATAAGAATGAGATAAGCAAGTTTCTTTGGTCATGTGATGAGAAAAGAGTCGTTGGAGAACATCGTGACAGATCAAGGGGAGGAGAGACAGACCAAGAGAAATGATGCTGGATGGATTGAGACGGTGGCATGGAGAAATATCATCAGCAGAGTAAATCCAGAACTCAAAAGACCGAAATCTGTGGAGAGCCATGAACGCCTATTCTAACTGGCAAGACACTTGGTGATGATAAGGTGTTTACGTCTTTTAATTAATAAACAATATCAATCACAACGGTGATTCGACTACACGACACTCCGGCCGTTTGTAAAACGTATGTTCTTGCGCTGCCGGCGAAAGATATATCATATGATAGTGTTGACTATGTATAGTCCCAAGGCGGGTTATACCTCCCTGTTAATCCAGACTTGTTGTTAGGCATATTTGTGTACTCAACTTAAGTTTGCGTTTCATGATATCTGACCCTGGCTGTGTCATATCTGTGTTTGTTTGTTTGTTTGTTTGTACACGTCTAAGCTTGCATATCTGTTGTTTTCTGTGTCTGTGACAGCATCTATGCTCAGATCTTGTTCCGATGTGTGCCCTTGTCGGTAGCCTGGTGGGGGTTTGTCCTCGGATGACAAAATCAGTTTATGCCTTGGCTCTTGGTGAAGAGAGAGAGAGAGAGAGAGAGAGAGAGAGACAGAGAGAGAGAGAGAGAGAGAGAGAGAGAGAGAGAGAGAGAGAGAGAGAGAGAGAGAGAGAGAGAGAGAGAGCGAGGTAGCATCTATAGGTTTGCATAGAATTCTGTGATGTCGATTCTTTACATCAACCGAGCATTATAAACTAACCCATAGAAGGGGAGGAGAAGGAGGAAGAGGAGGAGGAGGAGGAGAAGAAGAAGAAGAAGAAGAAGAAGAAGAAGAAGAAGAAGAAGAAGAAGAAGAAGAAGAAGAAGAAGAAGAAGAAGAAGAAGGAGAAGGAGAAGAAGAAACAACAACAACAGCAGCAGAAGTAGTCGTAGTAGTAGTAGTAGTAGTAGTAGTAGTAGTAGTAGTAGTAGTAGTAGTAGTAGTAGTAGTAGTAGTAGTAGTAGTAGTAGTAGTAGTGGTAGTAGTAGTAGTAGTATAATAGTAGTAGTAGTAGTAGTAGTAGTAGTAGTAGTAGTAGTAGTAGTAGTAGTAGTAGTAGTAGTAGTAGTAGTAGTAGAAGAAGAAGAAGAAGAAGAAGAAGAAGAAGAAGAAGAAGAAGAAGAAGAAGAAGAAGAAGAAGAAGAAGAAGACGATAACCTCCTGCCAACCCCCTCCCTTTTTCAAAAAAAAAAAAAACGCAATCAAAAGAATCCCGGCGTGGGAACCGCCTATTACAAAGGCTGTGTGGACGGGCGGTGAGAAAGGTGCGTATTTAGCATGCCTGGACTGATTTCTGTGTTTGCGAGCACTGGCAAGAAAATTACTGTCGCTACTCGCGACCAGGTATCTTGTTAGAGGTGAATATGTCAACTCCCGTCTCTGTTTGTGTCATTCTTTGTGGATCCGTCCAGTTGTTGTGGGGAGTTTTTCTTTTTTTTCTTCTTCTTATTTTTCTCTCTGTCGCTGTCTGATTGTCTTGTTTCTGTTTGTTGACTTTTGTCATGTGGTATGTTATGATCGTGGTTATTGTTAGTTATTGTTTGGTCGTTGCAGTCGCTGTCTCCGTTTTTCGTTACCATTAGCGTTATCGTCAACACCATCAGTTACAACGTCGCAAATTCCTCCTCTTCCTCCTCATCATCACCGCCATAGACAACATAATCATCATCATCAGTATCGTTCTCATCATCGTCGTCAAAACATCACCAAAATCAGCATCGTCCTCGTCACGTCGTCATCGTCGTCATAGACACCATCGTGATGATTATTATCATCACCACAATCATTAATATCGTCACCCTCCTCATCCTCATCACTTTTAATACAGTAAGCAGATATTTTACAAATCAACGATGAACTTGAATATCACAAAAATCCATTAATAGTAACGACAGCAGCAATAGTAGTAGTAGTAGTAGTAGTAGTAGTAGTAGTAGTAGTAGTAGTAGTAGTAGTAGTAGAAGTAGTAGTAGTAGTAGTAGTATTAGTAATTGTAGTAGTAGTAGTAGTAGTAGTAGTAGTAGTAGTAGTAGCAGCAGCAGTAGTAGCAGCAGCAGCAGTAGTAGTAGTAGTAGTAGTAGTAGTAGTAGTAGTAGTAGTAGTAGTAGTAGTAGTAGTAGTAGTAGTAGTAGTAGTAGTAGTAGTAGTAGTAGTAGCAGTTGTAGTAGTAGTAGTGTAGTAGAATCAGGGATTCTATTGGACACTAGCAGGAAGGATCGTGGTTGAGGACGGAGCACACACGTGCATAACGAACTGGCCTTTAGAACTATACGTTTCCATACTTTTCGACATATTCTGAGGAGGTTTAGAGCACTGACGTGAGTTCGGGATTATACACGATCATTTCTGACCATTAGAGGGCTTGTGGTTGCCTGCCGTTGTTGACAGTTGAGCAGAAACTTGACTATATCTTTTCCGTTTCTTCCTTGCTCTTTCGAGGAGATACAATAAATGAATCCCTATTGAATGAGACACAGACGGTAAGTTTTTCTGGAACACGGTTGGCAGTAGCAAAATGGACCTAGCGGCCACAGATTTCGTCAGCACACACACACACAACGCACACCGATATAACCACACACACATACACACACACACATATATATGAAAGTTACACATGTTTCTTTGTTGTGGACTGGACACGTGTTAAAGACGCCTTTTTCGAGAAGACCGCGTCAGACCAAATTATGCACCTCCGACTCCGGCATGTATTTGTGTACCGGTTTCTCCCTCTAGATCTAGACATATATCTCCTCAAAACTGTGGCCAGATTTTGCTTAAGGGCCTACTCTGTGCGATTTCCCAACAGCCACGAGAGCTTTAAAGTCTACAACTTGCAGACGGGAACTCCTGTTACTCGTCGTTATCTTAGAAGGCTAGGTATCAGATCTCACTACCCAATATATCATAGGGACATGTGGTATCGTTAGACATACTAATGAAGAATCAATTAATAAATAAATAGACAGGTATTGTTTGACGCTGATAGAAGTAGGGGTAAGAATTAGAGACCGGCGGACGTACTAGACAACATAACATTTGAAAGTTTTAGTTACCGACCGGGATTCGAACCTGTCACCTTCAAATAAACTGGTCACCTGATTCGCCTGTCAGATCACAGGCTCCCTAAACGAATGTTTTACGGCGAGCTGCTTTGTGGTAAAAGCTCCCAAGGCGGCCAGAGGTTTCCTGATCTCACTAAAAGCCTTTGGAATGCACCACGATAATTGGGAGACTGCTGCCAAAGACCGAAATTCGTGGCGTACATCATTACGCAAGGGTTCACTCACCTGTGAAGCAAACAGGACTGCAAGAACCGTGAAAAAGAAAGGCTCGGGGGAAAAAAACAAACCACTGCAGGAGACCCTCCTCATGGAACGTCAAGCATTCTTTGCCCACATTGTCAAAGAACATTTCGAGCCAAAATAGGCCTTACCAGCCATCTTAGAACTCACGGCTCCAAACTTTCATCCCCACTGGATAAAATGAATGATCATCATCATTCTTAATGGACAAACACCATCATTAGACAACACTGGTTCATGGAATAATTCTCGGTTCTATGCTAAAATTTCCGAATCTAAGGCTGGTCATTGGTTTGTCCCACACACAGTAACTGACCATCGAGTGGGGAGCTCTTGGATACAGAATCTCTTAAGAGAAGCCAGCAACGCCAGGCCTTCACACGTGTGTGAGTGCAATAACGACTTGTGACAGAGATGTCAAGTTTCCACGCATCTGGCCATCTTACCGAATCACGTGATAGGTCCCACACGTGGACCACCCAGTCCTTTTGTGACGTGACAACGAGACTTCCGGCGGGAGAAATTTTGTCTAGGTAGCGGCAATCAGTGGTATCTCTTTCTTGTGTCTAGTCATTATTTCCGCTACATATTATTGCTGGTAATTGTATTATTACAGAGGTAGATACTGTATTATCCGTAGTAGTCGTAGTAGTAGTAGTAGTAGTAGTAGTAGTAGTAGTAGTATTTGTAGCAGTAGTAGTAGTAGTAGTAGTGGTAGTAGTAGTAGTAGTAGTAGTAGTAGTAGTAGTAGTAGTAGTAAGTAGTAGTAATAATAAAAATAATAATAATAGTAGTAGTAGTAGTAGTAGTAGTAGTAGTAGTAGTAGTAGTAGTAGTAGCAGCAGCAGCAGCAATAGTAGTAGTAGTAGTAGTAGTAGTAGTAGTAGTAGTAGTAGTAGTAGTAGTAGTAGCAGTAGTAACAGCAGTAGTAGTAGTAGTAGTAGTAGTAGTAGTAGTAGTAGTAGTAGTAGTAGTAACAGTAGTAGTAGTAGTAGTAGTAGTAGTAGTAGTAGTAGTAGTAAACCAGCCAGACAGACAGACAGACAACCAGACAGACAAACAGACAACCAGACAGACAACCAGACAGACAGACAGACAAACAGCCAGCTAGACAGACAGACAGACAGACAGACAGACAGACAGACAGACAGACAGACAGACAGACAGACAGACGAATCAAATCTTTGACGTGAGTGGCTAGCTGAAGTTATGTTGAAGTAGATTTTCTTTGCCCCCCCCCCCCCTCTTCAGCCTGGCCCAGTCTATTTAAGGGCGACAGGTTCGAACCCTGCTGCTGTCACTGCAGATTCTCATGTTTATATTGTCTACCGTGTCCTATAATCTCTACCCCTGTACGCTAGGTGTAGACTTCTATAAGTGGCAATCAATGCATGCCAGTTTATTTCCCATGCTTTCTTCTTATTATCTTCCTCCATTTGCCCCTTCTTCTTCTTCTTCTTCTTCTTCTTCTTCTTCTTCTTCTTCTTCTTCTTCTTCTTCTTCTTCTTCTTCTTCTTCTTCTTCTTCTTCTTCTTCTTCTTCTTCTTCTTCTTCTTCTTCTCCATTTACCTCTACTACTACAACTACTACTACTACTACTACTACTACTACTACTACTACTACTACTACTACTACTACTACTACTACTACTACTACTACTACTACTACTACTACTACTACTACTACTACTGCTGCTGCTGCTGCTTCTACTGCTATTGCTACTACTACTGCTACTGCTGCTGCTACTGCTACTGCTACTACTACTACTACTACTACTACTACTACTACTACTACTACTACTACTACTACTACTACTACTACTACTACTACTACTACTACTACTACTACTACAATTCTATACTCGATATCCACTGCAACAGTCCCAGACTGGGTCATCCACCCCAACAGATCCAGACTGGATCCCCCACCCCAACAGCAAAGAAGATTCTTCAAAAGATTCGTTGCCGTGTATCAAACTATCCTTTACTTCCTCCAGTACGCCTCTTTCCACCGCCCACGCCCAAATAATATGTGCGTTTGAAGTTAACTCATCTAAATATTTAAATTAACATCGCTGTTTTCAATCTATTCTTTATGTTAAAATACCCAGGCCGCAGCTGTTCAGTTAGTTACAATACCAACAACTAAGCTGTTCCTTATGTTAATACATCACGATCTGATCTATCTCTGGTAAAACATCATCATCATCATCATCATCATCATCATCATCATCATCATCATCATCATCATCATCATCATCATCATCATCTTCATCATCATCATTATCATGTTACAGGACTATACAGAATGTCGCACTCATGAATCGTCGAACAGACAGATCTGTTGCCATTTCTTCATTGTGCTGGCCTTCCCTTGTCTCTTTCCAGAAACTATGTCTTCCCTCATTGTTCTGCACACGCCACTGTAACATCAACACCTAATGTACTTAGCGTGTGAAATATTCATAAAATACCAATCAACTAAAGTACACTTGGCTGGTTGGTTAGTTAGCTGGTTGGTTGTTTAATTGGTTGGTTAGTTGAGTTGTAATATAGTTAATTGGTTGGTTAGTTGAGTTGTAATATTGTTAATTGGTTGGTTAGTTGAGTTGTAATATTGTTAATTGGTTGGTTAGTTGAGTTGTAATATAGTTAATTGGTTGGTTAGTTGAGTTGTAATATTGTTAATTGGTTGGTTAGTTGAGTTGTAATATTGTTAATTTGTTGGTTAGTTGAGTTGTAATATTGTTAATTGGTTGGTTAGTTGAGTTGTAATATAGTTAATTGGTTGGTTATTTGATTGGATATTGGTTGGTTGGTTACTTTATTGATTGGTTGGTTGGTTGATTGGTTCGATGTAAGTTAGTTGGTTACTTGACTGGATGGATGATTCGTTGGTTAGTTAGTTGATTGGATGTTAATTGGTTAGTTATTTGATTGGTTGGCTGATTTGTTGGTTAGTTGATTGGTTGGTTGATTTGTTGGTTAGTTGATTGGTTGGTTGATTTGTTGGTTAGTTGATTGGTTGGTTGATTTGTTGGTTAGTTGATTGGTTGGTTGATTTGTTGGTTAGTTGATTGGTTGGTTGATTTGTTGGTTAGTTGATTGGTTGGTTGATTTGTTGGTTAGTTGATTGGTTGGTTGATTTGTTGGTTAGTTGATTGGTTGGTTGATTTGTTGGTTAGTTGATTGGTTGGTTAGTTGATTGGATGTTAGTTGGTTGGTTACTTGAATGGTTGGTTAGTTGATTGGAATTTACTTGGTTGGTTACTTGATTAGTTGGTTGGTTGATTGGTTGGCTGGTTGTCAATCGTATGAAAGACTGAAGTCTTATGTACCGGCATTCAGGTTGCCTGATCCATCAATCAATCGGGGTTAGGTTGGTGTTGGATATTTTCTCCCAACACGGTATGACAAATCTTCACGAGGACTGTGCGACATACATCATCTTCCCCTCTCCAAGCTCAGAAATCAACGGGTGTGCAAGCTCCATAAGGGTATAATAGGATTTAGACAGGGCATGATTTATCCGACAGACAGTTGGATCAACTCCTTCTGCCACATATATTGAAAAGTTGAAGATCAAATTGTCCAGCCATATCGTTAGAATGCAACACCTGCAACTACCAGCGCTGGTGTTACATCAAAGAAGATTTAATACGAGAGCAAAAGGACGCCAAAGAAGAAAATAGATTGACGACATAACAAATATTGTACATTCACATGAAATGACACTATCCAGTGCCACCCATCGGGCACTGGGGCTCCAATTAATCCTCCCCACGACGCCTGTCGACAAAAGTGGAAGAAGAAGAAAAAGAAGAAGAAGAAGAAGAAGAAGAAGAAGATGATGATGATGATGATGATGATGATGATGATGATGATGGTGGTGATGATTCACCAGAGGCGGATGGGTTGAGAGTACACCCACATAGGTAATGTTACCTACATTGGTTATGGGTATCTCATCGTTCACAAGCCCTAGCCTAATGCGCAGAGTGGGGTACAGAAAAGGCATAGTAACCACAACCAGACCAGGGATGGATTTATACCTCCCCATAGCACCACGGGCTGCATTGTAGAGACCATGTGATGCCCATGCAGCGTGATCCCTCTCTCGGTCTGCCTGGTTTACTCCAGAGGAAAGGTAACGCCAATTCATCTGGAACAAGACAAGCTTCAGAAGCAAAGCAATGCTCTAACTGTCCATCTGTCGGATCTTAGATACTAGACCAGTTGCTGACCAAGGCTTAGGGCCTGTTCTACCCTGCCATGATATTTAGTCCTAGGTTGCATAAAATACACTTAATATTAAGTTAATACCCCTGCTTTGAATGTATCAATTCAATTAAAAGACTCAGGCTTAATGAGTTCGTTGGGTTAACACGACTGGAACTCAATGAAGATATGGTGGATATATAACACAGAGATAGATATATAACAAACAATAAGGCCAACTCGACAACAACAAGACCAACAACGACGACAAGAAGAAGAAGAAGAACAACAAAAACAACAACAACAAAAACAACAACAACAACAACAACAACAACAACAACAACAACAACAACAACAACAACACAGATTAACTACAATAGACTCACAAAGAAAATAAGAAGAAGAAAAGTACCATCTTACCTGCAATGTCGAGTTTACAAACTGTAAGTAATCCAGTATGATGATAGTGAATTCTCGTTTCAATTACAAACACATCGACCGCTCATCAAGGAAGTAATGTCCTGAGGAAGTTCATAAACCGGAACGGCCAGAGCTTAAATTTTGACGTGAATGTTAAATATGCGATGCCTTCTGAAAATGCCAACACAAATGTACACTAAACACTTAAGTTTAAACTATCTCAAACAACAGCTAAAAAGGGAATGAAATATCTATAGTAGATACTACCTTTGGTAAGTAAAGTTTTAGGCCTTCTCATTTTCTAGATCCCGATTTAATAAGACAATGTTCCTTCCCTCGTCGCCTCTAATCCCTAGAAATTCCCTGGAAATTCCGAAAATTGTCTGCTACCCAATTTTATGACGCTGGATTGGTTGCAAAGTCGTACCGTGCGGGGGGAGGGGGGGGGGGGAGGGAAGAAAACAGTATACACCGACGACTGAGGATGGAACCTGGATAACTGTCCTTATAGGCCGGAGGGCTAACCGCTATACCGCATCGTATGCTCAGACAACAACTACAAATATTTAACTCGATAACCCATCTTAAACATTATGATATTTAGGTTAACTTACTTTCATGATTAATTCCTAAATGTGTACACAATGGTGAAAATGATAATTCGCGATATAAATATTACATAAAGTGTGTGGGCGGGGTAGAAGTTGAAATTGAAATTACTAAAATAAAGTAATTTCTTCTTTGTATTCAGGTGCGTTTTCTGGAGCCGACATAGGTGTCCATAGTATCTGACACTCTTGGTGTCCCTACCAGTTGACACTTTCTGTTTCCATAATATTTGAGACTTTAAGTTTCCCTAACATTTGAATTGACACTGTGTGTTTCCCCTAAACCTAGAAACAAATACCTGGATGGCTTGGCCACGTGGCATGGTCGAGACAGGAACACAGAGCTGATCCACGACTCTGGTGATCGAGTGAGATGGCAGAACATGACCGCCCACGCTTACCGGCATGGCACATGATGGATGGATGTTTCCCCTAATATTTGGTTTTCCTAATATTTGACACTTTTCGTTTCACTAGTATTTGGCGCTTTTAGTCTTCTTAACCTTTGTTACTTTGGTGTCACTAACATTTGACACTCTAGGCCTGCCTAATATTTGACACTCTTGGTGACCCTAACATTTGTCACCCTTGGTATCCCTAACATTTAACACTATTGGTGTTCCTAACATATAACACTATCGGTGTCCTTAACATTTGACACTCTTGGTATCACCACTATTTGACACTATTGGTGTCCCTAACATATGACACTATTGGTATCCCGAACATGTGACATTATTGTGTCCTTAACATTTGACACTCTTGATGTCACCACTATTTGACACTATTGGTGTCCCTAGCATTTGACATTCTTGGTGTCATCACTATTTGACACGATTCCTGGGGAACCAGATTCCGGAATTATCTATCAATATTTTACCTGTCCAAACTTCAAGGTGTGTTATTAAGAATAAATAAAAATACGTTAACATGATGTATAAAGTTCGCCCTCGCCTTAACAAAACGATTATCAGAAAAACGACGCATAGTTAATATGTGATTACTTAATTGGTATTTAATTAATTAGCAATCTTCATGATAACCCAATCGCAGGTGTACAGTAGTTAAAGGCTCCCAATCACGCGACATCATTCAGCGAATATTAACACACGAATACACTTTATTATTTAGCGGTTATTATAATCTATTTTCAAACCATTTCGCAATCACGATAGACGAAATAGGGACTTTTGAGCAGAAATGTAACAGAATTCTTAGAATATTATGACAAATAAAAATAAAAATACTGGCATTGCACAAGATCTGAACATCGAAGAAACAGTATCATTTCTCGAAAAACTGAAAATCTTTGGCTATATTAAACTTCTCAATGTTTTAGAAAGAACAGTATAGAAGGCGTGGTTTCCCGGTGAAGAGGCTGTGGTAGACCAGCAGGAATGAGGACAAGGAATATTCGGCATGAAAATACACAAGGCAGGGGAACTGGACAGAGATATAGAGTCTTTTAGGCAGGTCGTTATGGGAGCGACGCTCTGCAAAGAATCAGCCACATGCTGATGATATTTAAGGTACATGGTCGCTATGATCTTCACAAGCAGAAACTGCCAAATTGTGAGCGCATTATTTAATTAACATTAGGTTTAATAAACTTCATAAGACCACATTAGCATAACAGAAACGCTGGTTCGGGCGGTTAGAAGGCGGGTCCTTCGGGAAGAAAATGTTACAAATGTAAATATTTATAAATATAAAGTCTACTGAAGATTGTGCAGTTGTTATTTTGCCGACTGGGCGCGTGTTAAAATGCTTGTTTTCAGATTGTCTATACCACTACAAATCTCCTTCACTGCCTGGTAAATGACAAACAGTCAACGAATGCTGGGCTTGATTGCAACGTCCTGTAAAGAACACGTAAGTAACTAACCAACCGTAACACTGCATAATTACCGCTAATTAAGAGTTTAGGATCGTAGACAAAGATACAAACTCACATAATAACTGCATGACCGTTAGTTTATCATTAATAAGTTCTCTCCCGTGAAGCGAATTAGCCAGCGTTGAAAAACAGACCGGTTCCTCACAGCTCGAACACAAAACAGTTTAAACTCATAGCGACCACTATACGAAGCAGGTGAAGATTCCTTCCGCGAATGCTCGGAACCAGCTCCTCCCTGGCCAAACAACGGCTTGTCCCTCTGTCATCTTCACCAACAACATCATCATCGTGACCATCGCCAGACTACCACGTGCTTTCCTAACAGCGTAATCAGCATGTTTTCCCCCCTCTTCGCCTCTTTCCCGTTTCTCGTCCCACCCCCACACACATCGCCTGCCATCCTCCAATCGAAAACGAGAAGCGCTTTCCAGCGGGGACATCACTCAAACTATCTCCCCCAATAGATAACAGCACAAACTATCGTTCTGGCAGATCCCACCGTGGCCGGATCATCTGCCGGTGCGGCATTTGCGTCACGTTGGCTCCGCCCTAAAACTCGCCACGCCTACTGAGCGCGTAAAGTCACTTCGCCCTCTCTTGCTATGGGAGCCGGTGTTTTCATTCTGTAAGACGTTTTCTATTGCGATCAGTGAAGACGGGGAAGTGTCTTTTATGAGTAAGTAACAGGAAATCTGCTCTAGCGCACTGCCTTACCAGCGTGCAAAGATCAGAGTTCACATATATACTAGGTCACAATGGTATTAGGTGGGGTGACTACCTGTTTTCCTCGTATCATTTCCTTACCCAAGTCGTCCGTTCCATAGCGATCAGTGGAGACAGAGAAGTGTCTTTTATGAGTAAGTCTCCCTGGCGAAGACGTTAACGACTTTCTCCGTAATCCTGCATAACCACGTGAGGAACACAGTTGCGCTAGATTCGGCAGTGGATCAGATAGCGTTGGTTATTTACGGGGTATGTGAGCCGGTCGCTCAGAAAGCAAAGGCAAACTGCCAGCGTAATCTTGCCAAGAACATCAACAGCAGCTGGAAAATGCTGGTGTTGACTGCAACGTCCTGTAAGGGATATGCAACTTAAAAAAAAGGAAATCTGTTATCTCATACTGCCTTACCAGTGTGCAAAGATTAGAGTTCACATATATAATACGTCACAACGGTATTAGGTGGGGTGACTACCTGTTTTCCTCGTATCATTTCTTTAACTAAGTCATCTCTGAAAACAACTTCATAAATCTGGGTCAATCAAAGAAGAGCGTACTGTGGATTATCACACCACGGCAACTAAGAGTTACAGCTGCGATGGCGCAGTGATGATTATACCCGTCTATCGGCTTGAAAGTCCTGCGTTCAAACCTCTCTTAGAGGCGGATCGTCTTTTGTGTATATGAGGCAGAGTCGACCTGGACTCATAAAATAAGTACTGATAACTGAGTGGTAGTAATCGCATCAGCCGTCCAGGGTAGTTTGGTCAAGAAAATGTGATCACAGCATGATAAAGTTAATTACAAGTACCTCTGAAGTCGGAGTGTGTTCGCCTGTTGGCGAGGGACACTGTTAATAAGTAAAGCTAATCCACACACAAAATTCAGTCCAGCACTACTTAGAAGTAGTGGGTATGGACTTCGCTTGAGTTTAAAGCGAGCGAGCGCACAAAAAATATATATTAAAAAACAAAATTATCTGCGATGACATGGAAACGAAGTCCCGAATTCTGACGTTCAAGCCATGGATAGACCTCTGACTAATATGTTTGAGAGCTACAGTTGAATGCACTAGACCACCGGGACTCACTGGATTGCCTAAGAGGTGCGACGGTCGCCTCAAGCTTGAGCAGACAGGGTACAATTCAAGATGCGGGCGGAATGTACATAACACAACTATAAACTCAAGAATGGTCTGACCAAACGTCGTAAAGGCTAAAAGGCTGAAGAGGCAGAGGCTGACAGAGAGACATGATGCTGGAGGGAGTAAGACAATTTTTTTATTCCGCATATCCTATTTTACAGGACATCGGTGTCAACACCAGCATTTTACCGCTGTTGTTGATTTCTTGCCAAGATTACGCTCAGTAGTTTTTCATTGCTTTCTGAGCGACAAGCTCACATACCCTCGTGAGTAACCAACGCGACGCGATCAGCTACCGAATCTCGCGCAGCTGCGTTACCCTATGTGGATATACGGGATTACGGAGAAAGTCGTTAACCCCTTAGCCAGGGAGACGGGAAAAATATCACCAATAAAGGTGATACAAAACAGCAAGACTATATCTGCGAAGAGAAATGAACGTCTACACGAGTTGCAGGGCACATGGTAGTGATGGCGGTATGCTTTCTTTGATCCTGGGGTTGTGCACCAGGCATCTAGTCATCGGAGGTAAGCACGGCCGAATGGATAAAAGCGCTTGTTCTCAAACATCCGCTATGCTGATGCTGAGGTAGGCTGTTCAACCCCTACACCGCTCGGTTGGACCAAAATGTTGACCTGTCGTCCTTGACTTGGGGACGTAAATTACAAGTACCTCTGATGCCGGAGTGGGTTCGCCTGATGGCGAGTGACTCTGGTAACCCACACGCAACAATAAGTTAAGTGCACTAGAAGTTGAAGTAGTAGCACGTGTATGGACAACACTGAAGTATCTGGGGATCACATTTGACAGGAGCCTATCCTTCAAGGACCATGTGGAGACGGTTGTGACAAGATCTCAAAAAAGGGACTCAGTGCACTTAAAACTATAGCTGCAATGGACATAGAGCAGAGAATGCTTTCCACACTATACCAGCACTTGATCCTCTCAGTAATTGATTATGGATTAGGTCTGCTCACTGTCTCAGAGAGTCAGCTGGTGAAGTTAGAGCGCATACAGAACGAAGCTATGCGGGTCATTCTGGGATGCATTAGAGACACCCCAGTAGTGTGTATGCGTTACATCCTTGGTCTGCCGACTGTTGCTGGTAGGCTCAAAGTGATGCAGGCGAAGGCATACCTCAGAGTAGCTGCAGACACAGACCACCCACTGCATGAGGCGCTGGACGCAGTTAAGGGTCAGCGACTGATAAGAGGGAAATCATGGATGGCTCAGGCGGAGGATACGATCGGACAGGTGTGCCCCTTGGAGAACATTAGGCGTGGAGAGGAGTGGGTCAGAGTGCCAGCGGAGCAGGCAGACTTGTACAGAGTTATAATCACATTGAGCCGGGAGTGCAGGGAGTGGCCAGCAGGGGCCACGGAAGTGGAAATGTGCTCACTCGGGTGATGTGATTATCTACACAGATGGTTCGGTGTCAAGAGGTGAAAGAAGTGGCTGGGGGTTCATAGCCAAAGCTAATGGTCGGTGTTTGGGGCAGGAGAGCCTGGCATATGATACCACAACATCCAGCTTAAGAATGGAGGTGGAGGCAGTCACTGCGGCTCTCCGCTGGATGGAGAATACGACACACACACACATCGTGATTGTAACTGACTCAGAAAGCATGCTGACGAGGGTGAGGACGGGCAAGCTTCGTGCGGAGTGACTTGCTTCGCTTCGGAACTCACGGGTGACAAGCATCGCCTGGATCTTTTCTCCGGGGCATGCCAGTGTGCTGGGAAATGAACAGACGGACAGATTGGCTGGCTCTGCAGAACTTGGTGGAGTATTGATAAATGACAAGGCAGATGTGGTTGCGGCCTTGTGGGAGCACGTGCACACCTCGGAGGAGCAAATGGATTACCATGGTCTGGCAAGAATGAGACAGCGAGGAGTGACGAGGGGATCTGGCCGACGCTCAACGCTCAGAGGAAAGGCGAGACGGACTTATAATCAGATTGCTACTGGTACTATTAGTGTTGGAACTCTTCGCTGGCTGCTGAGGATGGGGACGGAGCACTTATGAGAATGCCCCGAATGCTGTGATGTCGATTCCTAAATCAATCAATCAATCAATCATGGACAACGCTTGAATTCAAAGTGGGCTTTCGGAAAAAAGAAATCTAGTCCTTGATTTTGTTCGAACAAGTCGAGAACGTAAGTCCCCCACGTAAGTCTAACATCTAGTCTTCTCAGATAAAGGCTTTAAACTAGGAGAAGACATGTGTGCACCTTGTGCAATTTAACATACCTGGTCTGCGAGAAGTCTGAAAAGGTAGGCCTTATAATCGCTGCCAAGGCGAAAAGAGAAACTCTGCATTAACCAAATCAATAAATTTAAATATAAAGGGGAAGTCATAACATCAGATGGAAGGTGGGTGACAGAGTTTAGGAGTAGAGTAGGATGAACAAGAACTACATTTCAAAAGGTGGAAAGTATCTTTGGCAATAAATCACATTAAAAAAAAAAATGCCATGAAGAGAGTTCAAGAATGTAACACCGAACCTATCCTGTTGTATGGTAGTGAATCATGGAGTGTGAAGGAACAACTTAGGAAGAGATTGGAGACAACAGAGATGTTGTTCCATGGACGAAAGTTGTGAATACCATGGACGAAAGTTGTGAATATCATTGACGAAAGTTGTGAATACCATGGACGAAAGTTGTGAATACCATGGACAAAAGTTGTGAAAATCATGGACGAAGGTTGTGAATACCATGGACGAAGGTTGTGAATACCATGGACGAAAGTTGTGAATACCATGGACGAAAATTGTGAATACCATGGACGAAAGTTGAGAATACCATGGACGAAAGTTGTAAATGCCATGGACGAAAGTTGTGAATACCATGGGCGAAAGTTGTGAATACCATGGACGAAAGTTGTGAATACCATGGACGAAAGCTGTGAAAACCATGGACGAAGGTTGTGAATACCATGGACGAAGGTTGTGAATACCATGGACGAAGGTTGTGAATACCATGGACGAAAGTTGTGAATAGACAAGAGTTGTGAATACCATGGACGAAAGATGTGAATACCATGGACGAAAGTTGTGAATACCATGGACGAAAGTTGAGAATACCATGGACGAAAGTTGTAAATACCATGGACGAAAGTTGTGAATACCATGGGCGAAAGTTGTGAATACCATGGATGAAAGTTGTGAATACCTTAGAAGGGCGGAGTAACTAACAACGGTTGCCTAGAAGAGGCTAATGGAAGTAGAACATTGTATATATTCCTATAAGCAAGCAACAAACATCTTTCTTGGGCACATCACGAGACAAGAGGCAGCAGAGAAAATTGTGACAACTGGAAAGATTAGCGGTAGCAGACGCGGATGTCGACCTGGAGAAATGAAGCGTGAAGAAGAAAGCAGAAGCAGAAGCAGCAGCAGCAGCAGCAGCAGCAGAAGCAGAAGCAGAAGAAGTAGAGGAGGAAGAAAAAGACGAAGATGAAGAAGAAGAAGAAGAAGAAGAAGAAGAAGAAGAAGAAGAAGAAGAAGAAGAAGAAGAAGAAGAAGAAGAAGAAGAAGAAGAAGAAGAAGAAGAAGATTAAGAAGAAGAAGAAGAAGAAGAAGAAGAAGAAGAAGAAGAAGAAGAAGAAGAAGAAGAAGAAGAAGAAGAAGAGGAGGAGGAGGAAGAAGAGGAGGAGGATATGAAGAAGAAGAAGAAGAAGAAGAAGAAGAAGAAGAAGAAGAAGAAGAAGAAGAAGAAGAAGAAGAAGAAGAAGAAGAAGAAGAAGAAGAAGAAGAAGAAGAAGAAGAAGAAGAAGAAGGCAAGGAGGATTGTCATCTTTTGATTTGATGATGGCGAAGACGATCATTCAGGAAATGAATATTTGTTTCATATTTGTTTCATTAAAAAACAGCAAGTAAAATGGTTCGGCCACATAAGTAGGCTACCAACTGACAGTATACCACAACAAGCAATGATGTCCAGACGAAATGGAAGCAGAAGAAGAGGCCGACTATATAACCGAAGGACACAGGGAATAATAGAGTCCATGGGGAATCTAGATATATGAAGCCCATAAATGGGCACTCTCCAGCTGTTTATGCTTCCCCTCGACATCGCAGGGTACAAGAGGAACAAGATGAGATGACGTTTCTTGCATACACACGTTTGAGCTATGGCTGGGGCAACGAATTTCTTGCACTGTGCTCAGATTCTTCTTGTGTGATCTATCGACGGAGACTGAAGTACTTATGTATTGTAAACGGTTTAAAGACGAGAGGATCAGCTGAATTACACCGGGTTTGATCCCATATGGCTATGTCTCTTTTCTAAAGCGTCGTGCAAAGGACGAACTCCGTAGCTCCACTGATGACCTCTTGTAGTCTTCGAGAATGACGGAGCGATCGCTGTTATCTATTCGGTCTTGCCGAAATCAGATTGGTGAGGCGAGAAACTTCTGGAAAACGTGTGTGCTAACTAACTCTTGAAGTCAGATGTATTGGCTTTCAGGTTGTCCCACTCCTGAATACGAGCTTGCATCTTCCGGAGTAGGGCTGATCTAGCGTCCTATACAGCCTCGTTGTGGATTGTGACGGAAATACGTCATGCTTGTAGCGAGGAAGATCCAAGATGGCGTAGTAGTTGTCTTGCTTGCCTGTCAAGAGAGCGGATCGGGTTCAATCCCCAGCAAACAGGCTTATTATTTCTGATCATTACCGCTCTGGGGGTGGGGGATATATATATATATATATATATATATATATATATATATATATATATATATATATATATATATATATATATATATATATATATATATATATATATATATATATATATATATATATATGAACAGGACCTGCACAATTTAGTAGATGCGATTGTTACACACAGTGAACAACTAGGGTTAGAATTAAATTGTAAAAAGACACAGATTATGGTCGTCACTAGGAAGGACGAAATACCACAATGTAATATGCAAGTAAATGGGAATATTCTTCAACAAGTGAGCAGGTACAATTATCTCGGAACAGTAATAACATCTGATGGGAGATGCCTTGAAGAGATTAGAACAAGAATCGCCATGGCAAAAGTAGCCTTTAGCAAGATGAAAAACATATTGACCAATAAAAAGATGTCAATTGAAACGAGAAAAAGAGTGTTGAGATGCTACATTGAACCTGTACTTTTATATGGATGTGAAGCGTGGACAATGAGCAGTCAGGCTGAAAAACATCTGATGGCTGTAGAGATGTGGTTTCTGAGGAAAATGCAAAGAATACCATGCACAGCCAGAAAGACCAATGAACAAGTCCTTCAAGAAACAAATGAAGATCGTAAATTGATTAGAGAAATTAGACGTAGACAGTCAAAATTTTTTGGGCATGTTATGAGAAGAAATGGATTGGAGAACTTGGTGACAACTGGTAAGATCGAGGGGAACAGACCAAGGGGAAGACCTAGAAGCAAGTACCTGGATGGCTTGGCCTTGTGGCATGTGTCACGAGCGCCCTGAGTTAACCCAGATAATAATACCGACGTTTGCGTGGCGTATATTTTCTGGGCCACAACAGTCGTACTAACAGAGTAAACACAGCTGTACAGGTTACATCGTGTCAGCCCATATACACATTTGGTGGTGAGTGAGTAGGAATGGATACACAGAGTTGGCAGTTCATTAACAAGTAGAATCACATATATTGTCAGCTTAGGATATGGAATGGTTCCGTTTGTCATCTATACGGCCGGACATCAGACGAAAATGGCTGCTGGGATTGTCACCACGGAACAGAAGATTGACAAGTTTGTCAACATTTGAATGCAGATGGAAGCCGTGAGATCACAGGGGCAGATGTAAAACGGAAGTACCTAGTACGGAAAACAGTGCATCTGTCAATTCTTGGTTTCCGGCACATCAAGATGATTGGCAGCTTGGTATCGAAACTCTTTGTTGGGAGTATACAGAAACTAGCTGGCTTGTTTTGAGAATCTAGGCAATTACTGACAACTTTGACAGGATTTAAGCCAGGAAAATAGTTCTTGACAGGGGATGATTTGCCACTGTGCCACCTGTGTGGGGGAGTAAAGGATAACGTCACGTGGCCAACTTTGGTAGTTTGCGATATAAACTCGAGTTGAGATCAACTAGGGTGGACTTGAATAATGCTCTAGTCAGAGTGCCAGGGCACTGCAGTGCTTAGTGGAAATAATATCTACCGTGTGTTAATTAGTGACTTAATTTTACACGTGCCTATAATGGCAGATGTAGATATGATTGATAGGACTGCAGTAGTGCCATTTAAGGTATAACCTATTCTTATATTAGTTCTAATTAATATAGACTGTAGCCTTGTTAAAACTATAGTGTGATGATTAGCACTGTTAGTGGAAAACTAACTAGAGTAGTGAAGTGATACTTGGCTCTGTTAGCTAAAATAGATTAGTGAAGTGTTGATAAGCTTTACTAGTTGAGAATTGAGTAATGAGGGATAATTGGGATCTTCCCGTAGGTGTCCCTGGTGGGCGGGGTTCCGCATTCTGTTTGCTGATATGTTTTCTTTGTCATAGCCTGATTCGACTCTAGGTGGGTAGCTAATCTGCTCTGTGACTAAGTCTAGTTAGCTAAAGATCATTAAGCAAGGTGATAGGCTTACACTCAGCCGAAGGGATCAGTGACTAGTACTATCACCAGATGTGTTGTTTCTATCCTAGGTTCCCTACCAGATCCAAGGAAACTCTACAAGTTTTGGGAAAGAATTAAAAAACCCATTCGGAAGAGCACCAGTTCAACAATCAATAAAGTTGCATACAGAACGTAACTAAAGCTAGAAGGAAGTTGATTCACCAAAGAGAGTGATGCATACTGATGCACCACACAGCATCAGACAGTAGTAACGAACCGAGAACCGGCTAAGAGTACCTAGTGTTAGTACAGTAACAATTAACATTAGTAATTAGCACTTATGGACTGAATGGTTCGATGTGCAACGAGGATGATCTGTCGACTAACTAACTAACTAACTAACTGCGTACACACTACAAAAGACTTGTGCAGTTTGTTAAGGAACGTTAGGAACGGACATTGTGTAGAGTGCAACCGGTCCATGATTAACTGTTAATACCACCGGTGTCTATTTCGGATGTTCATGAAATGGGATTACCAGAGGTCTACAGAGGCAAAGCAGTATCAGGCAAGATGGTTTCGGCAACGGGTGAGAAGTACATGTTCTGACGTACCGTGCTGTGGTCTATCTTTGCTGGGATCAGCTGACTGGGTTGCTGTCTGAGAGTCAGAGTCTACACACTTTATAGAACACGTCACACATTTTCTTCACATACACGTCTCATATACGTTACACTTTTATTTTAATAAATTACTCTTTATTAATTTCTAGAAGCAAGAGTTATTGAGTATGTTGCGTTGGGAAAGTATGAGAGCAGCATAGTACGACAGTGAGAGAGTGATAGGAAAAGGTGTCCATAGGCTGATGGAGTGTGTTGGACGGAAGCTGGTGGATTCTCCAGAATATTGAGAGGGAAAAAAAAATATTATAATGTGGGTGTCGGATCTCCTCACTCCAGGGACGACACTTTAAAGGAGGACACGACAGCATGGTCGAGACAGAAACACGGAGCTGATCCACGACTCTGGTGATCGAGTGAGAAGAAATGGATTGGAGAACTTGGTGACAACTGGTAAGATCGAGGGGAAAAGACCAAGGGGAAGACCTAGAAGCAAGTACCTAGATGGCTTGGCCTTGTGGCATGGTCGAGACAGAAACACGGAGCTGATCCACGACTCTGGTGATCGAGTGAGATGGCAGAACATGACCGCCCACGCTTACCGGCATGGCACATGATGGATATATATATATATATATATATATATATATATATATATATATATATATATATATATATATATATATATATATATATATATATACAGAGAGAGAGAGAGAGAGAGAGAGAGAGAGAGAGAGAGAGAGAGAGAGAGAGAGAGAGAGAGAGAGAGAGAGTGAGTGAGAGAGGGGTCGACCTAGTTTCTTAACACTGGATACCAGACAATTTTAAGAAAGGAGTGGTTACACACCCGCCTCACTCGCCAGTGATCCTGGGTTTGATCCCAGGTTCAGTCAGGGATATAGACTACCGACGAACTCAAATGAGAGCGAAACTTGAGACTAGTGCTTCCAACTGACGTGGACAAGGCCTTAGGTTCGTACCGGAATACGATCAGCATATCAGTAGTGGGTTGTGCTCAATCTTTAAACCTCAAATCCCGAAACAACCAAATAAATCTATTGTAAGACAGTTCCAGGAAATGTCTCGGAAGAAATTGCCACGAGGATTTGAACTGACCACTTCTCATTAAGTGGTGGCGTGCAATGTGTTCAAGCTGAAAATATATGTGATTTGAGGCTATGGATGTAATAAAGCATATACACACATTCGCAAGTATTGGTTGGCACTCATGTAGTAGAAGACAGACGATGTTTTTGGGGATCTCGCTCGCTTTGAACTCAGGCGTAGTCCATATACACGACTTCTAGAAGTGCTGGACTGAATGTTTCGTGAGGATTAGCTTTTCCTATTAACAGTGTCCTTCGCCATCAGGCCAATCCACTCCGACTTCAGAGGTACTTGTTATTTACGCCTCCAAGTCAAGGACGACAGGTCAACATTTTAGTCCAGCTGTCCGGTGTAGGAGTTGAACCCCTTACCTCGGTATCAGCACGTCGGGTGTTTAAGAACACGCGTTCGCATCCATTCGGCCATGCTGACCTACAATAAGATGTTATCAAGTACGTTGTTGCAAAGAGGTGACAGACAGACAAAACTACAGACAGACGGACAGACAGACAGAGGGCTATACAGACTGACAGATAGACAGACAGACAGACGTTCGCACTAACGGACATATTTGCAAACTGACAGACTACATCATTGATGCTGTCATTTACCAGAGACCAAAGACAAAAAAAAAAAAAAAAACTAACACTAACATGGTCTGGGACTTCTCATTTTTCAGGTGGTGCCGCGGCGGCTTCGACCAACTAACGACTGGAATAATTGTCAGAAATTAACTATAATTAGCGCAGCGCTCATGAAGGCAGTGACGACGCCCTAGTGATGGCGGAAAAGGTTAAGGGTCAGATAGGTTAGAGGTTGTCACCCGTGGACTGATCAGCCTGCAGTGGTACTGGTGTGTTTAGTTTATTTTGGCAATAGAAGAAAAGAAGGATTGGATTATATAACCCTGTATATGAAATTTGCTTGCTTGTCTTCACTTGGTAATATGGGAATATATAGTGATATAGTTGGGAATATGGGAATATAGGGTGATATATTTGGGAATATGGGAACATAGGGTGATATACGAGGGGGATTAAAATGAAAACCTTAAATTATATTTGGTGAATATATTCTGAAGAAGTAAAGTAGAAATGCATCATTTTACGATGTAGTCACCACTGCGTTCAATGCAAGTCCTCCAGCGCAGATAAAGTGCTTGGATTCCTGTAGAAAAATATAATTCTCTTAGTCGCTTGTGTAACCACCCAGGCACCACCTGCTTTACCTCTTCATCGGACCTAGAAGTCTTTCCTCCCTGAGACTCTTTGAGTTCTCCAAATCACTTTGAGGCCTGGCGAGTACGGGTCACGTGGTACACACTGGAAGTGGAGGTCTTCGATGGTTTCAATTGTTGCACGGGCAGTATGAGGTCGGGCTTTGTCGTGCTGCAAAAGGACACGTTTACTCAGAAGTTTACGTCTTTTGGATATGATTGTGGGTCAAAGATGATTTCTGGGGCACTGCTGTGCCATGTTCACCATGTTTAGAGGTTATGCTGACAAAGATCACAGTTCTTAGTTTTTCTACGAGCAGTATGTAGATCCCCTGCCAGCTTGCTGGTCGCAGGTTTAAGACACACATCTGACCATAGGGAGTCCATCCCCTATGGCGAGCCTTGCGTCATGGTTTCCCGATCTACACCACGTGGAGGTGGGGGTTAACTTGTGTAATCTGCGGGTCATCTGCAGGCTACTAATTTTCACTTTTCACCCCTCCTGGGAGAGGCTAGCCGATCCTAACCCTGCTGGCTGCAGGGCCAGGCGCAGTCCACACATTGTAGACACATTGTTCCACAAAAAGCAATGATGTACAGACCAGATGGAAACAGAGGAAGAGGCCTACCACGTAAACGATGAGCGCAGGGAATAACAGAGTCCATGTGAATATCGACAAATGAAGCCTGTAAGCGGGCACTCTCCCGCTGTTCATACTTCACCTTGACGCCGCAAGGTACAAGAGTAACATGATGAGATGAGATGAGATCTCTGTTCACCTCCATTTTGGGCATCATGGACATACTTGGTAGCGTGAGGAGTAGCGGGTATGGTGTCCACCGCACCGAAGCCTGGCCAGAACTCATACTCTGCAGGCTATCAGACTGCAAGAGTGTGACGGCGGTTCCCTGCGGTGATGGTGGATGATCAGCTCTCACGTCTAGTAATCACCGCTGAGAGTCATCAGGAGAATGCTGGGAATCTGTGTTGCTTGCCTATGCGTGTCAGCATATTTGCCTCATTTCTTCACGTCTTTCAAGAATGAACAGCAAAATTTGACGAGCTTAAAAAAAACCCACCACCACCACCACCACCACCACCACCACCACCACCACCACCACCACCACCACCACCACCACCACCACCACCATCACCACCACCACCACACACCACCACCACCACAACAGCAACAACCACAACAACAACAGCAACAACAAAACCAACAACAACAACAACAACATTTTCGTCAACAATAACATCGGCATCAACCACAGCGGCAACAGCAAAAAATAACAACACTAACCAGAATAACAACAGCAACAACAATAACAATACTAACCAGCATGACAACAACAACAACAACAACAATAATAACAACCACCCCCACCACTACCCCCACCACCCCCACCGCCACCCCCACCACCACCACCATCCCCACCACCACCACCACCACAGCAGCAACAACAACAACAACAACAACAACAACAACAACAACAACAACAACAACAACAACAACAACATAATTTTCGTCAACAATAACATCAGCATCAACCACAGTGGCAACAGTAAAAATAACAACACTAACCAGAATAACAACAGCAACAACAATAACAATAGTAACCAGAATGACAACAACAAGAACAACAAGAACAACAAGAACAAGAACAACAACAACAACAACAACAATAACAACCCCCCCCCCCCCCGCCCCCGCAAAACATCCCTTCCATTTATATTATTTCATCTGGGTCACGTGATCACCTAAGAACCCGCACCGCAAAAAAAAAAAAGAAAAAAGATTTGAACCCAGTTCCTTCATCACTAATCAACCTCGGCCTCTATGGACAGAAACAACCTGCCCAGCGGGAGTCAGCCCACCCGGTCAGGAAGTCGGAGTGGTCGCGCAGTTATAGTGCCACTTTTCCTGCAGACAATTATCATTCCTCTCGTTTCTGACCAACAAACGGTGGTTATCAACAATTAGCCAGATCCGACTGCGAAGATTTAACCTCCACCCTCCACGTGGCTGGGATATTATGCAAATGATGAAACCGCCAATTCGCGTACACGCAGCCAGGTCTGGGTCTATATGGCTGGTACTGGCACGAGCGGTCAAGGCCATCATTTTGTGCCCCTCTTTTATGTTAACTGATTCTGGCGATACAGGATCTGCAACATTTAGTAGATGCGGTTATTGCACACAGTGAACATCTAGGGTTAGAACTATATTGTAAGAAGTCACAGATTATGGTCGTCACTAGGAAGAAAGACAAACTACAATATATATTTGTAGTAATATATACCATGATATACTGGTAAATGATAATATTCTTAAACAAGTGAATTGATACAGTTATCTCGGAGCAGTCTTAACATCTGATGGGAGGTGCCTTAAAGAGATTAGAACAAGAATCACCATGGTACAGGTAGCCTTTTGCAAGATGGAAAACATGCTGACTAATAAAAAGATGTCAATTGCAACAAGAAAAAAGATGTTGAAGAGCTATGTAGAACCTGTACTTCTGCGTGAATGTGAAATGTGGACAATGAGCAGACAAGCTGAAAAACATTCAATGTCAGTGGAAATGTGATTTCTGAGGAAAATGCAAAGAATACCATGGACAGACAGAAAAATTAATGAGCGAGCCCTACAAGAAACAGATGAAAATCGTAAACTGATTATAGAAATTGGACGTAGAAGGTCAACATTATGTAGGCACGTTATGAGAAGACATAAACTAGAGAACTTTGTGACATCTGGCAAGATTGAGTGGAAACTAACAAAGGGAATAGAGAAGTAAATACCTGGATGGCTTGACCAGGTGGTATGGTCGAGACAAAACACTGACCTGATCCACGACTCTGGTGATCGAGTGAGACGACGAAACATGACCGCGCACGCTTATCGGTATAGCACATGATAATGATTCTTCTTATGATTCCAAGTCGCCAGCTACTTATTTCAAACCCGGGATGTTTGATTGTGAAACCCCCCGGGAAAGTTATTCCGGTCAACAAATGCCTGCAGAAGTCGGATTTGTCTGCCTAACGGCGCAAGAACGCAGCTCTGCTGTAAACAGGCACAACGCAATCACGTCCGAAAAAGAAAAAAAAAAAAAAAACTCCAGATGAACGCAGCAGAAGAAGAAGATTGTGAAACCGCGATCACTGTCTCCAAGCAACAGACGACGTCAGCAAACGCCATTGTAAAGTCCTACTACACTTTGTATGTATAACAAATTTGAAAAATGAAGTACATGATGTCATCACAAAATATGCTCCACAGTCCATCGTGAAGCAACATGCCGCGAATGTCTGTCGTCTGCTGGAGTAATTCTTTGCACAACAAACAGAATGGTGTTGTCAACGAAAGACAGAATGTTTCAAATGTGTTCGTCATACACAATGTAATAAGACTTTACAAACACCCTATAGTTACACTGTTCTTGGTGTTCTTAACGTATCACATCTATCGCCAGCGTCTTTTCTTCCCTACGTGGACATGGAGCGATTCCGTCACAATTTCAGTTTTGCGCGGCCTCAATTATTGAATGTTTGTAGGTTATATTTAATTGTTTTATTCGTGCTCGGTCTTTGTGATCCATACAGTGATACTGAGGGAGTCTCCGTGATCGAGTGGTTACGCTATCTATTTCGCGATCCCAAGGTTGTGGGTTCGAATCCGGGCCAAGACATTCGGTTCACGAGACGTCGGTTTTCTGGCGCTACGGAGTTCATGCTATGTACGACACTTTTGTCAGGTCTTTCTGCAGAAAGAGACCGAGCCATATGGGATAAAACCCGGTGCAATGAAGTCGATTCCCCTTGACTTTTAAAGCCCCTTTTTATAGTGGTACTGATGTTAGTTTAGTCAGTACTTAGTCAGGACTTAGTCAGGTCTTAGGTCTTAGTCAGGTCTTAGTCAGGTCTTAGTTAGATCTTAGTCAGGTCTTAGTCAGGTATGACTGGACTACCGTATGACAGTAGATGGTACTACCTGCTTTCTGTTAGCGCCGAATGTTGGGCGGCGCTCACCAAACCCAAAACCACACATTGTGTCAACGGCTTCGGGCGGGGGAGCACAATTGGGAGGATACAAGCCTTACCGTAATGCGAGGAAATACAACCTAAAGACTACATGTCATGGCAGGGCCGACCAGGCCCTAGGCCTTGATCGGCATCTGGTCTAGGATGGAAGCTCTGACAAGTGGACACTTAGAGCATTGCTTTCCTAATCTGGCAGCTTCTGCAACAGAAAGAAGCATTAATAATCGTTTATCCACATTATAAGAAGACTGTCAAAGACTGAAGTATAGAAGACCACCCTGAATGAGTGGTCTACCTCAAGATAGAAGACCACCCTGAATGAGTGGTCTACCTCAAGTAGATTCGAGGTAACCCAGTGCCCCTACATGAGGGCAGGGTAGGTGATAGGGAGGGGAACTATTAACTAGTTCTCTCATGAGACACGGAGATGTCAACCACAGAGAGTAAGCACTCTGGTCACGGCAGAATCACGCCTACGTGATAGCCACGGAGAAGTGGAATCCCACTCAAGAGTAAACGGCTACTCTAAGCATGCTGAGTGTTGCAGCACGCAAAAAGCCGAAGGACGCACGAGGTCCTTCAGCGGGCTGTGTAGCCACGCGAGTAGAATAGTCAGACGGGGACTGACTTTCATAGTGAGCGCATCGATTAGTGTCGATGCGCGTTTCCTTAGCCAAGTAGATAGAGTTAGCTGTAGGGATAGGATATGACTGGATAGGGAATTCTGTGTCTTTATGTGTGATTTAATAGCGACCGTTTTTGTGCAGTAATCTATTGTTAAAGAGCCAGTGACAATAAAATGCATCATCCATACCTCTCGTACGACTTGCAATATTTTTGTGTGGTACGGGAGAAGTTGATCCTGTAATGCCTGACGCATCGGTTGCTGACAGGCTAGGATTAAAGTGGTGTCAGAAGTGTAGCTTGGACAATTGTTCAAGCTAAAACACTCACCCACGGCTCTGAAATAGTATTATTGTTATTTAATCACGGGGTTTAATTTGTGTTAGTGTGATAATGACGTGTGCAGACTAGGTCGAGTTGCGAGCTGTGCTGTGCCTATCGTGACCAAATAATATTTATTTGTGCTTAATGAAATATTTTGTGCTTATAATCATGTGTTCTTCGAAGTTGTAAGTATTGATATTATTGTTTTCTATCATTTATTTATGTAATTACTTATTTGTTTATGAATATGTGTCAAATATGATTCATGGCGGAGCGATACACAAAACAAAATGAGCCGAGAACATTATTGATTTTCCAATCTAAAAATAGCGCTGCGCCTCTGACGTATTGCGGCTGACAAACAGCTGTATTACGCCATTTGCAATCGGCGACGGATTGTTGACAAATCGCAAAGCGGCTGCTCGCCTGAATCATTGGCTTATACCAAACATTATTTGTTCAAATACGTTATTTATTGAATATATTTATTTATTTAAACATTATTATTACCTTTATATTTATTTCAAAGCATTTATTTAATTATTTATATACCTATTCTAATTTGTTACCGTCACGATGGCACTACTTTTGCTATGCAAATAAGACTTGGCCTGCACAACACTTCCATAGATTAAACTAGAATAGGAAAGCAAGGCATACGACGTTAGAACGAAGACAGGACATTGACATTTAATATTAATTAGACTACATTGTACTGTTCTGGGGGCATGTGATGTGATTGTACCAAATTGTCTAAAGTCATATATCATTTACAAGTTGTTAATTGTTACTGCTCCTGTAAACCAGGCAGAACAACAGCTGTTTGGAAGAAGAGCACAAGGTGTATGTCATAGTGCCTAACGATTTGACATGAGGTGCCAAACGATTGTATCTGATTGATCTGGAATGTTAAGATGAGTATACCCAAACTATTTTCAATGCAATATGATTAATAATGCATCTCTTTTTCAGGGTGTGATCTATTAGAATATTTTTTTTTGTATCATCCATTTTTCAAGGTGTAATCTAAAAATATATCAGTGGTGCACAGTGTGGTAAATTACTTCATATTTCGAATATAAATAAGTGAGTAAATATTGAAGTGCCTGTCAACGCTAGCTAATAACCCAACAACATGGCAACTTTAGCTGATTTCATAAAAACAGGCAAAGAATTACAATACACAGGAAAGGAGCTAGAGCAATATGCTGACCAAAAATGTAAGGAAGCAAAAGATGCTGAGAGAGATGAACGTGCACGAGAAAGACAACATCAGAAGGAAAAGGAAGAACGGGATAGACAACAGCAGAAGGTAAAGGAAGAACGGGATAGACAACAGCAGAAGGAAAAGGAAGAACGGGATAGACAACAGCAGAAGGAAAAGGAAGAACGGGATAGACAACATCAGAAGGAGATTGCAGAACTAGCTGAGATAACAAAACAGAAGCAGTTAGAACATGATAAGGAGATTAAACAAAAAGAACTAGAATTAAAGCAAAAGCAACTAGATCAGGAGAAAGAACTAAAGCAAAAGACATTAGATCAGGAGAAAGAACTAAAGCAAAAAGAGATAGATGAAATGGCAAGAGTTAAGGAAAAACAAATACAAGTGGAATCAGAGACACAGTTAAAGATGAAAGGGATGGATGTAGATTCACACTTAGAGATCTCCGCTACTAAACTAAAGAGTCAGCAGGAAGAAAATAAATTTAATAAGTATAAGAATATTATTAAACCATTCTGTAAAGAAGACTCCATATCAGCCTGGACAGAAAATGTCGAATATCAGTTTAAGTACCACCAAGTACCAATCGAGATGTGGGCTATGATTTACATGAAGAACCTTAGTGGGGAGCCCCTTAAAGTGATAGAATCAATACCAACTGAGCTTAGATCTAACTATCAGTACATCCATGATAGGATAATGCAACATTTCTTACTTGATGCCCCTGGGTATCAAGTACAGTTTTCCAACCTGAAACCAAAACCCAGTGAGACTTTTATTGATTACGTCTCAAATGTCCAGAGCGTACTAAATAGATGGCTTAATGCTGCAAACATAGGAAAAGATTTTGAAAAACTTAAAAATTTAATAGCCATGGATAAAGTCATATCCACAATACCATCTCCTTTCGCTAAATTTCTTCAGCAGTCAGACATTGAGACCATAGAACAATTTGAAAAAAAAGGCTCAGCTTATTTTTCCTCCAATAGGGAGATTTTTAAAACATCTAATAGCGACTCTGAAATAGTTTCTTTTGTTAAGGACCAACCTAAAAGCTATCGGAGTAATAAAAAACCATTTCAGAGAGTCGACAAAAAAGACCATAAATTACCCAAATGTGTGTATTGCCAACTTTTTCATGATACTTATTCTATGTGTGATAAATCGCCTAACTATCCGGCACATCTTGAAAATGTCATTAAGAAGCAACAAAACAAGAGAACTGCATACAGGCGTGCAGTCAAATGCTTCTTCTGTTCCAGCTACGGCCATTATTCAAATAAGTGCCTGGGCCGCCAACGAATGAAAGCCAACAATGCAGTGTTAATTGATACATCATCTGATAGTGAGAGTGAGACTGACTGTGAAGTTGAAAATGAATTACCTGTTAACCAAGCTGAAAATGTGTGTTCTGTAAATGATGTATTGAGCTTTGACAGTTGTGAACGATGTCACCAATTCCATGCAGACGGAAAATTAGAATGTGGGCATACAGTACCATTCTCCACTGAGAGTGTAAACGCAGCATTAGCCTCCAGAGGCAATTTGGTGTTCCACAATGCATTGGTCAACGAAAAACCATGCCAATGTTTGCTGGACAGTGGGAGCACTCTTATAGGTCTTAGAAAGGAACTGGTGAATCCAAGTGATTATACAGGTGACTCAGTCAAATGCCGAACTTTTTCGGGCAATATTGAAATTTACCCTTTGGCAAAAGCCCGTATTAACACTCCTTTCCTTTCTGGTACCTTTACATGTGCGATTTTAGATAACCCTTGTACTGATTTGATTTTGGGATGTTTACCCCAATTAAAACATTGCACGAACAAAGAAATAGCTGCATGGGAGAAATTAAATGCAGCTAATGCAACAACCAGAGCAGATACTATGAAACACCAAGACACATTACAGGATGAAAGACTACTGTTGCTATCACCAACTAGCACAGATGATACCAGCAGACAAAAGTTCATAGACCAGCAAAAAGCTGATCCGATTGTGTCTCCGTATCTGAAGTTATTGAAAGAAAAAGCCAAAGTAACGAAAAACGCATCATGGTTTTTTAGACTGAATAATGGCATTCTTACCCGCTATTATACAACTGGTAACCATGAGATTCAGCAAACGGTGTTACCTGTACAACACCGCCAAACTGTGCTAAAGATTGCACACGAGTCACCGTTTGCTGGTCACCTTGCATACGACAAAACCAGGGCCAGAATTCAGGCTCATTTTTATTGGCCGGGTTTTTGTAACGACATAAAACTATTTTGTCGTTCATGTAATGTCTGTCAACAACTAGTACGTAAGGGTAAACATCCTACAGCTGAAGTGCAGCCTTCAACACTGGCCTCTAGGCCATTTGAGAGTGTGGCGGTCGATATTGTTGGACCCCTAAACCAGGTGTCCAGCAAAGGAAATCGCTTCATTTTAACGATGGTGGACCTATGTTCAAGGTGGGTTGAGGCAGTAGCTTTGAAATACATCACCTCCAAAGACGTTGCCAATGTTTTTCTACACTTGTTCTCACGATTCGGATTCCCTCGTACCATCTTATCCGACCGTGGAACCCAATTCATATCGGCTGCAACGCAAGCCCTTACTAAAATGTTAGGGATTAAACAACAGTTTACAACAGCGTATCATCCAGCCAGCAATGGAATCGTAGAAAAACTTAACGGAGATCTGAAACATATGCTGGCTAAGGTGACAGCAGAAAACCCAGCTGATTGGGATACACTGTTACCAACAGTGCTGTTCGCCTATCGGGAGATTCCCCATTCAAGCACGGGTTTCTCACCGTTTGAATTAGTGTACGGGGCTAACCCACGTGGACCCCTAACAATTTATCATCAGGTAGTAACTAATTCCATTGAAATTCCAACCCCTAAAACACCTTATGAAATTGTAACAGAGACACGAGACAAGATTATGAAATCGTGTATCATAGCCAAGGCAGCTTTGGAGAGGAAGGGTCAAATCTACCGCCAGTACGCAAATAAAGGTGCGAGAACTATTAATCTTGAACCAGATCAAGACATACTGCTTTTACTTCCAGACAAACGAAATTTATTATTGACCTCATGGCAAGGGCCATTCAAGGTGGTACGTAAAATTTCAGATGTCGACTATGAAATATCAATAAACGGACACTTAAAGATATTTCATGTCAACATGTTGAAACCTTACTTTTCACGACAAGAGACAGAATTAGAGATAGACGAACACAATTCATCCACACCGATTGATGAGACGACGGACATACACAACGCAACTACACTAGTTAGCGAGACTGGCAAATCCGACGATATCCATACACCTAGTGAGTTTACAGAAAACGCACTTAGCACCACAACTGTACTGAATCAGGTAGACGACGACGGGATGGAACTACCTGTTCCAATTGTCGACAAGACTGCGACATTAGATTCTATACGAGTAGAACAGGGACTAACAGACGAGCAACGACGACAGATAATAGAGTTAGTAACGGAATATAAGGACATATTTTCCGACATTCCAGGTAGGACGGACAGAATCGAACACTCCATCCTTCTTTCGGACTCTAAGCCTATCAAATGCAGGCCGTACTCTATCCCACTCAGCTATAGAGAAAGTCTAAATAAGGAAATTCTTAATTTAGAAGCTAGTGGGATCATTCAGAAATCTACATCTGAGTACTCCTTTCCAATCGTCCTTGTCAAGAAAAAAGACTCCACCATTCGTCTTTGTGTGGACTATAGAAAGCTCAATAATGTCACTAAGATCGACGCAGAACCAATTCCTTCCTGCGAAGATCTTATTCTGGACATGTCCACTTCCAAAATCTTCTCTAAATTAGACCTTACTAAGGGATATTGGCAGGTCCCTATGCAGACTGAATCTATCCATCTTACTGCTTTCTCAACACCTTTAGGTCTCTACGAGTGGCGTTTTCTTCCTTTCGGACTTCGCAACGCTCCTGCCACTTTCGTACGCTTAACTAGAGATTTACTTCATGGAGTGACGAATACAGTGACATATATAGATGATATTTGTGTCCATACAGATGACTGGACAACACACTTACTGAAACTCAGACATGTCTTCGATAGGTTGCGACTCTTCGGTCTCACTGTCAAACCGAGCAAAGTCGAATTGGGCCTACAAGAAATTGATTTTTTGGGTCATGTCATTTCACAAGGACAACTAAAAACTGACAATAGAATTATTACTAAAATTATGAACCTGACCATGCCTACAACGAAAAAGCAGGTCAGGAGTCTTTTGGGTTTAGTAAATTACTATAGTAAGTTCATACCGAACTTAGCTGAAATTACAAGTGTATTTTCAAATGTGTTAAAAGCATCAGTCAAATTAGATGTCAAAGATGCATTATTAATTTCTGCATTGTCAAAATTGAAACTCCTAATTAGTAATGTACCAATCCTCCGTTTGCCTAATCCTAGGCTCGTTTATTATCTTAGGACAGATGCCAGCAGGATTTCCATCGCTGCAGTACTAGGCCAGTTTTATGATGGCATCTTCCATCCAATTTGCTACGTGAGCCGCAAGATCACACCTGCTGAGTCCAGATATTCCATATCAGAGTTGGAAGCCCTAAGCGTCATCTATGCGGTGAGGAAGTTGCATCGATTTCTGGCGGGTGTTCACTTTGTGGTCCAGACTGACAACTCCCCGATCACGGTCATACAAAGTGGAGTACATCGCAACGACCGCATCTACAGGTGGTCATTGATATTACAGAATTATACTTTTAGTATAGAACATATTAAGGGTAGGGATAACATTCTGGCAGATACCCTGAGTCGACCATCTGAGGTAGAAATACCTGATATTCCACATGAGTAGTTAGTATAAGAAAGGTTAATTAGTACTCTTAGAGGATCCTGTGTAAAATATCCTATTTATTACATAGACATGATTTTCAGGACTGTGTGCTAAGAACATTGAACTACCATGTGTCCGTAGACAGCAAAATAAGAACTATGCTCCAGGAACAAGTGTATCACCGTGTGTACATAGACAGCTCGTTACTTACTATGCTCCATTTGTGTTCCGGTGAATCACCTGTGTTAATCATGGAAGAACAGTGTCAGAACATTGCATAAATAACAGACACGAATTTACTGGTCTACGTCACGTGCGGAATCTACGAGCGAAATAAGACCCATAGGACACAAGTATGACTGTGTAGTGTATTTAGTATACCCAGGATAATTATGTATATATAAACTATGCCAACGAAAACAATTTCTGAACATTATGGCAACCAATAACCTGAGGTAAATAGATACCATGTATATATACCTAATATTGTGATATGTATTATAACAGTTTTAATATAGTGTTAAATTATAGTTAGATTAGTTACTTTAAGATAGAGTAGATTAGATTTAGAGAATATAAATAGATTTTTTTGTAGTTTAAATAAATCATTAATTTACCCACTTACGTAGGATAAAATTAGATTAGGACAGTACTTACACTTAATAATAGCTAATTAAAATACCAGGATAGAAAGTTTAGATAAGACCAGTATTATTTAGTGTAGATAGGAATAACACCATTTAGTTCATTTCATTTCACTTTATTTCATTCCATCTTAATGAACACTTCAACAACATCATCATTTAATATTAAATGTAGTTTACACCTTATAGGATTAAAGTATACAAATAACATTCATCAATTACAACATTTAGAATAAATATATCAATCATATATTTGTTTTTTCATTAAAACATTATTTAGAATTTTGTTACATTTCACATCACCCATTTCAGAAAAGTACATAACTCATCTCACATCATTTTCATTTGTAGATAGTTAGATTACTTCCCTTAAATTAGATTGATTTCCTACAACAAGTTAGAATATATAGATATAGAATTAGTATTAGTATGTCATTAGAATATAGAGTTTAGTAATATCAGGGTACAATTCTATCAACCCTATTTCATCCATGTACATATTTTGTAAATACATGACTCGTGCAGTAAGTTAGGCACAGTCATTAAGCTCAACGTTTTCAAACGAGCTAAACTTGTACAGTGTCACTTCAAGGTTTTAAACAGTTGGGAGGATAAAAGATGTGTGACAGAAGTGTGAAAGTGAGAGAAAAGGGAAAATATACAAGAGAGAATGGGGACAACCAGCGGATTTTTTCTGCCGCTCAACGCGACTTTTTTATTTTTTGTCTGCGTCAAGCGTTTGCTTTCGATAGTGAAAATGTATTGTCTTCAATGTGGTGTGTATAGTTTAGTGTAGTTTAGTATAGATCTTAGATAAAGTATTTTAAGTCTCATAAGACGGAAACGTAGCCACGAATTAGTGTTATACACTTGTTTGTGGCCACATTTAACCGAATTATGGCACTTGAAAACTAACTTACATACATATTATAGATAGACACATATGTTAGAAATTAAAGTATATTAATAGTTACATGAAAACACACAAACAACCAGGAAAACAAACAGGTAAATTACATACATTTGTTAAAACAAAGAGGGATAACTCCGGGTCAGGGGACACAATAGACAACGAAACACTAACTTAACAGTGAAAGATAACTTTACACGCGGAAGCGAGATAGGTAAAGCCTGTCGCACACAGCTTGTGTAAAGGTTGTTTAATATTATATGGGGGACATGAAGCAATTCATGTGTTGACCCTAAGAAAGTCAACTTTGTATGGGTAGTGAGTTAATTTGCTATTGAGGGCAGGTCTTATAAGACAATGGTCTGGTTCAGAAAAACTTCTAATTAATATAATATTGCGATGAGAAGAGGGCTCACGCCAACCAGACAAGTTTGTGGCGATCACCAGTAGCCAAGTAAAGTGAGACTACATTGTGACAATAGTCAGTAGGAGTCTATTTAGTTACCCAGAACCAGGTTATCAATAGTCTTTGACAAAAATTAGAGACACTAATTTTTTTGAAACCTCTTGCGTCACAACCATGAGTCAAAGTTTGTAACGCAACACAGGAAGGGAGGGTGTGTGTCAAAGACTGAAGTATAGAAGACCACCCTGAATGAGTGGTCTACCTCAAGATAGAAGACCACCCTGAATGAGTGGTCTACCTCAAGTAGATTCGAGGTAACCCAGTGCCCCTACATGAGGGCAGGGTAGGTGATAGGGAGGGGAACTATTAACTAGTTCTCTCATGAGACACGGAGATGTCAACCACAGAGAGTAAGCACTCTGGTCACGGCAGAATCACGCCTACGTGATAGCCACGGAGAAGTGGAATCCCACTCAAGAGTAAACGGCTACTCTAAGCGTGCTGAGTGTTGCAGCACACAAAAAGCCGAAGGACGCACGAGGTCCTTCCGCGGGCTGTGTAGCCACGCGAGTAGAATAGTCAGACGGGGACTGACTTTCATAGTGAGCGCATCGATTAGTGTCGATGCGCGTTTCCTTAGCCAAGTAGATAGAGTTAGCTGTAGGGATAGGATATGACTGGATAGGGAATTCTGTGTCTTTATGTGTGATTTAATAGCGACCGTTTTTGTGCAGTAATCTATTGTTAAAGAGCCAGTGACAATAAAATGCATCATCCATACCTCTCGTACGACTTGCAATATTTTTGTGTGGTACGGGACAAGTTGATCCTGTAATGCCTGACGCATCGGTTGCTGACAAAGACACAAAGTGGAACATGTTGTGACAACAGGAAAAATGTGCGGGAAAAAAAACGATAGATGAAGATAGCGTGAGAAAATGTTTGGCAGTCTTGTGTCGTGGCACGGAAGATACGACCCTTACTGTCGGAGACTGCAATTTGTGGAAGGATATGATAACCCACGCCATCTGGTGAGGGAGTGGATGACTGATGATGATGATGTTTCCAGCTTAGTTTATCAGCCCCTCCCCCTCCCGCTCAACCACCCCTTTAATTTTTCGCATGACTGTTGGAGTAAGTGTAATGCTGGACACGAGATTGATGGTGAAAACATGAACATGTCGCTCTGTGTGTGTGTGTGTGTGTGTGTGTGTGTGTGTGTGTGGGTGGGTGGGTGCGTGCGTGCGTGCGTGCGAGCGTGTGTGTGTGTGTGTGTGTGTGTGCGTGTGTGAAATAACAGAATTAGAAACGAAGACAGTCATGGCAACGTTATACCAACCTGTGACATTGTGGTGACTTCGGTCGAGGGAGATATTCTGTGCCACATGGCCGGCGACGTGGTACAGGAGTGTCTCCAGGAAAGTCACACTATACCCGCGCTACACTACACTCTTTGGACAACAGTCACCTTTACATTAATACCTATTTGTGTTTGTCTCGATCACAGGATTATTAATCTGAACCAGGGGTGGACCCTAATATAACTTTTTTTCTGATGTTGAACGGGGTTGGGGGTTATGGTATCATCGTTAATAGCTCACAAAACGGGTGGACTAATTCCTGTGGAAGCAGTTTGATTCTGTCCATAGAGACTGAGTGATTAGGTCACTGGGGTCGCCAGCGATATCTTTGATAGTTTTACAGAAACCCACGCGAGACGTATGCCAGATGGCTTAGCCATACACCATAGATAGGCGGTCATCATGGTCCTAGGCCGAACTGGCAAGGGATCTCGGAGTTTGTGGTGGCGCCTAGAGATGCAGTGACCAGAAAGACACTCATCAGGGGATCTCAGAGTTGGTGGTTGCGCCTAGAGATGGAGTGTCCAAAAAGACACTTATCATGGGATCTCGGAGTTGGTGGTGGCGCCTAGAGATGCAGTGACCAGAAAGACACTCATCAGCCAACCCCAAGTTCTGGGTAAATGATGTCCATAGAACGCGTGCTGTACAGCTCAAACAATATAAAATAATACAACGTACAGCTTGGGATTTTGAGTTAAGTATCATCTTTGTTTCATTTTATCGTTTCAGTTTCACTTCATTGTTCTCATTGTTTCATCTGTTAATTCTTCTCACCCCGTCTTATGCCTTAAATGTAGTCACTGTACTGTATTCCAGTGATTATATGTTATGTTGTGTGTATGTCTTTATTTGCTGATGGAAGCAACTCGCCGCAATATCATGTGTTTTCCATAATTGCGTTCTGTAAAGCTGCATTACTTTGTGTTGTTTTATATTGTTTACGTTTCCACAGCTTTACCGCAGTTCCACTCATTTTATTTCTACTAACTCAACAACCGAGACATCAACATAGACACCATCATAGAAATCAACAAAGACACCATCATAGACACCATCATAGACATCAACAATAACATGGACATCCACTAAGACGTCAACATAGACATCAATATAGACATAAACATGGACATCATCACACACATCAATAATAACACAGATATCAACATAGCCATAAACCAAGATCATCATAGACATCAACAATAACATAGACATCCAATTAGACAACAACATAGACATCAACAATAACATAGACATCCAATTAGACAACAACATAGACATCAACAATAACATAGACATCCGCTTAGACATCAACATAGACATCACCATAAACATAGACATCATCATAGACATCAACAATAACATAGACATCCACTTAGACATCAACAATAACATAGACATCCACTTAGACATCCACTTAGACATCAACAATAACATAGACATCCACTTAGACATCCACTTAGACATCAACAATAACATAGACATCCACTTAGACATCAACAATAACATAGACATCCGCTTAGACATCCACTTAGACATCAACAATAACATAGACATCCACTTAGACATCCACTTAGACATCAACAATAACATAGACATCCACTTAGACATCCACTTAGACATCAACAATAACATAGACATCCACTTAGACATCAACAATAACATTGACATCCACTTAGACATCAACATAGACATCACCATAAACATAGTCACCATCATAGACATCAACAATAACATAGACATCCACTTAGACATCCACTTAGACATCAACAATAACATAGACATCCACTTAGATATCAACAATAACATAGACATCCACTTAGACATCCACTTAGACATCAACAATAACATAGACATCCACTTAGACATCAACAATAACATAGATATCCGCTTAGACATCAACATAGACATCACCATAAACATAGACACCATCATAGACATCAACAATAACATAGACATCCACTTAGACATCCACTTAGACATCCACAATAACATAGACATCCACTTAGACATCAACAATAACATAGACATCCACTTAGACATCCACTTAGACATCAACAATAACATAGACATCCACTTAGACATCAACATAGACATCAACATAGACATCAACAATAACATAGACATCAACAATAACATAGACATCCGCTTAGACATCAACATAGACATCACTATAAACATAGACACCATCATAGACATCAACAATAACATAGACATCCACTTAGACATCCACTTAGACATCAACAATAACATAGACATCCACTTAGATATCAACAATAACATAGACATCCACTTAGACATCAACAATAACATAGACATCCACTTAGGCATCAACAATAACATAGACATCCACTTAGGCATCAACAATAACATAGACATCCACTTAGACATCCACATAGACATCAACAATAACACAGATATCCACTTAGACATCAACATAGACATCAACAATAACATAGACATCAACATAGACATCAACAATGACATTGACATCCACTTAGACAGCACCATACATAGATATCAAGACATCATCAACAACATAGACATCCACTTAGACATCAACATTGACATCAACAATGACATAGACATCCACTTAGACAGCACCATACATAGATATGAACATAGACATCATCAATAACATAGACACTATCACAGACATCAACATCTACATCAGTATCAGACATAAACGCAACAGTCAACTTTAATTATGTGAATGTGACATGAGGTGACCAGCTTGTCTGCTCATTGACTGCACCTCCGAAAAGCACCAAATTAACGACGCGCATTACTCCCCATTTCCGTAAAGTGTATTAAATCCTGAACTAAATGTCCTCAATCCTGCACTACATATAGTTGACCCTGAGACCACCGTGTTGGTAACCAAGTGCCCTAACCACTATGACACCTCGGATAGTAGCACACCCTACTGTCATACCTGGGAGATCGCAGGCGTCCGACATACTAAGATACATATAAATTTTACTTTGAACAAAACATGAAGGGACATAATTACAGTAGCTTTCAGGGGGACTAACTTTAATGTCAAACCCTATTATAGAAACATTTTAAATCTGCCACCAGATGTGAATCTGCATACTAACAAGAACAGATAGATTTACGTATAATCACTTCTAGCCATTGAAGATTCTTTCAGATCTTGAATGATGAACACGAATGCGGTGAACTGAAGCAACCTGACAAGCGAAAGGATTTTATCGTAAGCCATATTTTATAGGGTGTTAAAGGTTTGGGGTGTTCAAGACTACAGGTGTCTCTGGGGAGTGTGGATTTGGGAAAGTTTTGCCCAGCCGACCGAATCCCCTGGATATGTAGGCAATGACTGCAGTGAAATGTGAGCCGGGGAGATACAGTTTTGCTTCATGTTGCTCTGTGAATTTGTTCTTAGTGTGTTTCACAAGACGGTTAGCGAAGGTTGAGTGTGTAGGTCTCGTGGATAAATCAGTGGTGATTAGAGCAATTGGTTAAAGAAATGAGGGCTAAAGCAGAAGGAAGATAACGAATTAGAATAAAAAGAATATGAAAGACAGAGACTTTAAAAATAAAAGAGGGATCAAATTATTCACCGTGGGTGAGGGGTGGCTGAAAGGTTAGAGTTCCCGCCTCATGCTCAAAAGTAGCTAGTTCCAATACCAGTATAGCGATGAGAATTGTTACACGAAACGTTGGTTTCTAATGACATCACACGTTCGTTGATCTCTTGGCTGGTGAGATCAGCTATCTAATCTTCTAG